>JAGFNQ010006911.1:12500-199205 GCA_024364735.1 Boesenbergia rotunda
AATGTATGAAAGGATCCTTGAAAATCCATAGAGTCTTCTGACAAAAAATTCGACACACTCCAAGATGTTCTATTTTTACATAAAAATGTATTCGCTCAAGAAGGACTCCAGAAGATATTAATCGTAAAAAAGAGGATTGTTTACAAGGAAACACTAATAGAAATTCGTATTCATATATATATAAATTATATAAGAACCAAAATAGTCTTTTATTTTCTTTTGAAAATACGTAAATAGATTTTTTCGGAATAATGAGACTATTCCAATTATAATATTCGTGGAGAAGGAACTGCAATAAATGTAAAGAGAGAACATCCTGGATCCAGGATTGAAGCATTTGGACCAAGATTTCCATATGGACGGGATAGGGTATTAGTATATCGGATAGATAATTTAAATGCAATAATTTATCCTCTAAAAAAGGAAATATTGAATGACTAGATTGTAAATTGTAAGATTTTGGTATTTCTTTTTCTTCAAGGGAAGATATTAACTGCAGCGAAAATGGAATTTCTACAATGACTGCAAAACCTTCAGATAGAATCTGAGAAAAAAAATTAAAATAAAAATAATTGTTATGCCCAACAAATATATTTTGGTAAATATCATTAACTGAATAAATCAAATAATTTTTTTGATACATTCGAATAATTAAACGTTTCACAAGTACTGAACTAAATTTATTGTCATAACCCAAGGAGTTTTGGGGTTCATAAAAAATTGAACTATTTAACCCATGATCATAAGCAAATACGTAAATATATTCTTGAAAGAGAAGTGGATATAGAAACTGTTGTTGCCGAGATCTATCTTCTTCTAAATATCCTTGTAATTCTTCCATTTATATTTCCACGTGAAGCAGAGGTAGAAGGAACTTCTTGAGTTATAAAATAACTGATACATAGTGCAATATGTTTTATTACTCTATAAAATATAAAATGAAAATTTTTACTTAATTACATTAATATTAATTTTTAAATTTGAATAAATAAGAATTTAATGATAATTGCAACGAAATTTTTAGAAAATTCCATTTCTAGTTAGTAACTTCTATTTAATTTATTTTTGTTTTCTTCTTCTTCAGCTCGGATCGAAAATGTAAGAGTTAAGCCGATACAAAATTCAAAGGGGTTTATGGCTAAGGGTAAGGATGTAAGAGTTATAGTTATTTTAGAATGTACCAGTTGTGCCCGAAATAATGTCAATAAGGAATCGCCGGGTATTTCTAGATATATTACTCAAAAGAATCGACACAATACGCCTGGTCGATTAGAATTGAGAAAATTTTGTCGCTATTGTCACAAGCATACGATTCATGGGGAAATCAAGAAATAGATTGAACGGAACACATGTGTTCTTTTCAAGTCAAAGAAGAAAAAGAGCTTAACATATATTTAATTTTCATTTTTAATATAGAATATGAATAATGTGTATACATTATGCATACAAATCAAAGCCTATTTTGGTAGGATCTGAAGTAAATAAAATAAAGAAATAGAATTTTAGAGATAAGGAATAAACCATGGATAAATCCAAACAATCTTTTCGTAAATCCAAGCAATCTTTTCGCAAATCCAAACGATCTTTTCGTAGGCGTTTGCCCCCAATTAGATCGGGGGATCGAATCGATTATAGAAACATGAGTTTAATTAGTCCATTTATTAGTGAACAAGGGAAAATATTATCTAGACGGGTGAATAGATTGACTTTGAAACAACAACGATTAATTACTATTGCCATAAAGCAAGCCCGTATTTTATCTTTGTTACCCTTTCTTAATAATGAGAGACTATTTAAGAATAAAAAATCGGAGTCGATCCCCCGAACTCGAATTACTCGTCCTAGAAAAAAAAAATAGACATACTCCTCAATTGACTCCAAACTCCAATTGTAACTCAAGCTCAGATGTGTTTTTTGTTCGAAAAGGCCTAGAATCTAGAAGAGTGGGTTCCAGTGTTAAAAGAAAAAAAATTCCCATTTTTTTTTAAACATGTTCGTTCATTCCTATTACTTATTTTTTTTTTTTTTAAGTGATTTTTATTCTATCTTCCCGGAGAAGTCACTCCGGGGAATTCTGTTTCGTTTCAATCATTCCTTTACTGTACATGACTTTATAATCTACTTTATTTGAATTTGATTTGATGATCTTGTTGGAAATCATGTAAAGACAATTCTTATTTGATATAGCTATTTGTGCAGGTATTTTACGATTAAGAAGCAATTGCTTCTTGTACAGATTATGTATTAATCTACTATAACTATACAATACCGACTTTTCACGAGTTATTGCATTTATCCGAGTGATCCACAAACGACGAAAATCCCTCTTTTGCCTACCTCTATCTCGATGAGAGGAAGCCAAAGCTCTAATTTTTTGTTGAGTAATCGTTCGAATAAGTCTCGAATGAGCCCCTCTAAAGGTTGACGCAAAAAAACGAATTTTTGTTCGACGTCTACGAGCTATATATCTCCGTCTAACTCTTGTCATTGAATCAAATTAAACCTTAATGAATAACTAATTGATTTCTATTCTTTCAGCCATCCTTTTATCCCCCTTGGTCGATGAATAACAAAACGGATTATTCCGATATATAAAATATGAATTCGAATGGCTTTTGCTACTATAACCTTCCTTACCACCATTTTTTATTCCTTTCAGGCATTTCACCTGAAAATAATAAATTCTAATGATACTAAAAAAAAGTGGGTTCCTTCGTTTCTATGGTTATTTCTTAAACGGCGAGGTCCTCTCTATACACCGGAGCTTCTTCTTTCATTTAATCAAATGGTATTGTGAACTTGTATAGTTCACACTCTTTGGCTCTACCCATCAATTATCAATTATAGAGTAATAGCTCTTTTCACAATAAGAGTTATCTATACAGTAACGGCATTTAATTAGGAAAGTTGGCTAGGTAGCTGACCCTCTTAGTCCGTTCTTTTAACAATGGGAGCATAATCTTTTTGCTTCTTATGATACCATTTCCTCCGCTTAATGGATAACTATTTACTACCTATGGGGAATTGCTTTTCATCTCAAATTTAGGTGATTGGATTTACACCAATGGAAACCATAAATTCCATACACAATATAGATAAGATATATGAAAAATCTTTTCCATTTACTCTATTTATTGGTGCCGTTCAGTAATACTGGAAAAATTTTCTCATTTGTATTTGTTCGAACTCATGATCTGAACGAGTCGCACATACACCCTAGTACATGTTCCTCGACGCTGAGGACATTCTCTAAGAGCGGGAGATTTCGTAACATTTCTTATTGGCTGTCTTGCATTTCTAATAAGTTGTTTAATAGTTGGCATGTCGTATATATATATACGTTGTATATATAATTCGAAATTAGAATGGAATGGGTTGGTTTAGATCGATCTTAACCTGAGAATTAATCTGATAATTAATGATTATCAATTTTTTCTATTTAATATAAAATCACAGAAAATTCAATTACGGTTTGAAATAGATTTACAATAAAAAATCCTCGAAATCCTCAGGATCCGCCCCTACAAGATCAACAATGTCGTGAGCTTGGGCTTCTGTTGCTGACATAAAAATATCTCTTTCCATGTCTTGGGCTACAACCCAAAGAGGCATACCTGTTCTTTGTACATAAACCTTTGTAAGGGTTTCGCGAAGTTTCACTATCTGTCTTGTTTCCCTGAAAAAGTCCCTTGATCTTCCGTCATAAAAAGAACTAGCAGGTTGATGAATCATAATCCTAACCTAATGTTATTGATATAACAGGTTCTTCTATCTCGCATGATTGGGCTAAATTAAAGGATAAAAAAAATAAAAAGAAGAAAATGGAATTGAACAACCGTACGGGCATTTCTATGTTGCATACGGCTCCGCAATGGAATTTACTTTATTCTTCTCTTCTATTCTATCGAAGAAATATAATTTATCTGATTCAGATCGTTGAATTATCCATTTACCACCCTTCCTTTCATAGGAGTAAAAAATACTATGATGGTTCTGTTGCTTTATATAGATATCTTATCTATGATTTAGCAATCCCAAAGTTCCCTTCTGATACGATCAAATAAGGAAATTTTTTTTTTTTTCGTACTCTTTCATAAGATGAATATCAAAAAGAGACTTCTGGTGTGGAAGAAAAAAAGTTTGTGACGCTGAAATGTACTCCCGACACATAAAATCAACAAATCGGAAATACTCTTTGTTTCATACTACTATCTCGATACAAAATCTCATGTTATGAAAAAACAATAAAATAAAATAATGGTTTGTTTAGATCGAACTCGAAGTGCCATGCTATTATTACTTATTATTCATATTCAATATGGCGAAGGCATAGTGTTTCTTTTTTTTTCAAATAAAAACTCATTGGCGCCAAGCGTGAGGGAATGCTAGACGTTTAGTAATTTCTCCTCTGACCAGGATGAAAGATGCCATCGAAGCGGCTATTCCCATGCATATTGTATGCACGTCGGGCGTCACAAATTGCATAGTATCAAAAATAGCTATTCCTGATATTACCCATCCGCCGGGAGAGTTTATAAATAAATAAAGATCCCTAGTCTGATCTTCTATACTGAGATATACCATGAGACCAACAATAGTATTCGAGATCTCCTCCTTGACCTCTTGTCCTAAAAAAAGTAATCTTTCTCAATAAAGTCGGTTGATTAGGACAAAATCCTATCCTTTAGTCCTTTAGGAGCCGTACACGCACCTTTGGATGCATACGGTTCAAAATCAAAATGAAATGGAGAAAAAAGAATCAATGTGTCGATTCTTGTTCTATTTCTTTTTTCTTTAACTTAATAGGTTTTTCTAAAAAAAACGTTTTTCTTCCATTTTTCAAAAAACATGAGATGTGTTCTCGCTTCCTTACCTATAAAAAAAAAATTTATTGAACTTATTGAAATTGAACTAATCTCTCTCATTGATGTATTATTTCATCGATATTCAAATCACGATGCAATTTTCTTGTTCCTGAATGGGCCCTTGCAATTCTTTTAGGTTCATGTTCTACTCCGGGAAAAGATCTGTCCGAATTTTATTTGCACATATAGGGCAAATAATCTCAGTACCACTTCTTTTTTTTTTTCAATTCGTTTCATGTCTTTTCCCAACTCAACTATTTGATGTATTCATCATGCTATTCTGTTGGTTATTGGTTGGACGTTTGAAATCACTCTTATAGTAACTCATCTTACTTATAGTAATATAGTAAGGATAAGAATCCTTTATAATACAAGTAATAATCATACATATATTACCAATTTGGTATTTTCTGAACGGAGCCTGAATACTTTATTTTTATTTTTCCAAGTGAACCATAAATCCTCCTAATTGATAATATGGATCCCAAAATGCAAATATAAATAAATTGATCTAATTACACTTCACGCTCCGAATGATTGATGCTTCCCTCAATACAATATTTCTTGGGCGAAACAGAGGATATCTCGATCGGGGGAGAAAACGGGTAAATTCCATATGACTCAATATGTCTGACAAGTCGCACTATAACTCAACCCAAGTTGCATCTTCCTCTCCGGGATTCCGAAAAGGTACTTTTGGAACACCAACGGGCATTAATTTAAAGACAAAATTGAGTAAAAGAAAGGAGAGAAAGTGAGGAAGAAAGCGATGTAGAAACTACTTTCGAAAGGAAGGAGACTAAACAGGAACAAGCGGGATCCACCAAAAAAAACCCTTCCCTTTATTGGGAAGAAAAGGAGGATCCGGACAAAATAGATCAAACGGAAGAGATCCGAGTGGAAAAAACGTATCCTTTTGAAAAATCTCTTGTAACTTTTCTTTTCAATTATAAGCGGTGGAATCGTCCATCACGGTATATACAAAATAATCGACTTGCATGTTCTATATGAAATGAAATGTCACAATATTTTTTTTATACATGTTTAAGTGATGGAAAACAAACAATATCTTTTACATATCCACCTAGTTTATTGATTTTTTCAAAAATGATAGAACGTAAAATTTCTTTGTACACGACAGAAAAATTTATCCATGAAGACCTATATAATTATTGGGTTTCTACCAATGAGCAAAAAAAGTACAACTTGAGTAATGAATTAATAAGTAGAATAAAAATTATAGAAAAAGAAAAAGTATCTCTTACTCTAGATATATTAATGAAACAATTTCCATGGTTTCATTAATGGAAATTGTTTGATGTAGTGAGTAATAGACTCTGGTTGTTCACCGTTCAAGAATTCTTGTTTAGGCAGTTCATATCATCCATACATAGTGTTTTGATCTAAGATTTCAATTCTTCCATGTTTCAGCAGTAGCATATTGTTCCATGGAGCTAAGGTCCAAAATATGGAATAAAAAGTGTTTCCACGACTCTACCACCCGGCCAATCCTGTTCCACTTAATCCCTTTTTCATGGCCACATATCTTTACGGCTAAGGAATGGGAAATCTTTCTCCTGTTACATGAATCAAATGTTTCATTTCATCCGGGAAAAGCCATCCCCTTCTCAACACTGTCTTTGTCATTTGATACAATAGCGTTCCCTTAGATAGGAAGAGATTTGATAAATACTGATAACTCTCGGATAGAATATTAGAACGGAAAGATCCATTAGATAATGAACTCTTGCTTCTAAGCCATTTCTGGCGATGAATCAACAATTCGCAGTACTTTTCTTGCCTATTCCCGATGAACCAGCGTGTATACATAGATGTAGGAGAATCCGTTTGGGAAGTAATAAGCACCTTTGACATCTCTTCATATGCAAAGAATTCTCGACGTGAAAACACAGAGATCTTTGAATAGGAGATCTGCAGGGTTCCAAATGAATCGAAAAAAGCCTTGTTCTTTGAATAAGATATCTGGTGTCCGGTACGTTCCCCTCTGCAATAACTCCTCCTCATGCTCTTGAAGCTCATTGGCTCCGCTTGCCCCGAATCCGGCCCGATAGCGAAATCCCAATTCCCTGGGCCTTTCAATACAATCAAATAGATTGGTCCAAGGGCGCCATATTCTAGGAGCCCAAACTATGTGATCGAATAAATCCTCCTCCATTTGTTGCGGGTCAATGTCCTCTTCCTCTTCTTCAAACTCCGATTCGTATTTTTCATAGTTTTGAATCATATCTAACTGATTCCTTGGTTCGGACCGAAGAAGTAATGTCACTCGATTATTATCAAACTGACTGCAATCTTTTTCTGTCCGTGAGGATCCCAACAGAGCGCCTTCTAGTTCTAATAGGCAATGAACTAGATCAGAATCATTCTCAGCGAATCTATAAGAAGCGATCCAATTATTTTCATCAGGTCCGGGTGAAGACCAAAGATCTTGAGCGACCAATCCGGCAGAACAATTCAAAAGATAAAGAAGTATCGTTAATTTCTTCATGCTCGTTCCAAGTTCGAAGTACCATTTGTACAAATAAGAATCCCCTTCTTTACATGATTTCTTCTTCATATAGATAGATATAGGATCTACGGGGCAATTACTTAGAAGTACATTTTGTGCAACAGCCCTTCCTATCTGATAGAAAAGGATCCCATGATCCTGAACCGATATTACCTGGGATCGCAAATCCCAAGTTTGTCTATGAAGAGCTGATCTAATTGTATTAGTTTCTATAATTGATTTCTTCTGTGTAATACTAATGGATAGGGCCTCATTGATAAGTGCTGCAAGATGAGCCAAGGATTGAACCTTGGACCTCATGTACCACCAAGAATGCTTTAACCAACTCACCTAGCAAGGAATTCTTATGAGTAATCGAAGTGGAGGTTGGTTAAGAGGTAAAAGGAGGTGAAGGGTCATGGAGAGGCTCTTCATTTGCCTCCTTGATGGGTTATAATGAGAGGAGTTTTGGGAGTTACTTCTTCTCTCAATCAAGTGCATTTCGTCTCCTCTTCATTCCTCATTCTTGCCGAGCACCAAAGGGAGGAATTCCTTGGGGAAAACTTCACAAGAGGTCTCATCTCTCAAGATCTAAAGTTCCTACAAGGTGACAAGGACTAGTTGTGGTCAAGAGATACCAAGTCCTCTTCCTTCTCCTCTTTCAAGGTTCGAAAAAAAATCAAGAAATCTAAGGTAAGACTCCCTCACCTGTGGTATAATAGTTATCTATGATTTCCATGATTTTTAGCATGATATATGGGTTAGTTTTTGGATGTGATGTTGAAAGGAAAGAAAAACCAAGGTCCTTAAGTTTATGGATTTCGGCCACCATGATGTAAATGTCTATAAATATGTTACAAATAATGATAATGTTATTTGATGTTACCTTATGATGTGTAGAGGTTAAGTAGAATTTTTGGGAATTTTTGGAGTACCCTAGGACACTCTAGGGTTTTGGCCAACATGAAAGGGGCAAAACCAAGGTCCCTATGTTTATGGGTTTCGGCCACCATGATGTAAATGTCTATAAATATGTCAAAAATCATGATAATGTTATTTTATGTTCCCTTATGATGTGTAGAGGTTAAGTAGAATTTTTGGGAATTTTTGGAGTACCCTAGGACACTCTAGGGTTTCGGCCAACATGAAAGGGGCAAAACCAAGGTCCCTATGTTTATGGGTTTCGTCCACCATGATTTAAATGTCTATAAATATGTTAAAAATCATGATAATGTTATTTGATGTTCCCTTATGATTTGTATATGTTAAGTATAATTTTTGGGAATTTATTGAGTACCCTAGGACACTCTAGGGTTTCGGCCAACATGAAAGGGGCAAAACCAAGGTCCCTATGTTTAAGGGTTTCGGCCATCATGTTTTAAAGGTCTATAATGATGCTAAGAATCATGATAATGTGATTTAATGTTCCCTTATGATGTTTAGAAGTTAGGTATAATTTTTGGGAATTTTTGGAGCACCCTAGAGGCCCATATGGTTCGGCCAACCCCAAGGACCCAAGGGTTAGGGTTGAGTCTTTAACTTCAAGCATATGTTTATGTGTTGCCATGATATAAGGATGATGGATGGTGATTATGTGAATTTTCACATGGCCTGGGGACTCCACAAGTTTCGGCCAATTAGGGTTAATAGGATAAAAGTTAAGATTTATTTCAAGTAAGGGTCCCAATGGCCCTATGGTAAGATGTGATTTATGTTTATGAATGATAGGTCATGTTATGAATGATATGCCATGTTTACGAATGATATGCCATGTTTATGAATGATAAGTCATGGTTATGCATGATATGCCATGTTTATGAATGATATGTCATGGTTATGCATGATATGCCATGTTTATGAATGATATGCCATGTTATGAATGATATGTCATGTTACGAATGATATGTCATGTTTATGAATGATATGCCATGGTTATGCATGATATGCCATGTTTAGGAATGATATGCCATGTTTTAGGATAATACAAATGTATGCCATGCTCTATGAATGATGTGTACATATGCCATGTCTAAGAATGAAAATGATGAATGACAAGTATGATGAATGAAAGATGATGCTTATGTCTTTAAGGCATAAATATGCTAAACGGCACGGTCGATGATCGACGGTACGACGGTCGAGAGGACCGGTAAATGGGCCGGTAGACGGGCCGAGCCGTAACAAGTTATGCTATGATGAGTATGCCATGAATGTCTTATAAATGATGAAGCATGAAAAGTATTTTACTTTATGTATGGGCTTGTACCGGACCGAAGTATGGGTCCAAGGGATGGGCACCTTAAGAACGCCCCGGTTATGGACTACCGAAGTTGTCCATGGTTCTGGCACTACCGGAGCTGTGCAACAGGGATGGGCTCCTTAAGAAGCGCCTCGGTTCGGGGACTACCGATTATGCTGTCCTTACCCTAGTAGGTTGGGGCTAGCTACCTCGAATTTACTAGGGATGCGCGCTATGATGTATGTATGTGGTACAAACCGGGGACCCCAAATGTTATGATGATGATGTTTAAGCATTTTCAAAGTATGTTTTAAAAGTTAAGCATCTTTATGTAAATGCATTCCACCCATGCATTCGTACATGATATGCATTATATTACGATAATGATGTCTTATACTTATGCTTTACGATAAAAGATATGCATGAATGATCTATGTCAGGATTATGTAAGAAGATGTTCATATGATAGGATAGAAGATATGCCTATGTTATGCCATATAGGTTGATTTTTGTTACGTTATGCTATGCCATGTATTATGCCATGCTACTACGTTTAAGCTTATACCATGTCTTATGCCATGCTAGGGAAGATTATTATGTTATGTTATGCCATGTTCCATGCTATGCTTAGAATAGTATGATTATGTTCATGCCATGTCTCATGCTATGCTACGTATGTTCACTTATGTTTATGATCATGCCATGTCAAGGGTATGGTAAATATGATGATGTTTTATGTGCTTATTATGAAATGACGAATGTTTTAGTGAGTAGGAAAGAGTCTTACTAAGCCTGTGTGCTTATAGTCTTCTTTCCTTATACCGCAGATCATGCAAGGGGATAATGAGGAAGCAGCAGGAGGGCCTGAAATATGTGTGTGATGGTGACTTGGCCCATGAAATCGAATGTGTTAACCGTTTATGCTAAGAACATTATTTTTGCTACCTATCTGCTCGAATAGTGACTTATGGAACTTTATGATAAGATGTCAAGTATGATATGATATGAACCTTATGGTATGATGTTAAGCATGTTATGATATGATGTTAAGCATGACGTTCATATGTTAAGTTCCATGTCATTATATTAGGGATGGTAGTAGGGGCATGTATATGTAAGGTTTAAGTTATTCCGCTGCAGTATGATGTTACATGCCTTAAGTATGTCAGCGTAACGCCGTTTTTTAAAAAAAAAAAAAAGTGGGCGTTACAAAAAAGTCCTGGCTTGGAGGGTCAGGTGCCTAGCTTGGAGGGCTAGGTTGGATGATGTTCTAACTCAGAAGGGTTGGGTGAAAAGTCCTAGCTTGGAGGGCTAGGTGAAAAGTCCTAGCTTGGAGGGCTAGGTGAAAAGTCCTAACTTGGAGGGTTAGGTGCAAATTCCCAACTTGGAGAGTTAGATTGAAAAATTCTTATCTTGGAGGGCTAAGGTGGATGAAACCCTAGCTTGGAGGGCTGGGTTTGACTCCCTGGATCGGTCTGGTGACCGATCAGGGACATTGGCACGCTGATCCTTTGTGGATCGGTCTGGTGACCGATCCAACGATGTCTGATCGGACTGGTGACCGATCAGGGAGCGCACAGTGAGGTTGGGAACCTACTGTGTGGCTCCTGATCGGTCCGGTGACCGATCAGGGAGCAGGCTGCTTCCTTGCTGTCTTGCTCCTGATCGGTCTGGTGACCGATCAGGGAGCAGATAGTGAGTGAGTTCCCTTGCTGGTCAAGTCCTGATCGGTCCGGTGACCGATCAGGGACTTAGGATCCGATTAAAAAATCACTGTTCATCTGTCCTGATCGGTCTGAGTGACCGATCAGGATTCACTCTGATCGGTCTAGTGACCAATCAGGCTTCACTCTGATCGGTCGGGTGACCGATTAGGCGTGTATAGCCGCGAGAGCTGGGAATCCCAGTGAAGCAGTGGATCGGTCTGGTGACCAACCCACAAGCCCTGGATCGGTCCGGTGACCGATCACTTTAATTCAAATTGCACTGTCAGACGTGGTCAGAGTGTCTAATCGTATACGATTCGCTGCTGTTTGCTTCTGATATTTGATTTACTATGTGATCTACTGCTCTAACAGTCTGATTAAGCTGCAAGTGACAGGGGAGGATTCAAACACTCAAGGAGAAGTCAATGGAGGCTTTCCTTGGAGCAGGTTTGTCCGTTTTTCCATCTCAGGTTGCAACGGCCGAGCTGCAGACTGGAGCTGAGACTGGAGCTTGGCTGAGGGAAGCTCAGGGAGTCCAGGGATAGCTTAGTGGTAGCTGGCGTTGGCAGATGAGCAGCTGGGAGCTGCAGGGATGGTGTCATCTGATGCTTGGTGGAGAAACAAAAGCGAGAAGAGACTTCGGTTGAAGCAGAGTTCTGAGAATCCTAAGTGTTCGAGCTTGCTGAAGTTCTTGCTGCAATTTTGTGTTAGTGATATGAGAGAAGTGTCCTAAGGCAATCGCCTTATGATGTAAACATTTATATTAATAAATGATAATTCACTATTTGAGTATACATGTTTTATGTGTTTGATTGGGATCTTAAACTCATCTACTGAATGTCCGCAATATAATTCACAGCATAAGAGAATTTGTGATGGGATCACAACTAGTGATTATCTCTACATGTGCAACTGTGAAGTATTGAAATTATCCCTAGTCGATGAATTGATAAAGACGGACACTATCAATTCTGTTGAGACTAGCATGGGTTATTCTCTAATCAGCTGATTCTCACTGGCTGGTGACATTGGGATGTCCGGAGATAAACATGGATGCTAGTTAAGGGAACTAGTTCATTGGAGTGACTAGCTGTAAGACTTCATATGAGAATCTACATATAGATATGTTAATGAAGATCTTACTGCGGCTTAAGTGCGATGTTCCTTTGACTTGCGGTGTTCAAGTCATCTTGGTCATGGAGACTTGCCGTTTCGGAGAAGTTTTTCTCGGTGGCAAAGTCTACAAGTGCTTCGCACTCGTCGCTTTGCCTCTACGAGGAAAAATACTCAAAAAATCCTAAAATTTAGAAAAATTACAGAAGCATAAAATTATCTAAATTTTGTATCTAATACAAAAAAATAAAAACCAAAATGAGCACAAGCTTCGCTCGTGGCTCTGATACCACTGTAGGGTTTTTCGGGCCGCGAAAACCGCTTTTTCGCGTCGCGGAAAACCCTACAGTGGTATCAGAGCCACGAGCGAAGCTTGTGCTCGTTTTGGTTTTTATTTTTTTGTATTAGATACAAAATTTAGATAATTTTATGCTTCTGTAATTTTTCTAAGTATTTTACGAATTTTAGAAAGGATCCGAGCGAAGAAAGACATTTCAAAAATTTACGAGTGCTCGTTTACATGCTTCAAAACCGATCTACAACCTAGATCTATTGGAGAAGAGAAAAACTACCTTCGATGCGTGCCCCGCAATTCCCGCTAGCTCCTCGGTTGGTGTCGGATCTCAAGGATGCAAAGTAGCAACCCTCTAGAAGTATCCACACAAGCAAGAGAGTGGAGAGGAGAGGCCAAAAGTGTGCTAGCACTTTTGGGTCTCGGCAAGATGAGAGGAGAGGGAGAGCCAAAACCGAAAACTCATTGGGAGAAAAATCAATCACACACAAGAAAAACTCATTTTGTGTGTATAAGTGGCAGGCCACTTAATGGCCATTATTGGCCATTAAGTGGCCGGCCACCACCTTCCATAACCCCCTTATTTGAATTCAAAATTCAAATGGGGAGGTTACTTAGCCTTGATGATGATGCCAAGTCATCACTTGGTCAAGTCAAGGTGATGTGGCTTGAGTCAAGTCAAACTTGCATCTTATGGACTTTCCATATTTAGCCAAAGTCAAACTTTGACTTCAATATTCTCCCATGATTAGATTCATCCAACACTTGGATCAAACTCGAGTCCAACTCAAGTTGTCTAATTTGAGTCAAGTCAAACTTGCCTTTTATGGACTTTCCATATTTAGCCAAAGTCAAACTTTGACTTCATTATTCTCCCATGATTAGATTCATCCAACACTTGGATCAAACTCGAGTCCAACTCAAGTTGTCTAATTTGAGTCAAGTCAAACTTGCCTTTTATGGACTTTTCATATTTAGCCAAAGTCAAACTTTGACTTCATTACTCTCGGTTCATCATATGGACTTATTCTCCATCTATTGCTCTATGTGTGTGACCCTATAGGTTCTTGTAACGTTGACAATGCCCTTAAACCTATTTAAGGACATAAGCAATGAGAGGTATCTAGCAACACATCATTGCTACCCAAGTTACAAGAATGTCAAGATCCAACATCACCATTGTGACTAATAGTTGTGACCATCACAATATGTGACAACGTCCTTCTATCCTCGATATCTAGATTGATCTTCTATGAAGCATAGACCGTGTCATCCTCCAATCAATCTATGTGTCTTGAACTCCAAGTAGACTCACTATAATCAAATAAGCTCAATATCTCATATTGCCTTATTTGGGCATGGCCATGCACTTAGTGATCTCACTCTATCAAGACTATGATATCTCTCCCGTCATATAGGAGGGATAGATCCCATCTACATCACTCACATCCCTCCGCATAATTTGTTACATACCCAGTAATCGCCTTTATAGTCCACCCAGTTATGGGTGACGTTTGACGAAACCAAAGTACATAACTCCTTATGTAGGGAACTATGGTGACTTCAGGTCTAAGGACTAATAGTCATACTAATAGTCACATGAGAAAGTATATGACACTCATATAACGATCCATGATACTTTCTCATGGCGGGCCATTCAGTGTACATTCCCTAATGTATACCCATGTGTCAACTTGATATCTCATATCCATGACTTGTGAGATCAAGACATCATGTTGACCTACATGCTAGTCTCTATGCATTAACATTGTCCTTGAATGTTAATACTTGACTAGGAATAATTAAAAGTAGTGTTCTCTATATCATCTCACTATCGATTCAACTAATCGATTGATATAGATAAGAACCTTCTACTCAAGGACGTTATTATACTAAGTTATTTGGCACCAATACACATAAGTACAATAACCATAAGAAATGCCTTTATATATAAGAAATATATATACAAGAATATGATACAATGAGTCCAAAAAATAATCATCATATGATTGGCTCTAGGGCTCTCACTAACAATCTCCCACTAGCACTAGTGCCAATCGCTGTAGTATCTAATACCCAATGACCTAGTGTGACCATCATGCTTCATCTGTGCCAAAGCCTTGGTCAAGGGATCTGCGACGTTAGCCTCTGTGGGTACTCTGCAAATCTTCACATCTCCTCGATCGATGATCTCTCGAATGAGATGGAATCGCCGTAGTATGTGTTTGGTCCGCTGGTGTGAGCGAGGTTCCTTAGCCTGCGCAATAGCTCCATTGTTGTCACAATAGAGCTCTACGGGATCAGATATGCTAGGAACCACCCCAAGCTCAGTGATGAACTTGCGGATCCAAACTGCCTCCTTTGCTGCCTCTGATGCAGCAATATACTCAGCTTCTGTTGTAGAATCTGCAACTGTGTCCTGCTTCGAACTCTTCCAGCTCACAGCTCCGCCATTCAAGCAAAACAGGAACCCTGACTGCGATCTGTAATCATCCTGGTCGGTTTGGAAGCTGGCATCAGTGTAACCCTTTACAACTAGATGCTCATCGCCTCCAAATATCAAAAAATATTCCTTAGTCCTTCTCAAGTACTTAAGGATATTCTTGACCGCTATCCAGTGACGTTCACCTGGATCTGACTGGTACCTGCTCGTCATGCTCAAAGCATACGAGACATCAGGACGAGTACATAACATGGCGTACATGATAGATCCTATGGCTGAGGCATAAGGGATCTTGCTCATGCGGTCTCTCTCCTCTCTAGAAGAGGGACCTTGAGTCTTCGAAAGACTCACGCCATGTGACATTGGCAGATTTCCCTTCTTAGTATTCTGCATGGCAAACCGTTGCAAAACGGTATCAATGTATGTACTCTGACTTAGGCCAAGCAATCTCTTAGATCTATCTCTATAGATCTTTATGCCTAGAATGCAGGCTGCTTCACCTAAGTCCTTCATTGCGAAACAAGTCCCCAACCAAGTCTTCACAGACTGTAGCGAAGGGATGTTGTTCCCAATGAGTAGTATGTCATCCACATACAAGACTAGGAAGACTACTGTGCTCCCACTAACCATCATGTAGACACAAGGTTCATCTTCGTTCTTGATGAAACCAAACTGTTTGATCGCATCATCGAATCGAAGATTCCAGCTCCCAGAAGCTTGCTTTAGACCATAAATGGCCCTATGTAGCTTGCATACTCTGCCAGTATGCTGTGGATCTACAAAACCCTTAGGTTGTGTCATGTACACTTCCTCGAGGAGGTTTCCATTCAGAAACGCAGTTTTGACGTCCATCTGCCAGATCTCATAATCGTGGTATGCTGCAATAGCAAGCAAGATCCTAATGGACTTGAACATCGTGACTGGAGAAAAAGTTTCATCATAGTCAATACCATGAATTTGCTTGAAACCTTTAGCTACTAGTCTACCCTTATAGGTATGTACAAGTCCATCCATGTCAGTCTTTCTCTTAAAGACCCACTTACACCCAATGGGTTTGACCCCTTCAGGTGGATCAACCAAAGTCCATACTTGGTTGGTGTACATGGAATCCATCTCGGATCTCATGGCCTCTAGCCATTTCTCAGAATCTGGGCTCATCACAGCTTCCTGATAGGTGGTAGGCTCATTCTTAATGATCATAACGTCATCATGGTCAGGCAAGAGAAATGAATATCTCTCAGGCTGACGACGTACCCTATCAGACCTGCGAAGAGGTAGGTCTACCTGAACAGGTTGTTGTTCCACAACTTCTTGTGTAACAATCTCATCCACAACTTCTTGTGGTTCCTGTTCAGTATCCATCAAGGGCTCAGTGCTATGGTCGTTGTCTTGAACTTCTTCAAGATCAAACGAACTCCCACTAGTCTTTCTAGAAACAAAGTCCCTTTTTAGAAAGACCCCAGTCTTAGCAACAAACACTTTGTGCTGACTGGGAATGTAGAAGTAATATCCCTTAGTTTCCTTGGGATATCCCACGAAATAGCACTTATCGGACTTGGGTCCCAGTTTGTCTGAGACTTGACGTCTAACGTAAGCCTCACAACCCCAAACTCTCATGAAAGATATCTTGGGACTCCTCCCAGTCCATATCGTATATGGTTTCTTCATGACCGCCTTTGATGGAACACGGTTAAGTGTGAACGCTGCCGTGTCTAGAGCATATCCCCAAAAGGATATAGGAAGATCTGCGTGACTCATCATAGATCGTACCATATCTAATAAGGTACGATTCCTCCTTTCGGATACACCATTCCACTGTGGTGTTCCAGGAGGAGTGAGTTGAGATAGAATCCCACACTCAGCTAAATAGTCACGAAACTCATGGCTCAAGTATTCTCCACCTCGATCTGATAGAAGTATTTTAATACTCATGCCGAGTTGGTTTTGTACTTCATTTCTTAATTCTTTGAACTTTTCAAAGGACTCGGACTTATGTGTCATCAAGTACACATAACCATATCTACTGAAATCATCAGTAAATGTGATGAAGTATCTATAACCACCTCGAGCAGCAACATTGAAAGGGCCACATACATCAGAATGTATGAGTCCTAACAAATCTGTTGCCCTCTCGCTATGTCCACTAAAGGGAGTCTTAGTCATCTTGCTTAGAAGGCATGACTCGCATGTCTCATATGATTCAAAATCAAATGAATCCAGCAATCCATCCTTATGGAGCTGGGACAAGCGACTCTCATTTATGTGGCCTAAGCGACAGTGCCAGAGATAGGTTGGGTTCAACTCATTTGATCTCAACCTCTTGGTACTTACATTATAGATAGGGCGTTCTAAGTCTAGAATGTAGAGTCCGTTGATAAGATCTGCACTACAATAGAACATTTCATTTAAATAGACTGAACAACATTTGTTCTTAATTATAAATGAGAAGCCTTTCTTGTCTAGACAAGAAACAGAAATTATGTTCTTAGTAAGTGCAGGTACATAACAACAATCATCTAGTTCCAGTTCAAGCCCAGAGGGCAGAGATAGAAAATAAGTTCCTACAGCAACAGCAGCAACTCGTGCTCCATTGCCTACTTGTAGGTCCACCTCGCCCTTTGCCAATGCCCTGCTATTTCTTAGCCCCTGCACATTGGTACAAATGTGAGAAGCACATCCAGTATCTAATACCCATGATGTAGAAATAGAAAGGTTGACTTCTATAACATATATACCTGAAGTAGAAGGCTCGCTTCTCTTCTTCTTAAGATCCTCCAGGTATACCTTGCAGTTCCGCTTCCAATGCCCTGCCTGCCCTTGATATAATTGCTTGAGGTGGTCAATCATATCGTAAGCATTCATGTTCTCGTGTTGCTTCTGAAGCTCAGAGGACATGCAGCATAGCATTAGGCACGACACGTCTAACGCGTCGTCTTGATGCTTCTGATGAGCATCTCTAACGCTACGGATGGCTGAGGGTGGTGGTGCTTCAGGAACTGCTTGCTCTAGAACGTACAGCTTACGTTCCTGTTTGAGGACTATCCTCAAGTTCCTGTACCAGTCCAGGAAATTAGCTCCAGTGAGCTTGTCCTTCTCAAGGACAGATCGCAGAGAGAGAGTATTCGCGTTTGAAGACATGGCAATCTACAACAGATAAATGCAGAGAATAAATATCATATTCTAGTAATCATCTAATTAGGCCTTTAATTAAATGATGCTCCCACTAAATTATAGGAATTTTGGTGGAATCAAGTCATTGGAGTGGTCAAACCACACTACTAGATCCGTACCAATTTACTATAATTTATGTGGGACAAGATCCACATCATACTATGCCTTGAGTTAGCCTTGGCTAAACCCACAAGCCCTGGTTAAGCATGTATACCCAGCGAAGCAGTGGATCGGTCTGGTGACCAACCCACAAGCCCTGGATCGGTCCGGTGACCGATCACTTTAATTCAAATTGCACTGTCA
This sequence comes from Boesenbergia rotunda, assembly GCA_024364735.1. Classification (NCBI taxonomy): domain Eukaryota; kingdom Viridiplantae; phylum Streptophyta; class Magnoliopsida; order Zingiberales; family Zingiberaceae; genus Boesenbergia; species Boesenbergia rotunda. The sequence goes on from JAGFNQ010006911.1 coordinate 31,142, forward strand.
GACGTGGTCAGAGTGTCTGATCGTATACGATTCGCTGCTGTTTGCTTCTGATATTTGATTTACTATGTGATCTACTGCTCTAACAGTCTGATTAAGCTGCAGGTGATAGGGGAGGATTCAAACACTCAAGGAGAAGTCAATGGAGGCTTTCCTTGGAGCAAGTTTGTCCGTTTTTCCATCTCAGGTTGCAACGGCCGAGCTGCAGACTGGAGCTGAGACTGGAGCTTGGCTGACGGAAGCTCAGGGAGTCCAGGGATAGCTCAGTGGTAGCTGGCGTTGGCAGATGAGCAACTGGGAGCTGCAGGGATGGTGTCATCTGATGCTTGGTGGAGAAACAAAAGCGAGAAGAGACTTCGGTTGAAGCAGAGTTCTGAGAATCCTAAGTGTTCGAGCTTGCTAAAGTTCTTGCTGCAATTTTGTGTTAGTGATATGAGAGAAGTGTCCTAAGGCAATCGCCTTATGATGTAAACATTTATATTAATAAATGATAATTCACTATTTGAGTATACATGTTTTATGTCTTTGATTGGGATCTTAAACTCATCTACTGAATGTCCGCAATATAATTCACAACATAAGAGAATTTGTGATGGGATCACAACTAGTGATTATCTCTACATGTGCAATTGTGAAGTATTGAAATTATCCCTAGTCGATGAATTGATAAAGACAGACACTATCAATTCTGTTGAGACTAGCATGGGTTATTCTCTAATCAGCTGATTCTCACTGGCTGGTGACATTGGGATGTCCGGAGATAAACATGGATGCTAGTTAAGGGAACTAGTTCATTGGAGTGACTAGCTGTAAGACTTCATATGGGAATCTACATATAGATATGTCAATGAAGATCTTACTGCGGCTTAAGTGCGATGTTCCTTTGACTTGCGGTGTTCAAGTCATCTTGGTCATGGAGACTTATACTTTGACATCTTAAGCAAGCATCTCCAAGGAGGTGTGGACCCAGGATGATCGGGTATAAGCCGAAGTGCCCGAAGATGTTTGAACAGCCTACAAAGGATTCACCACTCCTTGCGAGGAGATGTATACCCAGGCCTATCGTCGGATTGTTACTCAAAGCCTCTGGCCAGAGCATATCATGTTAAGAGTGCGAGTCTCTTAAATACATGAGAGTAATTAGAAATCCAAAGGACGAGGAAGACACTACTTGGGCTAGGTGTGACGTAGTCAGCCTAGTGGGGACTGACACCATAGACCGTGTCCTGAACCAAGTGGGTATAAGGTGGTGAAGGGAATGAGGCACGATTCATTAGAGCTGCTGAAGGGTTTCAGAATAATTTCTTCTGAGGTCAAACCGTTGATCTTTCGATTAATTGGGGATCATGATGTACTACTAGGTGTCACTCATAATCGTTCTATAATTGGTTGATTATAGACGGCCAACATAAATCGAAAGCCTATTTAGTCACACGCACTACGAGTAATCCGAGGGATTTAAAACGAGTTGAAAATTGGATTTTCCGATCAAGAGAAATAAGTCGAATCTGAGTTAATCATAGGCGCAATGGAAGCTAAAAATGGCTAAGTCTTTTGAAGGCTTTTTGGGCGAATTAAATGAGTTTAATTCGCGGCGGTTCGGGTTGGTTTGGCCGGGCAAAGAGGGTGTCAAAACCCCCTTTGGTGGCCGGCCACAATAAGAGGAGAAAACCAATTAATTTTGGTGTAATTAATAAAATAAATCTAGTGCGATTTATTTTATAAATTATGGATAAATAAATTTGTATAAAGAAATTTATATAAATAAAATTTATAGAAATTTATTCTTTTATGGAAGATTAAAATAATCCATGAATTGGTTTATTTTAATTTTATAAAATCAATTATGAATTGATTTTTTCATAATAAGAAAGTTTATAAATTTCTTATAAAAATTTATTCCATAATTTAAAGAGAAGAAGAATTAGTTTTATTATAAATTGGTTTATAATAAAGACTCGGTTTAAACGGAATAATTAATAAGAAAATTTATAAGATAAATTTCTTATAACTAATTCCGTTAATTCCGTTAATTCGGTTTAGAGGGAGACTTAGTAAAGGAGTTGCTACTATATAAAGGAACCAAAGGCTAGCCCTTATTCCTAATCAACTTATCATAGAGCTCTCCCTCTCTCTCTTAATCTCTTCTCCTCTCCCTCTCCCTCTCTTGCCTAGGGCCGGCGCCCACCCTAGTGGTTTAGGGCCGGCGCACCAAACAACTTCCCCTTTTGAAGTTGGCGTGAGCAATCAAGAAGAAGGAGAACCCGAACAAGAAGAAGAAGAAGCGGATAGCGACTCCTCTCTTCTCGGAATTCGATTCCGTTACTTCATTGGTTAGTTTCCTAATTTTTCTCTTGTTCTTCTAGTTGTGCCTTCCGAGAATCTAGTAGTTCTCGTCGGCACAAAACTCGTGACTTTGCGAAGTCATCCCGAAGAGAACTCGGCGTGGACGCGAATAGAGGCGAAGCTTCCAAGGGACGCTACGGTTGGATCTCGTCCCTTTTCTTCGAGTTACGCGAGGTACAAAAGTAAATTAGTTTACTTTTCCGCAAAATTTTATTTTATGCTTATGTCAACACACCATAGGGTTGCATGCTAGATACGAAGTTAAATTAATTTAGGAAATTATTTTATGCAAACTCTTCCGCTGCACGTAAAAAATTTTAAATTTTACGAACTCGTATCCTTGTCAACATGCACCCGGTCCCAACATTTTGTGTTCTCCACACTTGGCTTGCTGTGTGCGTGTGTTGTTGATTCTTTGAGCAAGTCATTAAGATCTGAGGTGCAACCAACTCTTACGTAAGTGCTGGGAGGAAAGAATAAGAAGCTTGGAGTCCAACAGTGAGAAGACACGAAGGAGGGAGTCCTTGCGTGAGATCGTCGCTGGGTGGAGCTCGGGATAAGCTCGCTGTGCTCTTGTCCTTGCTAGGTGCTGAGTAAAAGTATTCTCTGTGTTTCATTAAACTTAAATCTATATTCTTGATTGAAACGCTGTGGAGAGGTTTCTCCACCGAGAAGGAGGTTGCATTATATCCAGTGAACACCGGGGCTTGATCTGCCGACGATCAAGGGATCGCCCACCTTAATGGCACGCCAAGGAGTAGGGGCAAGTTATCCCCGAACCTTGTAAACCCTCTTGTTAGCGACCTTGGTAGTTGTTCTTGCTTGCTTTCATTTCTGTTTTGTTTACTGCACTGCTTCCTTTCGTTTGCTTCTTCCGTTGTGCTACTGATAAGTTGAGTGCAGAAACCTCACAAGTGTTTAAAGTCAAAGAGATTGGCTATATTCACCCCCCCCCTCTCTAGCCATCCATTCCCAACAAGTGGTATCAGAGCAAGGAGCTCTGTTTACGGCTTAACATCCGAGAGTTATCAACAAGATGGCATTGAGAGAAGGCTTATCCACCACCCGACCCCCATTCTTTGATGGCGTCGACTTTCAATATTGGTGATCAAAGATGGAATACTATTTGAAGATGGACATCCATACTTGGTTTGCGGTGAAGGAGGGATTCACCCCTCTTAAGGATGACGAAGGCAAAGAGCTTGAGTCGTGGAGGTGGACTGCTGAATAAACTCGAAAGAGTGAAGCCGACGCGAAGGCGGTTATCACTCTACAATGTGGCATGAATAAAGACCAACTCATCAAGGTTAGTCCTTTCATAAGTGCAAAGGACTTGTGGAACAAACTCATTGAGCTTCACGAAGGCACCCGAGACTCTAGAATCGCAAAGAGGGACTTGTTCCTCAATCAACTTCAAAATCTCTCCATGAAGGAGAATGAATCGGTAAGTGAGCTTCATAGCCGGTTCAAGGAAGTCCTCAATGGGCTTCATTCAATTGATGAAAAGGTCGAGAATCGCGACCTTGTGAGGTATGTCTTGAAAGAATTTCCAAGGAATGCTTTGTGGTCATCCATGGTGGATGCCTACAAAGTATCCAAGGATCTATCTATTGTAAAGTTAGATGATTTATTTTGTGAGATGGAATTGCATGAAATTGCTAACAAAGGCCCCAAGGAGAAGGGAATTGCCTTAGTTGCAGGTGACCGGTCAAACAAGAAGAAGAAGGAGAAGAAGAAGGAGAAGGAGGTCTCCTCATCTTCATCCTCCTCCGAATCCGAGTCCAACTCCGAAGAAGATGGCAGTGGCTCCTCTTCCTCCGAAATGGCGAACTTCGTGCGAAGGATGATGCGAAGGAATCGATGTTTCAAGAGTAGAGGTAACTCTAGTGAATCCAAACTTGATAAGACTAATGCATCTTGTTTTGAGTGTGGTAGAAAAGGGCATTTCAAGAATGAATGTCCGAAACTGAAGAAGAAGGAAGAGAAATCCAAAAGAAAAGGAGAAAAATCCAAGAAGAAGAAGAAGGTCTTGAAGGCCACTTGGGATGAGTCATCCTCAAGCTCATCCGATGAAGAGAAGGAGGAGAAGAGCACAAGGCAAGTGGCACTCATGGCTCTTGGAGAGGAGAGCAGTGATGAATCTTCAAGCTCCTCAAACGCGGCTTCATCATCTTCGGATGATAAAGAGGAAACTTCTCCCGAGCTTGAAAAGTGTTATAGAGCAATTGCATGTTTAACTAGTATGCTTAAGAAATCAAAGAATAAGGTTAAAGCATTGCAATTAGAAATTGATCAATTGAAAGTATCTAGGGATGATAACATTGATGATTTGCATGTTGAATTGCTAGAAGATGATATTAAATCATTGAAATATGAGATTGAAAATTTGAAATCCTCTAAGGTTGAGGAAGCAAATGATTTGCATGATGACTTACTGGTAGAAGAGAACAAATCATTGAAGAGTGAAGTTGAGAGACTCAAGACTATTCTTGAGAAGTTCTCAACTAGCTCTGAGACCCTAGACATGATCCTAAATGCCCAAAGGGCAGTCTATAATAGGGCCGGTATTCGTTACCGCCCTAAGGAACCCTCATTTGTGTCTCTCATGTCTAGGACTGATAAGAGACAATTTAGGACACCCAAGACTCAAAAGAAAGTTGTCAAGGCATGGGTGCCTAAGTTATGTTTAGTTGATGCTTTAGGTCCCAAGGTTTGGGTACCTAAAACTTCTATTTTTCGAATTGTGTAGGTTATGATTGAGGGGGAGCATCTATCAACTTGGTTCGTTGATAGTGGATGCTCCAAACACATGACCGGGGATAGATCATTGTTTACCACATTTCACAAGAAAAGTAGAGGTAATGTATCATTTGGTAACAATGGTAGTCTTAAGGTCATAGGAATATGAGACATTCAAATATCCGAATGTCTTAGAATTTCAAATGTCCTTCTAGTCAAGGGGATAAAATTTAATCTCCTAAGTGTGAGTCAATTGTGTGACACGGGTTACACAATTGACTTCCAACCAAGTCAATGTCTAGTTAGACAATATGACACCTTGGACACGGTACTAGTAGGAGCAAGAGTAGACAATATTTATCAAGTTTCATTTAAAAGTGCTACTAATGCTTTTGCTAAGTGTCTCATGTCAAAAGAAGAAGAGTCCACCCTTTGGCACCGGAGGTTAGCACATGTTAACATGAAGAACATCCGGAAGTTGGCCAACAAGGGACTAGTCCGTGGCTTACCAAGCATCAAGTATGAGAAAGACAAACTTTGTGATGCATGTCAAATGGGTAAGCAAACAAAATCTGCACATAAAGGTAAAAGCGTTGTAAGTACTTCCAATGCATTAGATTTACTTCATATGGATCTATTTGATTGTAGTACTATCATATCATTGAATGGAAGTAGGTATTTCTTTGTGATCATTGATGATTTCACTAGATATACATGGACTTACTTTTTAAAATATATGGACCATACCTTAGATATTTTCATTTCTTTTTTAGAAGAGTTGAAAATGAAAAATCAACGACCATTAAGACAATTAGGAGTGATCATGGAGGTGAATTTTAAAACCAAAGGTTTTTAGAATTTTGTCAAGATAGAGGTTATAAGCATGAGTTCTCTACTCCTAGAACACCACAATAAAATGGTGTTATAGAGAGGAAGAACCGTGTTCTTCAAGAGGCTGCACGAAGCATGCTTAATGAGTACTCACTCTCGAGTTACTTATGGGCTGAAGCTGTAAATACAGCTTGCTACGTGCAAAATCGGGTCCTCATCCATAGGTTTTTAGGAAAGACTCCCCATGAACTTTGGTTTGGGAAACCACCTACGGTTAAACACCTTAGGGTGTTTCGTTGTAAGGTGTTCATTCTAAACACCAAGGACCACCTTGGAAAGTTCACAGCAAAGGCTGGTGAAGGGATACTAGTCGGGTACTCCGTCGTTAGTAAAGTCTACCGAGTCTACAACAAGAAATCTAAATTAGTTGAAGAGTCTTCTGATGTGGTCTTTGAAGAAATTCCAAAATCGAGTGACCAATCAGAAAATGTAGAAGGAGTTCAACTCGAACTTAGGAGACTAAGTTTGGAAGAAACTCCAAGTGTTGTTGATGGTGATGAATCTGATGACGGTGAACCTAGACAACCCATTGATCAGCCGGATCCTGAGGCTGAACTTGTGTCTAGTGAACCCGTTCAAGAAGCACCACCAACTCCTAGGCAAACTAGATTAGCCTCTAGTCATCCCCAAGACCAAATTATTGGAGACATCCATCATGTGATTAGGACTAGATCATTCTTCCGGAATGAGGCTAATGAAGTTGCCCTAATTTCCGAAATTGAACCTAGGAAAATTGATGAAGCATTAAATGATCCCGATTGGATCATTGCAAAGCAAGATGAACTAGGTCAATTTGAGAGGAGTCAAGTTTGGGACTTAGTCCCTAGACCCAAGAAGACCACCATTATTGGAACCAAATGGGTCTTCAAAAACAAATTAAACCATAAGGGAGAAATCATTAGAAACAAGGCACGCTTGGTAGCCAAGGGCTACAGTCAAGTTGAAGGCCTTGATTATAATGAGACCTATGCTCCCGTGGCACGATTAGAATCCATCCGATTGATGCTTGCATTTGTAGCACATCGTGGCTTCAAGCTATACCAAATGGATGTCAAATCGGCCTTTCTAAATGGTTTGATTAGAGAAGAGGTCTACGTCGAACAACCTCTGGGGTTTGAGAGTTCCGAATTTCGAAACCACGTGTTCAAGCTCAAAAAGGCACTCTATGGCCTTAAACAAGCGCCCCGAGCTTGGTATGAGCGGTTGTCGACATTTTTAATTGAGAAGAGCTTCGTTAGAGGCCAAATAGACCCTACACTATTTCTACGAAGAGATGGTGACAACATTTTGTAGCCCAAGTATATGTCGATGACATAATTTGTGGCTCAAATAATAAGGGTTATTTAAATGAGTTCATTGGACACATGGAGAGTGAGTTTGAGATGAGTCTAGTGGGAGAGTTGACCTTCTTCCTTGGACTTGAAATCAAGCAAACTCGCGATGGTATCCATGTGCACCAATCAAAATACACACAAGAAATGCTTCGAAAATTCAATATGAGTGATTCAAAAGAGGTTACCACTCCCATGGCTACAAACACAAGATTAGACAATGATGAGAGTGGCAAACCTGTTGATCTGACTCAATATCGAAGCATGATAGGTAGCTTGCTATACCTTACAGCTAGTCGACCTGATATACTATTTGCTGTGGGTATGTGCGCTAGGTATCAAGTTTGTGCCAAGGAATCCCACTTAATTGCTGTTAAGCGAATTTTGAGATATCTCAAGGGCACAATCGGAGTCGGTCTATGGTACCCCCGTACTGAATCATTTGATTTAATTGGCTATACGGATTCCGACTACGCTGGATGTAAGTTGGACCGGAAAAGCACAAGTGGGGGTTGTCAATTCTTAGGTTCGTCCTTAGTAAGTTGGTCAAGTCGGAAGCAACATTGTGTTGCTCTCTCCACGACCGAGGCAGAATATATCGCCATGGGAGAGAGTGTATCACAATTATTGTGGATGATACATACTTTAGAGGACTATGGATTGAGTTACAAGGGTGTGCAAGTGTTATGTGATAACATTAGCACAATTAACTTAACTAAGAATCCAGTCCATCATTCTAGGACCAAACATATTGAGGTGCGTCACCACATCATTAGAGATCATGTAGCTAGGGGAGATATTGTACTCTCTCATGTAGAGTCCAAATCAAACCTAGCTGACATTTTCACTAAACCACTTCCCGAAAATGAATTTAGTTTCCTAAGACGGGAATTGGGAATGTGTCGTGCTTCATAGGGTTGAATTGCATTCAAAACCTTCCATGATTATTTCAAATTGTTGGGGAACAATTGGAAAACTTTGGGGACATCTCACACAAACTATAAGGTTTAACAAAACATTTTTGTTTGCTAGAAATGGGGTGAGATGTTAGGATCAACTCAATTTCTCGAAATGTCAATGCATCCCTTGAGAAATTAAGTTGACGAGATAATAATCACTTCGGTGACCAAGTATGGGGAAAACCATTGCATAACATATGTGTATATGGCTCCATGATCATACTTGGACATTCCAATCAAGGAAACTTGATTAGAACACTGAATTTGATACAAACCTAGTTGACATTGCTTGATTGATTGTTGCTTGATTTTGACTCCACTTGGGTGGAGCAAAGTGCTTGATTCAAACCATAAGGACCTTTAATCCTTGCTTAGGGATCAACTATAGGCGAGGGATCACTTTCTAGATCGACATTTGTCATCAGATCCCCTGAGAAACCGTGTACGAAACTGAAACTGAAAGTTGCAGTTTATTTCAGATCGTATCAGGAACCCTAATCGGTCACTGGACCGATCAGGCATAGGGCTGATCAGTCCCCGAACCGATCTGGCTCCTTCTTGTGGTGATCGGTCCACAGACCGATCAGCGAGGCAAGCAGTGACCTTCCGGAATCTTGACCAAGTGTTCTGAGCTAGCCTGGATCGGTCCCCGGACTGATCTGGCACCCTATGATGATCGGTCCACAGACCGATCAGGGAGCCCAGAGTTTTTCTCCGGATCCTACTGATCGTGTCCTGATCGATCAGCCGACCGATCAGGAGCGCGCCTGATCGGTCACCCGACCGATCAGGCCCAGGTCAGTCCGATCAGGCTATAGCCTGATCAGTCTGGGCGCTATCAGATCGAACGGTGATCCGTTCAGGTGCATTAAAATCTGGTTAGTGGACCGATCCACCAACCGATTAAATCCTCCCAAAACCCCTCATTGCCGAACCCTAGCGCTGAAACCTCCCACTCGCGCAACCTTTGCTTCGTGCGAGAGCTCTCCAGTGCTTTCGTCTTCCTCTTTCGTGCGAGTGGGAAGGCTTCTACGGGCGTTTCATTGCTCTCTGCAAGTTCTCTACTTGCACCAAGTTCTCTGCGTCTCTGCCTTGCGCCAAGGCCTCCTCCTGCGCGAGCCTTTTCCTTTCCGATTCAAGAACTCTACTAATGGCACCAAAGTGAGTTTTTGGTTTAGCTTCCTTTACATTCATAAAATTGTGTTTTGAGGCTAATCATGGTTTGGTGTTGTTCTTGGTGTGGTGTCGTGACCCTTTTGTGTTTGTCGTGACATTTCTTTCCAAACCTCACGATATGATTGATAAGCACCATTTTATTGATTATTTTAATTGTTAAAATCCATGTTTGACCTATGTTTTTATTGCTTAATTGTGATTTTACCCTAGGTTTTAGGATTCCCTCTTATTTTGGACTTAATTGCAAAATTACACAATTTTTGGATTATTTGGCCACTAATTTTCTGATATATTTTTGTAGGCAAGAAAGGATCCTGGACCTAGGGCATATTGGGTCAGATTTGAGTCGGATGTGAACCGGATTATCAAGCTTACAAGTAATCCGGGCCGTCCGATTCAAGAGCGGCTAGATCTGAGCCATCCGGGACGATCTGAAGCAATCCGAGCTAGGGTTAGGGTTGATCAAGCCCTATAATCAAGATCTGAAGGTTTCATCCCAATCAGAGATCATCCAACCGTTGGATCAAGCAAGGAGGGCTCTAGAGCGTCCATTCACAGATAGAGTTGATCTGGACCATCCGTTGCATATCCGGAGGATCCGAGCTACGACAAGGCAGATCCTGACCCCAGATCATCATCATAAAAGTTTGGCTCAAATCAGACCAAGATCTGCCGTTGGATTTCATCAAATCAATCACAGCCGTCCATTTTTTATTACTTAAGGAAAAATTTCCCACAGCGCACAGTGTCGCGTCCTCGCCGCAGCTCGTTTGCCTTGGTTTCATCCTCGTTTTCCTTCGTTTCTTCAGCAGTTTCTTCGTTGTGAAGGCGTGACCACCTCGATTCGAGCTCATCCTTGAGTGACAGCAAGGAATCGGATTGAGGATTAGTTTAATTTCGGTTTTAAAAGTAGATTTCATTTCTGGCGTTAAATTCTGAAATTCTGATCAAAATTCTGTAATTTTTCGTTTCTAAATAGTTTTTGCTTCGAATAGAGTTTTAATTCAGTGCTTTAGTTAGCTAGATTGTGTGTGTAATGAATTATGGCAATTAGATCAGTTTATTTCGTTTCAATTTATTTCTGAAATGGGTTCCCTGTTGCGTGCCATTTCTGAAATCGCGTATCAGTCCTATAGTTCATGCACCTTGTATCAAGTTTTGTCTAGCTTCTGAGAATCTTACCTTACTCTGGATTGGTGCACTCAACTTGAGTTCGCATATGTGTTTCTGCTCAGTTTTGAAATCTGAATTCTATGGTTACTGAAATTGCACAGCTGATTTCTGCAATTCTGCAGATTTGGCTGTAAATTCAGGTTTTTAAAGTCCTGTTTGATCAGTCTTTTAATGTCTGAATGTCTTCAATTATCCTTGCATATCACTGCACTCACAGCTGTGTTTTCCAAGCATAATCGATTCGTTTCAAGTCTGAATTATCAGCTAACCCTTGGCACGGAAGCATCGGTTTTGGCACAAAAATGTTCTCTGCGTGTTAATCGGTTTTGGCACTGTTTGTATCAAGACTAAACCTATTTTTAGTATATGATTGTGCTTAAAACCATCTCATTCACATTGGGTTGTCCTGAATTGAATTTTCAATATTACAACTAGGTTCAAGAAGCTAGTATTTGGTTTAGTCGAAACTGTCAAAATCTATTTTGCTTCATTTGTTTTGCATTAGTATTGCCTTTAGTGGAACTTTCCAAGTTGAACATAAGCTGTAGTGAACTCTTGCATTTTGAATCAATTTAATTCCGAATTTTGCAACATTGCATTGGTTGATCTAATTGTCCCTTGGTTGAACCACTAAGTGCCGACTCCTTGTGTAGCTTCCTTAATTGAGTGGTTTGCTTTTCATTGTTTTTCCATTTCTATTTGAAACTCAATCTGATTTTATTTGAAACCCAAAATTCACAAACGACACCTAAATACAAGCGCGAATCAAACAACGTAAACTAGCCCCGAGAAAAATACGACCTGTGGCCCCTATATTACATTTTCAGATTTTGATTGTAAAAAGGGTTTCCAGCTTTCATTCACATTTAAATTTGAGGCCTACTTTCGTGACACATAGTTTGGGCCCGTCAAATTTTTGGCGCCGTTGCCGGGGAAGCAACTAGTTGATTTGTTTGATTTCTGCTTGTGCACTTATTTCATATCATCCTTGACTTACTTTTGTGCTTATTGCTATATCTTTGGATTTGATTTTATTTGTTTTATCTTTTTATCTACTTTTACTGCGATTTGTTTTGTTTTTATGACCAGGTCTTTAGGTGCTGAATTAGAAGATTTCGATCCTGAGATTGAGAGGACTTTCAGAGCCAGGAGGAGGCAGACCATTCTTTCTGAGACTACAGATATCCCTCCTATTCAGACTATCAGCACTCACTCAGGCATTGACATGGCAGACCACCAGAGAACCATGAAGGAGCTCGCAGCACCAGATGCTGCATTTCAGTACTCCAGCATAGCATATCCAGAGCTGGGAGAAAGTTTTGAGTTAAGATCTGGGCTTATTAATTTGTTGCCAAAATTTCAGGGTTTATCTGGGGAGGATCCAAACAGACACTTGCACGAATTCCATGTGGTGTGCTCTACGATGAAGCCTCAGGGCATTTCTGAAGAAGACATCAAGCTGAGAGCTTTTCCCTTCACATTGACAGGAGCAGCCAAGGACTGGTTTTATTATCTGCCTACAGGACATGTGTCTAGTTGGATTGCTATGAAGAAGGCATTTTTGGAGAAGTATTTCCCAGCTTCCCGCACAGCTATAATCAGGAAAAGTATCTGTGGGATTCAGCAAGTGGTTGGTGAGACATTGTATGACTACTGGGAGAGATTTAACAAGTTATGTTCAAGTTGTCCCCAGCATCAGATCAGCGAGCAGCTTCTGATTCAGTACTTTTATGAGGGACTTTTACAGATGGATAGGACTTTGATTGATGCTGCAGCTGGAGGGGCCTTGGTCAACAAAACACCACATCAAGCTAGGGAGCTAATTTCTAATATGGCTGAGAATTCCCAACAATTTGGAAGCAGAGCTTTGACCACTAGAGGAGTTGGTGAAGTTCAGATAGTTTCTAGTGATCAGAAGGAGATTAAGACTGCATTGATGGAGCTCACCTCGGCTGTTAAGCAAATTGAATTAAACATGGCAAGACAAAATTCAACTCCTTCAGTACCTCCACAATCTAATCAAGTGGTGAGTGTGTGTGGCATTTGCTCTAGTCAAGAGCACACTTCAGACTCATGCCCTACCCTCCAACAGGACGAGACAGTAGCAGCATTAGTAAGAGGACAATTTCAAGCAAGAAACAATCCTTATTCCTCTACTTACAACCCTGGGTGGAGGGATCATCCAAATTTGAGGTATGGAAATTCTTTCTACCAACAAGGCCCTCAAACTCAGTCCTCACAGCCACCCCAACCAATTTTCCAGCAAGTTCAGCAACAACAACCACAATCACAGCACCAAAATCGAAGTTTTCAGCCCCTAAATCAGCACTTCCAGCAACCATTTCAGCAGCCATTTCAAGGGTTTCAACAAGGTTTTCAAGGGCATATGAATTATTCACAACCATACCAACATCTACAGCAGCAAGTTCAACAATCACAGCAAAATTTCCAGCCTTGGAACTCAAGTTTTCAGCCCCAAAACCAAGAATTTCAGCCCAATCAATTTCAATCTCCACAACAACCATTTCAAATGCAAAATCAAAATCTTCAAGGCTGTAATTCTCAGCAAAATCAACCCACATTTCAACCTACTTATCAGCCAAGTCAACAGCAATTCCAGAGCTCCAATCAGCCCCAACAGCCCCAATTCCAACAATTACAACAAGATGATATCATTGGAGCTATACAAAACCTAGGAAGGCAAATGGGACAATTGGCTAATGATGTGAATCAACTTAAGGCTCAAGGATCAAGCCAACTACCTTCCCAAGCTGTTCCCAACCCAAAGGGAAATGTTAGCGCGATTTATTTGAGGAGTGGGAAGGTTGCATCAACTCAAAATGACCCAAGAGCAGAATTTTCTGAAAACAGGGCAGCATGTTCATTTCCAGCCCAAATCAGTGCCGAAACCACTCCAAATTCAGTGGAAACCAACCCTATCTCGTGCCCAACTCCCTCCTCAAGCAATTCCCCAATTTTGGTGGAAAACGGAGAAGAAATCAGTGGCGAGACAGATTTTACAGCGGGTCCAAAAAACAGGGCAGCAGCTCACAATTCAGCCCTTCCATCTTCGATTCAAGAGGAAGAATTTAGAGTGCCCTTGCCTTTTCCAAATGGGAGAACTCCTACCAAAAGACACGTGGAGGAGGAGAAAACCAAAGAGTACAATGAACTGGTAAAACTCTTTAGTAAAGTTGAAATTAATGTACCCTTGCTGACAATGATTAAACAGGTTCCTAAGTACGCAAAATTTTTGAAAGACCTTTGTATTAACAAGAGGAAGCTTAAGGAAAATGAATTGGTCAGCATGGGGAAGAATGTCTCATCACTCATCCATGCCATACCTCAGAAATGTGAAGACCCTGGCATGTTCACTGTATCTTGTGAGATAGGAAGCACCACGCTACATGATGCTATGCTTGATTTGGGAGCTTCTATTAATGTCATGCCCAGGACGGTCTTCGAAATGCTTGGCATTGGTCCTCTACAGCCCACGAGAGTTGTGATTCAGCTAGCAAACCGGAGTCAGACCCGCCCGGCAGGAGTTATTGAAGATGTTTTGGTTAAAGTGAAAGAGTTGATTTTCCCTGCGGACTTCTACATCCTAGACATGGAGGGAGAGTACCTTGCACGTAGATCCCCACTTATCCTTGGAAGGCCTTTTCTAAAGACTGCCAAAACAAAGATTGATGTATATGCTGGCACCCTTTCGATGGAGGTGGGAGATACAGTAGTCCAGTTTAGCATTTTCGACGCCATGAAGGACCCTAGGGGAGATCACTCTATTCTGAGCATAGACACATCAGATGAGATTGTTGAGGCACAGATCATTGATGACGATGGTACATTTGACATAGTGGGAGGAGAGTTGATTTCAGAGGAGACTTTACCTGATTTTTCTTATTTTGTATTTTGTGATGATATTGTTCTTGATAGCCCTAATCTTTTTAATAAGGTTGTTGCAGGTATTGCTAAGGAGGCATGCACAGGAGATTATTCTATAGGTGTAGGGGATTGCACAGAGCCCCAGGGACCACCACCATTTCCAGAAAGTGTAGGGACTTGCATGATTGGAGCAAGTACCCAAGGATCACCTATTCTAGTTGATTGCCCACCAGATTTTGAGCCTGAGATGGAGGTATTTCTTATAGACCCGACAGACATTTTTCAGCATGATCAGGTAAGTATTTCTTCTTTTCCTTTAGAAAATCTCAGACCCAGAATTGATGTTATTGGTTGTGACACATTGCTTGATACATGCTTGATAGAGAATAATTGTGATATTTCAATTGAAGAGCGAAAAATTGATTTCTTTATTTGTGAAGAGTTCCTGGATGCAAATTTTGTAGGAAATAAATGCGAAAAATTTATTGAGGCACCAAGAATTGATTTTATTGGATGTGATACATTTTTGGATACATTTTATACAAAAACTGATATTGTTTCATTTCTTTCATACCTTGCAGGACCCCAAAGACTTCTGGAATGGATGCTTCATCTGAATAGACTTAAACCTCCTGGAAGGCGTTCCAAAAAGAATAAAGAGGGAGTAGACTTTACTTTAATTCGAAAAACTCCACTTCTTAAATGGGTCTTGTATCTAAATAACCTTAGGCCACCTGAACAGATTGCTGTACAGTCCAAGTGTGGGGGAGCGATGCACCGTGACGTTGAACAAATAAAAGAAGCTCTTTCGCATATACAGACTCCTCCACTACCACGATGGAGGTTGTTTCTTGATAGACTCCGACCGCCAGAAATAAAGGGAGTTTGATCTTTCTTGCCTTCTTTATTGCATGTTTTCACTTTTTAAATGAGTTCTTGCTAATAAATACGTGGGTAGAGTAACATGAATAAACGTCATTGTAAATACCATGTTTTTGCATGATTAGGAATAAATGTATCCCTTAGGTTATCTCTATAGCATTTTAGAATCTTTTGGAAAATAAATTAAATTTGGTTGTCGAGACTTAGGATTTGAGTTCATGGATGAATTCTTGGTTGCTTGAGTACTATTTTTCCTTAGACTCTTGATTGAGGATTTGAGATGAATCATTTGCACCTAGTGAGAATTAGCCTTATATTTGTGACACACATGTTATTAAACTCTAGAACTTGCTTAGGTTCTTTCAAAACCATATTTCAATGATTGGATCACATCTATAGAGGCTAATCACTTTGTTTACCTTTCCATATCAATTTTTAGCAAAATTCATATTCATTCCATTTTTCTTTACTTATTTCCTACTCTTACCCTCACTTTTCTTTGGACTTATTGTTTAAAATGTTTCTAATGGTATTTTGCCCGAGACGGACAAAGATTTAAGTGTGGGGGAGTGATTAGTGATTTGGAAGCATTCCATTTATCAAGGAGGCACTTCAATTCGAAAAAAAAAAATTGTGCTAAGTTGGATGGATATCAAGATCAAATGGGAAGAAGTGTTTAAGGATGGAAGAAATTAGAAATCTCAATTCCTTATTATACTTTGGAGATCTATGCAAGTGCATGGTGCGGCAATAAAAAGAAAAAAAAATCTGCAATAATAAGAAGAGGGCACACACAAGCAAAAAGAAAGGATTTTTGTGCCAAAGTGAGAAAAGTGCCACTTGATTGCAAGGGAGGTCTCCTGCCACTTATAGAATTGGAAGGAAGGCTGATCTGAAGAAGGAATGCAAGCTGAATTGAAGGAATGCAAGCAATGGAGAAATCTGAAATCTGTGCCATGCCAAAAAGAAAGAAAAAAATGCTGTGATCATTTCGAAATTCCAGCTATACTTGGCTGAAAAATCTGGATTGCAGCTGTACCTTGCTAGGAAGATCAAGTAACATGTTGCTACAATCTGAATTGAAGCTGCAAAGTCTGAAAAATCCATGAAAAGCTGCTGAAAATTTCTGCATTCGAAAAAAATCAGTGAGGGAAGCTAGTAAAGTAGTTTTGTATCAACTTCCATTTGAATCCATGCTTCCGTAATCAGCAGTGCCTTGCCGAATCTTAACAGAGCTTGCAGAATGGTTTTTGATTGAACTAAACTATTTGGGAGCTGAGAACATTACTGAATCTGAAAGAAAAAAAATCAGTGAAGGTGCTGAAATTTGATTTACTACTCAGCCATTGTCAAGTGGAACAATTCAATTCAGCTAGTTGATGCTAAATGCTTTCAAGAAATCAGATGTTTGCAAGGATGAAGAATCAGTGATGCCGTGGATGCTGGACCTTAACAGAAGGAAGAAAAAAAAAAAAGGGAGAAAACAGTTTGAAAAGGAAGAAAAACAAGGAAAAAGAACAAAGAAGCAAGTTGGTATCCAATTGAAGTTTCGGCACCATGAATTAGTGAAGATAATCTCATCCAAATTCAAGATCTACTCAAATACATTCTGATTTCAGTAGAGAAAAGAAAGAAAGAGGAAAAAAATCAGAAAAGAAAACAAAGAGCAAAGTTGGCACGGAATTGGGAAACTTGGCTCATTAGACCAAAGAAGGGTTTTTCATTCAATTCAAGGGCAATTATTCAAGATTAACTCCACCACATTTGTGATATCACTAGAGGACTGTAAAGATGGGGCAAAGCACATTGGAAACAATTTTTGAGCAACCAAGTCTCCCACTTCATCAAATTTTCCATTTCCTTAGCTTTTATTCCATTTCTCACCATTTTCTACATTTTCATTTTGTTTTTGTAGATGTTGATCTTCTTCATGATTAATGGTGGAGAGTAGATAATAAGCAAGCATATGGTAGTGTAAGAAACATGTGTGTTTGAGTGAGCTCCATTTCCATCATCAAGTTAGAACTTAAGAAGAGAGCCACAAAATTTTCCCTTGAAAGGCTAGTGATTTAAATTCATCTCAATGACTCATGATGGATGAAAAGGCTAAGTTGTTGATTTAAGGACAAGATACTAATCCATAGAGCTTAGATTTATAAGAATTGACGACCCTAGGTAATTTCTTTTCATTTGCTTCTAATTATGCTTGAGAAAATCTAGGGGATACTTATTTAGTAGTTTCGCGAGACGCTCAAGGTTAAGTGTGGGGGAGTTGATAAGCACCATTTTATTGATTATTTTAATTGTTAAAATCCATGTTTGACCTATGTTTTTATTGCTTAATTGTGATTTTACCCTAGGTTTTAGGATTCCCTCTTATTTTGGACTTAATTGCAAAATTACACAATTTTTGGATTATTTGGCCACTAATTTTCTGATATATTTTTGTAGGCAAGAAAGGATCCTGGACCTAGGGCATATTGGGTCAGATTTGAGTCGGATGTGAACCGGATTATCAAGCTTACAAGTAATCCGGGCCGTCCGATTCAAGAGCGGCTAGATCTGAGCCATCCGGGACGATCTGAAGCAATCCGAGCTAGGGTTAGGGTTGATCAAGCCCTATAATCAAGATCTGAAGGTTTCATCCCAATCAGAGATCATCCAACCGTTGGATCAAGCAAGGAGGGCTCTAGAGCGTCCATTCACAGATAGAGTTGATCTGGACCATCCGTTGCATATCCGGAGGATCCGAGCTACGACAAGGCAGATCCTGACCCCAGATCATCATCATAAAAGTTTGGCTCAAATCAGACCAAGATCTGCCGTTGGATTTCATCAAATCAATCACAGCCGTCCATTTTTTATTACTTAAGGAAAAATTTCCCACAGCGCACAGTGTCGCGTCCTCGCCGCAGCTCGTTTGCCTTGGTTTCATCCTCGTTTTCCTTCGTTTCTTCAGCAGTTTCTTCGTTGTGAAGGCGTGACCACCTCGATTCGAGCTCATCCTTGAGTGACAGCAAGGAATCGGATTGAGGATTAGTTTAATTTCGGTTTTAAAAGTAGATTTCATTTCTGGCGTTAAATTCTGAAATTCTGATCAAAATTCTGTAATTTTTCGTTTCTAAATAGTTTTTGCTTCGAATAGAGTTTTAATTCAGTGCTTTAGTTAGCTAGATTGTGTGTGTAATGAATTATGGCAATTAGATCAGTTTATTTCGTTTCAATTTATTTCTGAAATGGGTTCCCTGTTGCGTGCCGTTTCTGAAATCGCGTATCAGTCCTATAGTTCATGCACCTTGTATCAAGTTTTGTCTAGCTTCTGAGAATCTTACCTTACTCTGGATTGGTGCACTCAACTTGAGTTCGCATATGTGTTTCTGCTCAGTTTTGAAATCTGAATTCTATGGTTACTGAAATTGCACAGCTGATTTCTGCAATTCTGCAGATTTGGCTGTAAATTCAGGTTTTTAAAGTCCTGTTTGATCAGTCTTTTAAAGTCTGAATGTCTTCAATTATCCTTGCATATCACTGCACTCACAGCTGTGTTTTCCAAGCATAATCGATTCGTTTCAAGTCTGAATTATCAGCTAACCCTTGGCACGGAAGCATCGGTTTTGGCACAAAAATGTTCTCTGCGTGTTAATCGGTTTTGGCACTGTTTGTATCAAGACTAAACCTATTTTTAGTATATGATTGTGCTTAAAACCATCTCATTCACATTGGGTTGTCCTGAATTGAATTTTCAATATTACAACTAGGTTCAAGAAGCTAGTATTTGGTTTAGTCGAAACTGTCAAAATCTATTTTGCTTCATTTGTTTTGCATTAGTATTGCCTTTAGTGGAACTTTCCAAGTTGAACATAAGCTGTAGTGAACTCTTGCATTTTGAATCAATTTAATTCCGAATTTTGCAACATTGCATTGGTTGATCTAATTGTCCCTTGGTTGAACCACTAAGTGCCGACTCCTTGTGTAGCTTCCTTAATTGAGTGGTTTGCTTTTCATTGTTTTTCCATTTCTATTTGAAACTCAATCTGATTTTATTTGAAATCCAAAATTCACAAACGACACCTAAATACAAGCGCGAATCAAACAACGTAAACTAGCCCCGAGAAAAATACGACCTGTGGCCCCTATATTACATTTTCAGATTTTGATTGTAAAAAGGGTTTCCAGCTTTCATTCACATTTAAATTTGAGGCCTACTTTCGTGACACATAGTTTGGGCCCGTCAATGATCAAATTTATCCTTCACCTCATTATTGTCCTCTTTTTGATTTAATGTCTATCTTATGATTGGGTCTTATCTTCCATGATTAATCTGGTTCATATCATTACTCTTTGATGATCAACTCTTGTATGTGTGATTCAACCTATGTCCATCTTGCTCAATCGATTCAAACCGTGTGTGATCACTTCCCTGATTAAATCATGATTGTATGATTAATTCAACTCTTTAGGAAGTCTTCTAAGGGTAAAGAACCTATGGTGGAAAGCTCAAAGGGCAAAGATCTTTCGATAGCTACACCGTCTCCAAGGCCTCCACCACCTCAACATACTCGATTTCAGAGTATTAGTCTTGCTCTCAAATTCCAGTGGCATAATTTCAAATTAATGCCATGTCGAACTATAGACCATTCCTTCATCTATGAACATTGCCCAACCATCCGACACATTATTGAAAGATCGATGTGGGCGTGCAGAGGGGGGTGAATGCACTTTCGCGGATCGTTTGATCTCTACAAAACTGTTAGCGCAGCGGAAATAATATGTAAAGAAAATAACAATGCTAACAAAAAGTCTTTTACTTGGTATCCACCCAGATGGGTGACTAATCCAAGGATCCACGCCGCGAGCACCACTTTTCACTATCGAAAAGTCTCCTTGAGGTGGAGAAACCTTTACAGCAGTAGCTTCCTCTTTACAGATGTAAAAATACGATGAAGGAAGCAAAAGAACACTCTATAATTTGGCAGCACTTCGTTACTGTACGGAACTGTATAGACACATGTAACGAGGCCTCCTTTTATAGGTGAAAAGGACAGATTCGCAGTCTATAAAGGCTCGCACCAGTCGACTGCCCTTGATTGGGGCAGTCGACTGGCCCGGCATTAAATGCCGGCCAACAGCTAGCAAACAGCTAGCCAACGGCTAGTTTTGGGGTATACCAGTCGACTGCCCATGGGCCAGTCGACTGGTTCGAAGCTGCGAACTCTCTGTGGGTTTTGGCAGTCGACTGCCCTGCCTCCCAGCTCAGCTCCAGCCACTTCAAACCTTCTCCTTCGCGTGTGCCTTCAGGTCTGCTCCAACAAGCCTTCCCTTGGCTTGCCTCCATGCCACCCTTCACGTGTGCCCTTTGAAGTCCACTTCCCGGCTTGCCCTTGGAGCTCTCCTCCCTCGGCTCTCGTCCCTCGGATAGGTTCACCAAGTGTGATTCTCCAAGTCCTGCAAACTCAATCACACAAATCAAATACAACATAACACTCTAACTTAAACCTATTCGCCCACACATCAAAACCATGATCTTTCAATCATTTAAAGGGGCGATTGCCTCAACAATCTCCCACTTTTTGATGTATGACAATATGTTTAAGTTAGAGATAAATAACAGTAATAGCAAAAGCAAAAGATAGCGATTGAAATATTATGAGACATAATAACCCTAAGAGGTAGCCTCCCCCTTAACCTATGTCCTCTCCACAGTTTCAATTCTAATCATATTCCAAGTTAAGTTTCCACTTAACAACATCAATAAGAATGTAAAACATATCCGAACCTAAGAGGTACCTCCCCCTTAATCCATGTCTTCTCTCCAAGTTTTAGCCTTTCAAGGTCTAAGTTAGACAAAATACCTAAAACCACCCATTTTAAGTCAAAATTCTAACTTAAGCCACCCATTCTCCCCCTTTGACACCATCAAAATGATTGCCTCAAGCAACCAAACCCTAAGGCATCAAATATGAGAATTATTGATTTCTGAATTTTCTCACAGCAGTTGAAAATGGTTGTGCCAGTCGACTGCCCATAGGGCAGTCGACTGATACGCTATCAGTCTGATATTACAGGTTTTCTGCCGAATTTCAGAAACTCCCAGAAAATTTTAGAAAATTCCAAAAATTGTAAAATTTTGCATACATATTTGAAATGTTATACTCTATCAGGAAAAAATAATAAACCATATAAAATTTCAAACATGCACATCTTTTGATAAAAACCCAAAAGTTTTGAAAAACACTGCATTTTGTATCAACCTTTGAAACCAATTTTGCAAATATGTGACTTTTAAAAGCATGACACAATATGTAAAACATAAAATGGATTTCAAAGGTGTAAAATGTCCAACTATGATCTTTGGCAAAGTGTCCATTGATTAAACACTTGCCTCCCACATAGTTGGTCTAGTTTTGATATTTTGATACTTTTAATGGTCCAACAATGTGCCACAAGCACAAGTGAGCCAAATGTATCATCCTAATGGATCAAGCACCCTTTTTTAATGTTAATGTGTCCCAGTTCATTCTATACTTCCACAAAGCACATTCCAAGCCCTCTTCTTAAGGATGTGAACTCCGATTCGGGAAGAGGCTTGGTAAAGATGTCGGCTAGGTTCGACTTTGATTCAACATAGTGTAATTCTATGTCTCCCCTTGCCACATGGTCTCTAATGAAATGATGTTTCACTTCAATGTGTTTTGTTCTAGAATGGTGAACCGGATTTTTAGTTAGGTTGATCGTGCTTACATTATCACACAAGACTTTGACCTTGGTGTAATGTAGCTCATAGTCCTCTAAGGTGTGCATGATCCAAAGTAGTTGGGAAACACATCCACCCATTGCCACATATTCTGCTTCCGTTGTTGATAGGGCAACGCATGGTTGTTTCCTACTACTCCAACTAACTAAAGCAGACCCAAGGAATTGACACCCTCCACTTGTACTCTTCCTATCTAACTTGCAACCCGCATAGTATGAGTCGGTGTATCCAATTAGGTCAACATTTGGGGTTCTAGGATACCAAAGTCCGACATTTAGGGTTCCTTTCACATATCTTAAGATCCTTTTGATTACAATCAAATGAGACTCTTTGGCACAAGATTGGTACCTAGCACACATACCTACCGCAAAAAGTATGTCGGGTCTACTGGCGGTTAGGTATAGGAGGCTACCAATCATGCTCCTATATTGTTTAGAGTCTACCATTTTGCCTTCAAGGTCACTATCCATTTTTATATTAGTTCCTATGGGTGTAGATGCTTCCTTAGCATATTCTAAACCAGATTTCTTTAGCATCTCCTTAGCATATTTGGTTTGAAATACATGTGTACCTTCATTAGTTTGCTTAACTTGAAGGCCTAAGAAAAAGGTTAATTCTCCTACAAGGCTCATCTCAAATTCATCTTCCATACACTTGATGAATTCTTGTAGGAAGTCATTATTTGTTGACCCAAAAATGATATCGTCTACATAGACTTGGGCAACAAAAATGTCCTTATCCTTAGATTTTAGGAACAATGTAGGGTCTATTGTTCCTCGCCTAAACCCCTTAGACACCAAAAATGAAGAGAGCCTTTCATACCAAGCCCGGGGAGCTTGTTTCAATCCATACAAGGCTTTCCTTAATTTGAATACGTGTCTTGGATAGTTGGGATCCTCAAATCCGGGGGGTTGTTCTACATAAACCTCTTCCTTAATGATCCCATTAAGGAATGCCGACTTCACATCCATTTGGTGGAGTGTAAAACCCATGTGAGCGGCATAGGCTAGTAGGATTCTAATTGACTCTAGCCTAGCTACGGGGGCATAGGTCTCATCATAATCTAATCCCTCAACTTGGTTAAAGCCCCTAGCTACTAATCTAGCCTTGTTCCTAGTGATTTTACTGTAACGCCCCAAAATTTCCATTTTTAGTTCTTAAAGTCCTTAGAGTTATTTAGAAATGGTTTAGAAATATTCTAGATATTTTTAGGAATTTTTAGAGTATTTTTATGGAATTTTTCCGAGTCCGTTTGGTATTTATGGAAAAAGGAAAAGAAAAAGGAAAAAGAAAGCCAAAAAAGGAAAAATCACTTAAGGGCAGCGGGCGCTCGAACCCGCGACCACCACGAGACCAAGGGAGCGCGCGACCAGCTGGGCTAGGGGTATCAAGCACAACAAGGGATGGAGAGAAGGTTATTTAAGGAATTGTTAGTTTAATCTGCCTTAAATATAAATAGATAGTTAAAGAGAGAAATTTTATTTCTCTCCTCTCCAAACCCTCACGCCGACCACCTCTCCTCTTGGGCGACGCCGACCACCATCAAGGCCAAGGAGGGCCGGCCAAGACTCTTCTCCAAGAGATAATCCTATATTCGGGATCCCCGCGACGAGAGGAACGCGTAGACGTGAAGAATTCTCTGAGATCTCAAGTTTCTCCCGAGCTCTAGACATTAATCTTGGTTGTAAGTCTAAGATATCAATGTAAGTACTGCTCACCTGCAGTAAGAGGCGGTTTTTCCGCGAGAATTTCCTTTAAAAGTTTTTAAAAGAGATATTTCCTTTTTGTTTGAGTTTTTGCATGTGATATTAGTTCATTATATGCTTATATATGTTGATTAATACCCTATGTGAGTTTAGGGTCCAAAGAAAGTTATGAGAAAAGAAAAGAGAAGATAAAGATAAGAAAAGAAAAGGCCAAGGCCTTAAGAAATCCCCAAAAGTCAAGACTTAGGGATTTTAGCACGCAAGGTGCTCCAGAAAATGCCAAGGCATTTACAGATAAGAAAGAAAAGTAAGAAAAGCTATTTTATTTTATAAGGCCAGTACCCGGCGTCCAAGGGCGTCGTTAAAGAAATCCAGGTGTCCAATTCCAAGGTCTTGGCCCTGGTAGACCAAGGTCTGCTCTATTAGGATTGGTGGCTCGCTACCCCAACCTTTTAGGGAACGCGCATATCAGATGGTACTTACGTCTTCAGTGGATCCAAGTGATTATTATTTTCAAGTATATGCTTTAGCAAAGTTTTCTAAAGTTTAAGAAAGTTTTCAAAAGTTAAAGAATAGCTAAAGTTTCAAGTTGAGCCAAGAAAAGTAAATTGAGATTATCTATTGCTTGAGTATGCATGTTTTGAGCTATACATGTTCTTAGTTTTCTTTCAAGCATATTAGTATCTCATATGATGTTCAGTTTGATCTAGAAGCATGTTTGCACATTTCGAGTTTTTGTGAGCTAGATAGTACTTACTAAGCTTTTCGCTTATAGATGCATTTCCTCTTATTGCAGATAAAGGTAAAGGCAAGCAATTCTGAAGGAAGGCGACGAGGCGGTGCTGAGTAGAGTGTGTGTGGTGGCTGATTATGGAGAGATCTTTGGCGCAAGACAATTTAGTTATTAATTCATAATGTTATAGTTCATTTGAATTTTATGTTCTTGCTTTATGGAGTTTAGCGAATATTTAAGTTATGGATAGTTTTATATGCTCAATTCCTTAGAGTAAAGATTCCATGTCATTTCTTTTAGTCTATATATTTTTATGATTGCATTGGATGAGTAGAAATATGAGTAGATGGGAGTATTGATACTTTGTTGGAGAAATGGATGTTTGTGCCAAGATAGTACTAGTTCCTCTTTGAATCAAGTTTTTATTGCTTAAATATGTCTAGAAAAGTTGCATTCGTATTCCATAATGCTTTAGCAATGTTATAGAATCTTGCATGATGAGTTTAAATGGTTAGAAGCAAAGTTTGGTACAAACTCTAGACTAAAGTTTTTGATAGTTTTTCATAACTTGCTAAATCTCGTAAAAGTCCAAATTTTAAGTTTATGGATTCATTTTGATTGGCTAAACTGTTTAGAAAATTGGTATAGAGTATAGAAATGGTGTCATGATTCCATATGGCTCGAAATTATGGGTTTGATGGAGCTGTGAAGCAACTGCCGAAAGCTGAACTTTCAGCTCACAGGCGTACCAGTCGACTGCCACGTCACCAGTCGACTGGTACCCGACAGTTCAGTTGGGTGAGGCAGGTTTCAAAGTGTACCATTCGCGAGCTTTTGAGAAAGGAAGTGTGATATGTTATTATGCATGATTGCTTAAGTTAGAATATAATTGTTAGATGAATTTAAAAGTTAAAAAAAAAAAAGATTTCCGCATTTGTAGTCATGTATCAAAAGTAGAGAAGTAGAGAAATGTAACGATCCGTCTAAGGCAGTAAGAAGGCGGGTCGCTACAGTGGTATCAGAGCAGTTCCCATTCTCCAGCATCACACACACATCAGCATCAACCTTGCCGTCTTCAAGTAAGAAAGTTTTAAGTTTCAGTTTTTATTGCTCCTTTATTTAATTGCAGTACAGAGAAATGCTTAAGTACTACTCACATATGCATAGAACAAGGAAGCATGTTTAATCCCTTAGTATCACGGAATCATGTTTAATCCCTAGAATGGATATCAGATTTCTAAGTAAGAAGACAAATTTATACCTAGAGATGTAGTAGTGATTTCTTGTTCCTTTATGCATTATTAGATGGCAAGAAGAGGCCGAGCTCCTAATGCTAATAACAGAACCCCAGTTCAAGATAACAGTGAGCCTGGCACAGAACAGCCAGACCTGATGGCAGTCATTGCTCAAATGCAAGCTCAGATGACAGAACAACAGAAGATCATCGCCACACTGATGGCAAATCAGCACCCAGTGCCCCCTACACCACCCCCAGCAGGAGTGGAGACTCCAGTGGTGGCTGAGGTTCCACCAGTCCCACAGGAGACCCCTGCCGTGAACCGAAGACAAGAAGCATACCTCATCCAGTGGCAGAGGCTGAAACCCGAAAGCTTCTCAGGCACGACTGAGCCCTGGGATGCCCAGGCTTGGTTCAAAACTTTAGAGAGCACGATGGAGCTTCTTGACTGGCCAGAGGTTGAGAAGGTCAAATGTGCCTCCTTCTGCCTAACTGGAGATGCTCGTATGTGGTGGGAGCGAGTCAAGAGTAAGAAGATAGTCAACCAGATGAGCTGGGCAGATTTTGAGCACGAGTTCTATGAGGAATTCTTCCACATGAAGGTTACCAACAAGCACTTCGAGGACTTCATGGAGTTCAGACAGGGTAGCCTACCAGTGGGAGAAGCAGTTGCAAAGTTCAACAGACTAGCTCGCCTCTGCCCAGAGCTAGTCAGCACAGAGAAGGAGCGAGTCAGACTGATGCTTCGCATGCTGAACCCTGAGATAGCACTCAACGTGAACAGCGGGATGCACCGACCCCAGACCAGCGAGGAGTTGGTCAGTAGCGCCCTAATCTCAGAGCACTACCTGAATAGCATCAAGGCACAGCAAGCACAGCAGAAGCCAGTCCTGATTGAGAACAAGACAATGGGAGGCCAGAAGCCTCAGCCAAATAGCCAGAACTGGAAGAACAAGAACCACAAAAGGAAGCAGTGGCCTGGCAGCCAGAAAGGAAAACCAGAGAATAAGCAAGCTAGGTATCCACCTTGTCCTAAGTGTGGGAGGAACCATCCAGGAACATGCCTTTTGGGTGTAACTGGATGCTATTCATGTGGACAAGAGGGACACAGATCCAGAGACTGCCCAAACAAGTTCAAAGTACTTCCTCAGCAGTCCGTACAGTATGGAGGCCAGCCTCAGTTACATTACATGCCTACTATGCTGGAGGGACCTCAGATCAGTCAGGGAGGGTTGGAAGCAGCACCAGTTCCAACCAATGCCAGAGTCTTTTCCCTCACGAAGGAAGAAGCTGCCAGCGCCTCCACGGTCGTAACAGGTCAAATAGTTATTTTTCAGCATTTAGCTACTACACTGTTTGACACTGGGGCGACCCATTCTTTCGTATCAGTACCTTTTGCTAGTAAGTTACAGGTGCCTACAGAGAGTTGGGAGTCCAGATTCCTGACAACTCTCCCTTCAGGGGAATCATGGAGTCCACCCAGAGGCTCCGGGCTGTGCCAATCAAGATTTCAGACCGAGAGCTATATGTCGATCTGATAGTCCTTGCGATGCAGGACTTCGACATCATACTGGGCATGGATTTCCTCAGTAAGTACAGCGCTTCAGTGGACTGCCGTAGAAGGAAGGTGGTNAATATCCAGAAGTGTTTCCAGAAGACTTACCTGGACTACCTCCCAACAGAGAAGTGGAATTCGAGATCGAGCTAGTGCCCGGTACGGTCCCGGTCTCGAAGGCCCATATCGTATGTCTCCAGCAGAGTTGAAGGAATTACAAGAGCAACTCCAGGAGCTACTAGACAAGGGCTTCATTCGCCCGAGTCATTCACCCTGGGGAGCTCCTGTACTTTTCATCAAGAAGAAGGATGGGTCTATGCGTCTGTGCATAGACTACAGAGCTCTGAACAAGGTGATCATCAAGATCAAGTACCCCCTTCCTAGAATAGATGATTTATTTGATCAACTCAAAGGGGCTACAGTGTTCTCGAAGATAGATCTGCGTTCTGGGTATCATCAGCTGAAGGTTAAAGAAAGTGACATTCCCAGGACGGCCTTCAGGACAAGATACGGCCACTACGAATTTGTAGTAATGCCTTTTGGAGTAACCAATGCTCCAGCAGTCTTCATGGAGCTGATGAACCACATCTTCAGGGAGTATCTCGATAAATTCGTCATTGTATTTATTGATGATATTCTCATATACTCACAGACTCCAGAGGACCATGCTACACACTTGAGGATAGTGCTGCAGATCCTTCAGCAGGAGAAGCTTTATGCAAAATTCTCAAAGTGTGAGTTTTGGCTAGATCAGGTGACTTTCCTAGGTCACATTGTATCCAAAGAAGGCATTCAAGTTGATCCAGCCAAGATAGAAGCAGTCAGCAACTGGTGTAGACCCAAGAATGCCAGTGAGATCAGAAGCTTCTTAGGCCTGGCAGGATATTACAGAAATTTGTGGAGGACTTTTCCAGGATAGCCTCTCCACTCACAGCCTTGACCAGAAAGAACATGAAGTTTGAATGGTCAGATAAATGCGAGCACAGTTTTCTAGAGCTGAAGAAGAGATTGACCAGTGCTCCCATCCTGACTGTTCCAGAGAGTGACAAGGCCTTTGACATCTACAGTGATGCATCCAAGATGGGCCTTGGAGCTGTCCTCATGCAAGATGGTAAAGTAATAGCATATGCCTCCAGACAGCTCAAGGACTATGAGAAGAATTACCCTACCCACGACCTTGAGCTAGCAGCTGTGGTTTTTGCACTGAAGCTTTGGAGACACTACCTGTATGGAGTGCAGTGCAGGATCTTCACAGACCATCAGAGTTTGAAGTACTTCTTCACTCAGAAGGACCTGAATATGAGGCAGCGCAGGTGGCTAGAGTTGGTCAAAGATTATGACTGTGAAATCCTCTACCACCCAGGTAAAGCTAATAAAGTGGCAGATGCACTGAGCAGAAAATCCTGTGCAGCACTGATGTCCCTTTCATCACTGTCCCTACCACTTCAGAAAGAAATAAAGGATTTTGGAGTCGAGGTAATAATTGGGCAACTTTCTGCATTGACTCTAGAGTCAACCTTGCTTGTGGATATACAAAGAAAGCAAAGTCAAGACTCAGAAATCCAGAAGATCAAGCAGGGGATCCAAGAGGCAGAAAATTCAGAGTTTCGAGTATCAGATAGTGGCATCCTCTATTTTGGAGACCGCCTTTGCGTCCCCAATGATGAGGAACTAAGGAAGAATATTTTAGAAGAAGCCCACAGTACCCCGTACTCCATGCATCCTGGTTCTACCAAGATGTATCAAGATTTAAAGAAAGGATTCTGGTGGTCTGGACTCAAGCGAGACGTGGCCAGATATATCAGTACCTGCTTGACCTGCCAGAGAGTCAAAGCAGAGCACCAGAGACCAGGAGGAGTTCTACAGCCACTTCCCATTCCAGAGTGGAAGTGGGAAGAAATATCCATGGACTTTATCACAGGTCTTCCAAGAACCACCCATGGACATGATGCAATCTGGGTGATAGTGGACAGGTTGACCAAGTCTGCCCACTTCCTAGCCATCAAGTTATCGCATTCGGTAGAGCAGTTAGCACAGCTGTACGTGAAAGAAGTAATCAGGCTTCACGGAGTTCCGAAGTCGATCGTGTCTGACAGAGATGGGCGATTCACCTCCCATTTTTGGAAGTGTGTTCAGGACGCCCTAGGCACCAGACTTCAGTTCAGCACAGCTTTCCATCCCCAGACAGATGGACAAACAGAGAGAGTAAATCAGATTTTAGAAGACATGCTCAGGGCTTGTGCATTGGACTTTAAAGGCAGTTGGTGCAAATTTCTATGCTTAGCTGAGTTTGCCTACAACAATAGCTATCAGGCCACTATCAAAATGGCACCTTATGAGGCATTATATGGCAGGAAATGTAGATCACCCATATGTTGGCAAGAAGCGGGTGAGAAGAAAGAGATGGAGTCAGGATTAGACAGCCAGACCGAGCTTATAGATGAGACCACTCAGGCTATCCAAACGATCCGCCAGAGGATTGAGACTGCCCAGAGTAGACAGAAAAGTTATGCTGACACACGCCGTAGGCCACTTGAATTCCAAGTTGGAGATTCAGTATTTCTCAAGGTCGCTCCCATGAAGGGAGTGGTGAGATTTGGCAAGAAGGGAAAGCTGAGTCCTCGCTACATAGGACCCTATAGGATTATTAAGAGAGTTGGGAAAGTAGCCTATGAGCTGGACTTGCCATAGGATATGTCAGCTATCCACAGTACCTTTCATGTCTCTATGCTAAAGAAGTGTATTCACGACCCTAGCCAAGTGATTCAGCCTCAGTCAGTACAGATCCAAGAAGATCTTAGCTATGAGAGCAGACCGACACAGATAGTGGACAAAGCAGTTAAGAGATTAAGAAACAAAGAAGTGCCACTAGTGAAGGTCATCTGGCAGAATCAAAAGCATGAAGAGGCTACTTGGGAACATGAGGACAGCATGAGAGAGAAATATCCAGAATTATTCTAAGTTCGAGGACGAACTTTTTATAAGGTATGGGGGATTGTAACGCCCCAAAATTTCTATTTTTAGTTCTTAAAGTCCTTAGAATTATTTAGAAATGGTTTAGGAATATTCTAGATATTTTTAGGAATTTTTAGAGTATTTTTATGGAATTTTCCGAGTCCGTTTGGTATTTTTGGAAAAAGAAAAAAAAAAGAAAATGGAAAAAAATAATAAAAACGTTTAAGGGCAGCCGGTGGATTGAACCCGCGACCACCACGAAACAGCCCAAGCGCGCGACCAGCCAGGCTAGGGGTATCAA
Source organism: Boesenbergia rotunda (assembly GCA_024364735.1). Classification (NCBI taxonomy): domain Eukaryota; kingdom Viridiplantae; phylum Streptophyta; class Magnoliopsida; order Zingiberales; family Zingiberaceae; genus Boesenbergia; species Boesenbergia rotunda. The sequence continues at coordinate 61,762 of JAGFNQ010006911.1, forward strand.
GCACAACAAGGGACGGAGAGAAGGGTATTTACGGTATAGTTAGGTTGATCCGACCCTTAAGTATAAATAGCTAATTAAAGAGAAAAGTTTTATTTCTCTCCTCTCCAAACCCTCACGCCGACCTCCTCTCCTCTCTTGGGGCGACGCCGACCAACACCAAGCTCTAGAGGGCCGGCCAAGACTCTTCTCCAAGAGATAATCCTATATTCGGGATCCCCGCGACGAGAGGAACGCGTAGGCGCGAAGAATTCGTCGAGATCTCAAGTTCCTTCCGAGCTCTAGACATTAATCTTGGTTGTAAGTCCAAGATATCAATGTAAGTACTGCTCACCTGCAGTAAGAGGCGGTTTTTCCGCGAGAATTTCCTTTAAAAGTTTTTAAAAGAGATATTTCCTTTTTGTTTAAGTTTTTGCATGTGATCTTAGTTCATTAGTTGTTGTATGCTTATGTATAAGTTTAATTACATACCCTATATGAGTTCAGGGGCAAAGAAAGTTATGAGAAAAGAAAAGAGAAGATAAAGATAAGAAAAGAAAAGGCCAAGGCCTTAAGAAATCCCGAAAAGTCAAGACTTAGGGATTTTAGCACGCAAGGTGCTCCAGAAAATGCCAAGGCATTTACAGATAAGAAAGAAAAGAAAGAAAAGCTATTTTATTTTCTAAGACCAGTACCCGGCGTCCAAGGGCGTCGTTAAAGAAATCCAGGTGTCCAATTCCAAGGTCTTGGCCCTGGTAGACCAAGGTCTGCTCTATTAGGATTGGTGGCTCGCTACCCCAACCTTTTAGGGAACGCGCATATCAGATGGTACTTACGTCTTCAGTGGATCCAAGTGATTATTATTTTCAAGTATATGCTTTAGCAAAGTTTTCTAAAGTTTCAGAAAGTTTTCAAAAGTTAAAGAATAGCTAAAGTTTCAAGTTGAGCCAAGAAAAGTAAATTGAGATTATTTATTGCTTGAGTATGCATGTTTTGAGCTATACATGTTCGTAGTTTTCTTTTAAGCATATTAGTATCTCATATGATGTTCAGTTTGATCTAGAAGCATGTTTGCATATTTCGAGTTTTTGTGAGCTAGATAGTACTTACTATGCTTTATGCTTATAGATGCATTTCCTCTTATTGCAGATAAAGGTAAAGGCAAGCAATTCTGAAGGAAGACGACGAGGCGGTGCTGAGTAGAGTGTGTGTGGTGGCTGATTATGGAGAGATCTTTGAGACGAGACAATTTAGTTATTTGAATTGCAATGTTTAAGTTTATTCAAATTTCAAGTTCTTGCTTTATGGAGATTATAGAGTATTTGAGTTTTGGATAGTTTTACATGCTCAATTTCTTAGAGTAAAGATTCCATGTCATTTCGTTTAGCATACATATCCTTATGATTGCATTGGATGAGTAGAAGTGTGAGTAGTTAGAGATATTGATACTTTGTTAGAGAAAAAGGTGTTTATGCCAAGATAGTATCAATTTCCCTTTGAATCAAGTTTTTATTGCTTAAAAATGTTTAGAAAAGTTGCAATCACATTTCATAATGTTTTAGCAAGGTCGTAGAACATGTATTTGGTGTTATGAATGCATAGGAGTCAAGATTGATACAAACTCTATTGTTTAAGTTCATATAAACTTGTTTAGTTTATTTTCTTCCATAAAAGTCCTAAATTCAAGTTATGGATTCGTTTGATTGGCTAAATTGTTTAGGAAACTGACATAGAGTATAGAAGTGGTGTCATAGTTTGATATGGCTCGAAACTGAATGAATGGTGGGCTTAAGAAGCAAGAGCCGAAACCTGTAATTCTGATTACAGGCGTACCAGTCGACTGCTACGTCACCAGTCGACTGGTACGGGCAGTTTGAGTTGGGTGAGGCTTGTTTCAATAAGTATTAACTACGAGTTTTGAGAAAGAAAGTGTGACATGGTATCATGCATGACTACTTAAGTTAGAATATAATTGTTAGAAGAATTTAAAAAGGAAAAAAAAAAGATTTCCGCACTTTTAGTCATGTAAAAGAGTTGAGAAGTAGAGAAAAGTAACGATCCGTCTAAGATAGAGAAGGCGGGTCGCTACATAAGGATTGTCTTGACAGCCGCCCAATGATCCATTCCTGGATCCGACTGGTATCTGCTTGTGACGCTCAAAGCATACGATACATCGGGCCTTATACATAACATAGCATACATGATAGATCCTATCGCGGATGCATAGGGAATCTTATTCATGCAAATCCTCTCGTCTTCTGTGCGCGGACACATAGACTTTGAAAGGTTGATCCCATGCCTGATGGGAAGGTAACCTCTCTTGGATTCCGACATGCTAAACCTTTTTAGCACTCGGTCTATATACGTAGACTGCGAAAGACCAAGCAACCGTTTTGATCTATCTCTATAGATTCTAATCCCAAGGATATAGGTTACTTCTCCCAGGTCTTTCATGGAGAAAGTTTTGGACAACCAAATTTTAACTGTCTGTAAAACTGATATATCGTTTCCTATAAGTAATATGTCATCGACATATAATACTAGGAATACGACTGCACTCCCACTAACCTTCTTGTACACACAAGGTTCGTCAGGATTTTGTGAGAAATCAAACTCTTTGATTGTCTCATCAAAACGGATGTTCCAGCTCCTAGATGCTTGCTTCAGTCCATATATGGATCGTCGAAGCTTGCATACTTTGGTTTTATCAACCGATGTGAAGCCTTCAGGTTGTATCATGTATACATCCTCAAGCAGGTTTCCATTAAGGAAAACTGTTTTCACATCCATTTGCCATATCTCATAATCATAATGAGCCGCTATGGCTAGGAGCATCCGAATGGATTTAAGCTTAGCTACTGGCGAATAGGTTTCGTCATAATCAATTCCTTGTTTTTGACGATATCCTTTTGCCACTAATCTAGCCTTAAAGGTGACTACATTACCTTCCATGTCGGTTTTCTTCTTGAAAACCCACTTGCACCCTATGGGCTTGTTCCCTTCAGGTGGGTTAACCAAGTCCCATACTCGATTTTCGTACATGGAATACATTTCTGACTTCATGGCTTCGAGCCATTTGTCCCTTTCTGAACATTTCAGAACATCTTCATAACTGATAGGTTCGTCATCGCTTATGAGTAACACGTCGTTCGATTCACTTATGAGAAATCCGTATCTCTCTGGAATATTGCGTGTCCTATCAGACCTACGAAGAGGTGGTGTCGTTTTAGGTTCAACTGATAGCTCATCATTATGAGGTATTGGTTGTGGGTTAAGACTAGGTGTCTCTGTAATGTCTATTGGAGTTTCTTGAACTTCATCAAGTTCAATGCCACTCCCACTGTTTTCTTGTAAAAGAAATTCTTTTTCCAGAAATACAGCATGCCTTGAAACAAACACCTTTTGTTCCAAGGGATGATAGAATTGGTAACCCTTCGTTTCCTTAGGGTATCCAATAAATAGACATTTATCAGACTTAGCATCCAATTTGTCTGATACAGTCCGCTTCACATAAGCAGGACAACCCCATATCTTAAGGTGAGTTAAGTGAGGTTTCTTACTATTCCATGTCTCATATGGAGTAGTAGAGACTACCTTGGTCGGGACTCTGTTTAGCAAGTAAACAGCTGTCTTAAGTGCATAGCCCCAAAAGGATTTTGGAAGAGTTGCATGATTCATCATTGACCTAACCATGTCCATCAAGGTTCGGTTGCGCCTCTCAGATACACCATTATGTTGTGGTGTATACGGCGGAGTCCATTGGGACAATATCCAATTGTCCCTAAGATAATCTTGAAACTCTTGACTTAAGTATTCACCACCTCGATCGGATCGAAGTATCTTAATACTTTTGCCAAGCTGTTTCTCTACTTCATTTTTGAACTCTTTGAATTTCTCAAAAGCTTCAGATTTGTGTTTCATCAAGAACACATACCCGAATCGTGAGTGATCATCGATAAAGGTGATGAAGTAGCTATAGCCTCCTTGTGCAAGAGTTGACATTGGTCCACATATATCAGTATGTATTAGACCAAGCAATTCTCCCACTGGATTACCTTTTCCAGAAAAGGGTAATTTGGTCATCTTGCCTTTTAAGCATGATTCGCATGTATCAAATGAACCGGGTTCAAATGATTCCAGAATTCCACATCGGTGTAATTCGGTCATGCGTTTCTTACTTACATGGCCAAGACGGCAATGCCAAGTGTAGGAGTCTATTCGATTATCTATTCGAGCACGTTTGTTGCTAACTTCGATATTGAAAACGTCACCGGATAAATCTAACGTGTAGATACCATTGCACAAAGTTCCATTCCCATAAAAACGTCATTTAAAGTTATGTAACAACAATTGTTACTAAAAGTTAAATGATAACCCTTTTCATTCAAACATGAAATAGATACAATGTTCTTTATTAACGAAGGAACGAAATAACAATTATCCAATTCTAAGACATGTCCAGTGGGGAGCTTTAGCAAATATGTTCCGATAGCAACAGCAGCAATCTTTGCTCCATTTCCAACTCGCAAATTCGCTTCCCCTTTGACGAGTCTTCTTCTATTCCTTAGCCCCTGTATGTCATTACATATATGTGAGCTACACCCAGTATCAAGTACCCAGGTATTTGAGGAAATAGAGTGACATTCAATAACGAAGATACCTGAAGAGGATGGGGCATCGGATGCCTTATTCTTCAAGGACTCAAGATAAACCTTGCAGTTTCTTCGCCAGTGACCCTCCTTGCCACAATGATGGCAAGTTCCTTTTGGTTTCTTTTCAGTCTTTTTGGCCTTTTTTGTAACACCCCAAAATTTTTCCATATGAAATATTATGAATTCATGAAACATTATTATTATGAAATGTTATGATGGGCTTGGTTTAATGGGCTTTGATATGGATTAGTGTAAAATGTAATAAAAAGAAGATGTAGAAAGGAGGAAGCAAGGATTGAACCTTGAACCTCCTAGTTGCACTAGTCATGTCATAACCAATGAACCAAGCCATGTTTCATGTTGAGAGGATAAGAAACATGCTTGTTAAAGCTAGGGAAGTGAAGAGACATGTCTCTTCATGAGAAAAGTATAAATAAGAGATGAAGAGGTTGGAATAACTTCCTCTCTTCTTCTTCCTCACTCTCCCCACTCCAAAACCGAAACCTAAGCCTCCCTTCTCCCCTTTTCAAGTTTTGAAATTTCACCCTAGGGTTCTAACCCTAGGGAATTTGGAAGGAAGAAGATCTCATCCAAGGATCTTGCCCTCTACAAGGGCCAAAGGTTCTAGTGAAGTGCTAGTAAGGAAACTCTCACTCTAACTTCAACCAAGGGTACCCTAAGGGAAATTCAAGCGAAAGGAGGTAAGTATCCCCTCGCCTGCAGTGTAATGGTTATTGTATCAGTTCTTCTCCTTGTAGTTTTCGAAAAATGGGGATTATTTCCCTTTAGTGAGTTTCGGCCACCCCCTTAGAGGAGGCCTTGGTTACTTCGTGTTACATGAGTAGACCCTTGGAACTTAGGGTATATGTATATGTTGTTTCTTTCATGATGTTATGAACAAAATTTTAGGGTTTTGCCTTGTATAGGTTTCGACCAACCTCAAAGAGGAGGCCTTGGTTACTCCTTGTTGCATAGGAAGACCCCTTGGAATTTAGGGTATACTTATATGTTGTTTTCCCTACATGTTGTGATGACAAGAATTAGGGTTGAACCCCCTATAAAGTTTCGGCCAAATCATGAAGCAAAAAGGGTTTAGGGTTGTATGATTTCCTATGATGTATCCATGTTTAGTAGTGTAGACAAAGTGTTTGTGTAAATGTTTGTGTGAAACCTAAGTTCAAGAACCCTAGTTCCCCTACTCTTGACTTCCGGCCAACCCTAGAAAAATTAGGGTTTAGGGTACATGATTATCCTAGGATGTATTCTAGGCTTAATATGTTGCATGATATGTATGTGAAGGTTAAACTACCCTACGAGACATGATTATGTTTAGTAAGATGATATGTATATGCATGTGATGTCTAAATGAAATGTTTGATTGGAAATCTTAAGGTTCCCTAGCATGTGATATTCGGCCAAGGCATGAACATTAGGGATTGTGAAGGTTGATTACTCCATGATGTATGTTATGCTTAGTATGATACATGATGTATATATATGTGATGCTTGTATGGGATGTTTGATGTCAAAAATCTAAGCTACCCTACCTTTGATTTTCGGCCAAACCCTAGGTTTAGGGTTAGGAAGGGTTAAATTAAACCATGAAGCAGGTTATGATATTAATATGATTGATGTGACCAATTTTGTCATATATAAGTATGTTTAAGTGGTTGAAATATGATGTATGTATGAGCATGCTTTATAGCCCATGGGGCGCCCTTTATGAATTGCATATGATATGTATAATAAAATGCTTGAAAGGATACTCCACTAAGTTTGGGATCAAGAGCACCCTTATGTTGTGTGGTGTGTCCCTATGGGATCATGAGCACCCTTGAAGAGTGGTGTGTCCCTTAAGAGTGGATTTGGAGTACTCCTTAGCATATATGTAAAAGCATGATAAGTATTTTACTTTGAGAGTTGTGTACCCGACTCGGAAGGGGGTCGTTAAACAAATCCGGGGTGTATGTTAACGTAAGGTCATGGCTCCGGTAGGACGGAAGGGTCCTGCTCTAATGGGTTGGTGGCTCGCTACCCCAATTCATTAGGGAACGCGCAATAGGTAACGCGCGATATGTGGTACACAACCGGGCCCAATATGATATGGATGTATTTTTAAGTAATACCTTTATGGAATTGTTTTGAAAATATTCATTGAAAACATTTATTATATGTGAAGGGTATGCTTAAGGTACTTTATACTGCATGCTTAGAAACTTGGATGTTTAGTATGCTTTGATGAACTCATGCTTATGATTTATTATGTGTACATGTTGTATGCTTGCGTATGGATTTTGCGTGTAGGACAGGATCCTTACTAAGCATTTGTGCTTACTAGTTTATGTGTTGTCTTATGCTGGAGATAAGGGTAAGGAACACTTAAACTAAAGGAAGAGGCAGGAGGCTGAAGATGTGTGGGGTGGTGGCTCGGGAAAGAAAGATCATTATATCTACATTACTATGTTTATGATGATGTTTTCTTCAACAATGAATGCTAGTCATTAGGTTTGATAATGCATGATAATGATTACACTTAGAATTCTCTTATACTTGATTTTGGTTGGTTATGTTGTGAGCTTGAAATAATATGTGAACCTATCATGTTATAGAATAACTATTGATTAAAATATTTCCAATGGTGTTCTAATGATTCAAGCATGATATTGGATTGACATGCACTAACTAGCATGCTTAGCACTTAGTCCTTGCATTGTTGTTTGTTTTAATTTTATGCTAGAAGAAAAGAAAATAATTATATGAATGAATGACTAGTACGTAACCCCGCCCCGAGAGTAGATATAAGGGCGGGCGTTACATTTTTCTTCTTCCCTTTATTCTGTTCTTTGGCCTTCCGCTTAGAACCTTTCTTCGAGGAACCAACTAACAGTACCGTCTTTTGATCCGGCTTTACAGAAGGCTCCACAGTCTTCAGCAAGTTGAGCAACTCAGGAATGGTAGTCTCTAGTTTGTTTATCCGATAGTTCATCACAAATTATGAATAACTTTTGGGCAAACAACTCAGAATTAAGTCAATACTTAGTTCATGATCCTTTGCAAAATCGAGTGTGCTCAGTCGCTCAATGTACCCCAACATCTTTAGCACAAAGAGCGAGGCAGAAGTGCCTTCCTGCATCTTAGTGGTGAAGAGGAGTCTGGAGACTTCGAACCTTTCGGATCTCGCCTGCTCTTCAAACAACTCATGAAGATGGAAGATGATGGTATTAGCATCCATATGCTCATGCTGCTTTTGCAACTCAGGTACCATAGAGGCTAGCATGATGCAACTCGCAAGTTCAGAATCGGTCACATGTTTCTGATAGGCCACTAGCTAGTCTTGTAACGATCCGGAAAATTCTCTTAATATTTTCTTAAAATATTAAGCATGTCTAAATAATTTTCCAAGGGACCTAGAAATATTAAGGAGAACTTTGGCCTAGAAAATCTATGTTTTCTCATTTAAATTGAGAAAACTAAGTACCAATGAGCTTTAAATGGGCTCCAAAAATAGGTATTAATTAGGTAAAAATTAATATAAATTAGGTAAAATTAATATAAATATAAAAGAATTTTATTTAGGAATATTGGCATAATTATGGGTGATTATAGGGGGATTTTCAGAATTTAAAAAAATAAAAATATTAAAATAAATGAAATAAAAATAAAATAAAAATAAAGGTGCATGAAGGATTGAACCTTGGACCTCTTGTACAACCATGTATGCACTAACCAACTCACCTAGCAAGGTATTGTTAGTAGGGAATGAAGTGGATATTAGTTAAGGCATAGAAGAAGATGAAGAGTCATGGAGAGACTCTTCATTTGCCTCCTTAATGGGCTATTAAAGGGGGGTTTTGGGAGTTACCTCTTCTTCCCATCACTTGCATTTCGAAACCTCTCCCTTCCCTCATCCTAGCCGAATACCCAAGGAGGGGTTCTCCCTTGGAAAAGCTCCACAAGAGGTCCTATCTCCAAGATCTAAGAGTTTTCCCAAGGATACAAGGACAAGGAGGCAAGGATCCAAAGCTTTTACAATCTTCTTCTTCTTCCAAGGTTTGAAAAATCAAGAAACTCAAGGTAAGACTCCCTCACCTGTGGTATAATAGTTCCCTATGATTTTTATGATTTTTAGTATGATATATAGTGGTTGGTTTTCGAATTCGATGTTGAAAGGAAAGAAAACCGAGACCCTCATGTTTAAGGGTTTCGGCCACCATGATTTACAGGTCTATAATTATGCTAAAAATCATGATAATGTTATTTAATGTTCCCTTATGATGTGTAGAGGTTAAGTATAATTTTTTGGAATTTTTGGAGTAACCTAGGACACCCTAGGGTTTCCGCCAACATGTAAGAAACAAAACTAAGAACCCTCATGTTTAAGGGTTTCGGCCACCATGATTTACAGGTCTATAATTATGCTAAAAATCATGATAATGATATTTAATGTTCCCTTATGATGTGTAGAGGTTAAGTATAATTTTTGGGAATTTTTGGAGTACCCTAGGACACCCTAGGGTTTCGGCCAACATGAAAGAAACAAAACTAAGAACCCTAAGTTTAAGGGTTTCGGCCACCATGATTTACAGGTATATAATTATTCTAAAAATCATGATAATGTTATTTAATGTTCTCTTATGATGTGTAGAGGTTAAGTATAATTTTTGGGAATTTTTGGAGTACCCTAGGACACCCTAGGGTTTCGGCCAACATGAAAGAAACAAAACTAAGAACCCTAAGTTTAAGGGGTTTCGGTCACCATGATTTAAAGGTCTATAATTAAGCCAAAAATCTTGATAATGTTAATTTATGTTCCCTTATGATGTGTGGAGGTTAAGTATAAATTCTGGGAATTTTTGGATTACCCTAGAGACCCCATATGTTTCGGCCAACCTCAAGGGCCCAAGGATTAGGGTTGAGCCTTTAACTTCAAGTATATGTTTATGTGTTTCCATGATAAGTATGATAAGTATATGTTCAGGATATGAATGATGCCATGATAAGAATGATAGGGTTATGATCACGATAAAAATGATGCTATGATATGTTAGGTTCATTATATGAACGATGCCATGTTAAGTATGTTATGTTTATGTTTAAGAATGAGGATGATGCCATGTTTAAGAATGAAAATGATGCCATGTTATGTATGTTATGTTTATGTTTAAGAATGAAAATGATGCCATGTTTAAGAATGAAAATGATGCCATGTTAAGAATGAAAATGATGCCATGTCTAAAAAAAATGAAAGTGAAGAATGAAGTTAAGGTTCATGCCTTTAAGGCATAATGATGATGTTAAGTATGATGAATGAATGAATATGCTATGAATGATGATGAATGAAAGATGATGCTTATGTCTTTAAGGCATAAATATGCTAAGACGGCACGGTCGATGGTCGACGGTACGACGGTCGTGAGGACCGGTAAATGGGCCGGTAGACGGGCCGAGCCGTAACAAGTTATGCTATGTTAAAGATGCCATGAATGCCATATGAATGATGAAGCATGAAAAGTATTTTACTTTATGTATGGGCTTGTACCGGACCGAAGTATGGGTCCAAGGGATGGGCACCTTAAGAACGCCCCGGTTTTGGACTACCGTAGCTGTCCACGGTTCTGGCACTACCGGAGCTGTGCAACAGGGATGGGCACCTTAAGAACGCCTCGGTTCGGGGACTACCGACTATGCTGTCCTTACCCTAGTAGGTTGGGGCTCGCGACCTCGGACTTGCTAGGGATGCGCGCAATGATGTATGTATGTGGTACAAGCCGGGGACCCCAAATGATGTTATGATGATTATGTTTAAGCAATGAAAAAGTATGTTTTAAAAGTTAAGCATCCTTATGTATATGTACTCCACTCATGCATCCATTCATGTTATGCATTATGCTATGTTGATAAGATTTTATGCTTACGGTTCATGTTAAGAAGTATGCATGAGAATGAATGAATTATGCCATGCTTAGAATGTTCACCATGTTTATGATTTATGCCATGAATTATGCCATGCTTAGAATGTTCACTATGTTTACGATATGCCATGAATTATGCCATGCTTAGAATGTTCACTATGTTTATGATTCATGCCATGAATTATGCCATGCTTAGAATGGTCACTATGTTTACGATATGCCATGAATTATGTCATGCTTAGAATGTTCACTATGTTTATGAATTGTGCCATGAAAATGAATAAATTATGCCATGCTTAGAATGTCTATGATGTTTATGTTTATGCCATGTATCATGCCATGCTTAGAATGTTACTATGTTTATGTTCATGCCATGCTATGTATACGATAAGTGATGCAAGATGTTATGTTCTAAGTAGAGCACCAAGTATGTTAATGTTTTATGTGCTCATAATGAGATGATGAATGATGGATGGTTTTGTGAGTAGGAAAGAGTCTTACTAAGCCTGTGTGCTTATAGTCTTATTTCCTTGTACCGCAGATCATTCAAGGGGATAATGAAGGAAGCAGCAGGAGGGCAAGAACGCATGTGTGACGTAGTGACTTGGCCCAGGAACTATATGTTTACTTATGTGTTTGAATAATGACTTATGGAACCTTATGATATGATGTTATGTGACACATGATAGGATGCTTAAGTTCAAAGTTAATATGCTAAGGTTCCCATGTCAATAAGTTAAGAATAGTAACAGGGCATGTATAAGTTAAGTTATTCCACTGCCTTATGATGTCTACATGCCCTAAGCATGTTAACATAACGCCGCTTAGGAAAAAAAAAAGCGGGCGTTACAGGTCTGAAGTTGCACCTTCTGGAGGAGGGTTAGGAAGTTGATTTTCAAGGACATAAGCAAGCTTCTCTGCCTTGAGGACTATCCTCAGGTTTCGAAGCCAGTCCATGAAGTTTGGCCCAGTCAGTTTATTTGTGTCCAAAATGGAATGCAAGTTCAGAGAAGACATGATCGAGTGATTAACCTAGAAATACAAATTGAGTTTATGTGAGAAGAATGATTAAAGAATATATCAACATACATTAATAAAAATCCTATTTATTTTTCAAATTGAATAACCCCTTTTATCAATTCGGGAGATCGTAGGAACATCTCCAAATAGGTTGATATCCAACCATAGATAAGAACCACCATGGCTGTTGCCATCAAGTTATTCTTAGCTATGAAGGTAGGTAATTATACCGATTACATATCACATATATGTAACTATCACATTATGCCATCAAGTAATTGAATGTTTGCATAAATCATTGGGTTGTTAACTCATTAACAAGTATGCGACATTATACATAGCACCTAACTGCACCTCTCTTTACATCGACCTTGGCTGTGGCACAACAAATCGATGCTCCAAGCTTAAGGCTGACCCATTAATCAAGAAATAGTTTTAATATGGTTGGAGCTCATTCAATCGTTTAGTCAGGCTTGGATGTGTCCAACAACCAAAACTAAGGATTGACCTCTGACTCCAACTACATTATTCATAAACTAATTCCATGGTTTGAACATGTTGAGGTTCAAGCTGGGCATGGATGTGTCCATCAACCCAAACGAGAAACAAAACTCCGATTCTAACCATATTAATGGAAGGTGTTGGCCTTAATATTTTGTAAGGGGTTTTGGGTCTCATCTTTTCTAAGCACATTCATGACATATAATCATGTCATGACTAACGATTTCCTTAATAAAGTATGTATGTGACTTAAGTTATCAAGTATCATTAATTGAATTAGGAACCGGATTTCCTAATTCTAATTTCATACTTTATTGAAGGAATTATTTTGGGAAATAATTTCCTAAATTGTCATAATCAATTTCGGAAATAATATGTTCAAGACTTTGATTTCTCTAAATCAAAACTTGTTAAATTAAGAGACAATTCCCTTAATTCAACAACATATTATTTTCATGAAAATCTCATTTAAGAAACTCTATCGGAAACCATTTTCCTAATTAATTTTGGAGACAACAATATGTAAGAGCATCACCTCTTAAAACATATTTTATTCATGGATTTAATTAATTACAACAAATCGTTTTCTAAGGGTGGCTCCCCGAGGCTCAGATACCCAAAGAAAAGTAATTTGTCGTAAATCCAATTTGGTCCGCTTCGGAAGCGCAACCAAATTAAACATGATAATTTCATTTAAAATTGGGAAATTAAATTACAACAACTAACTTTAAATTGGACGGCTCCCCGAGGCTCAATCCAAAATAAAGAATTTTGTTGTCAATTTAAAAACCAATTCAAATTTAATTGTCAATTAATTATCCATAAATTTGTCTAGACTTTCTTGAAAGAAAGTGCCCAAAATTGCGAGATTTCATAATAGGTTTTCAGAATAATTGTAAGTTTCTGGTACAAAGAAAACTTACATATTTCCAAAGTTGGAAAATTTCTAAAATAGAAAATTTCCAAGATTGGAATGATTCCAAAGATGGGAAGTTTTCACAATTATTATAAAATTTCAGAAACTAGGAAATTTTAAACGTTTGCGAAATTTCATGAGGATTTCCAAACTTTGAAATTCCTAAATCTAAAATTTATTATAATTGGAAAGTTTTCATAATTGAAAATTTTTCCAAAATTGAGATCATGACAAAGTTTTCCACAAAATAATTTTATGATTATGTCGAACACTAACCGGCTCTGATACCACTGTTGGGACCGGGTGCATGTTGACAAGGATACGGGTTCGTAATATTTTAAAATTTTACGTGTAGCGGAAGAATTAGCATAAAATAATTTCACAAATTATTTTAACCACGTATCTAGCATGCGACCTTATGATGTGTGGATGTAATCATAAATTAAAATATTGCGGAAAAGTAAACTAATTTACTTTGTACCTCGCGTAACTCGAAGAAAAGGGACGAGATCCAACCGTAGCGTCCCTTGGAAGCTTCGCCTCTATTCGCGTCCACGCCGAGTTCTCTTCGGGATGACTTCGCAAAGTCACGAGTTTTGTGCCGACGAGAAATACTAGATTCTCTAAAGGCACAACTAGAAGAACAAGAGAAAAGAATGGAAACTAACCAACAAGAAACGGAATCTATATTCCGGGAAGAGAGGAGTTGCGATCCGCTTCTTCTTCTTCTTGTTTGGCTCCTTCTTGGTGATCCTTGCTCACGCCAACCCTTGGAAGTGTGAGGTTGTGCCGGCCCTAGGTTGGACAAGGGGCGCCGGCCCTAGGTTGGACAAGGGGCGCCGGCCCTAAGAGGGCAAGGGGCGCCGGCCCTAGGAGGGAAGGAGAAGGAGAAGAGAATAAGAGAGAGAGAGAGGGAGAGAATTAATCTCTTGATTACTCTATTGATTGGAATTCAAGGCTTGCCTTTGGTTCCTTTATATAGTAGCCTCTCCCTTGCCAAGTCTCTCTTTTAACGGAATTAACGGAATTAGTTTTCATAAGAAATTTATCTTATAAATTGTCTTATGAATTATTCCGTTTAAACCAAGTTTTATTATAACTAACTTTATAATAAAACAAATTCATCTCTCCTTTAATTATGGAATAAATTTTACATGAAATTTATAAACTTTCTTTTTATGAAAAAATCAATTCATAATTGATTTTATAAAATTAAAATAAACCATTCCATGGATCATTTTAATTTCCATAAAAGAATAAATTTTTATAAATTAATTTATATAAATTAATTTATATAAATTTCTCTACACAAATTTATTTATCCATAATTTATAAAACAAATCGCGCTAGATTTATTTTATTAATTAAACCAAATAAATTGGTTTCTTCCCCTTGTTGTGGCCGGCCAAACCAAAGGAATTTAGCACCCTCTTTGGCCGGCCAAACCAAACCGAACCGATTGCGAATTAAACTCATTTAATTCGCTCAATAAGCCTTCAAAAGACTTAGCCATTTTAAGTTTCCGTTGCGCCTCTGATTAACTCAGATTCGACTTATTTCTCTTGTTCGAAAAATCCAATTTTCAACTCGTTTTAAATCCCTCGGATTACTCGTAGTGTGTGTGACTAAATAGGCTTTCGATTTATGTTGGCCGTCTATAATCAACTAATTATAGAACGATCATGAGTGGCACCTAGTAGTACATCATGACCCCCAATTAATCGAAAGATCAACTGTTTGACCTCAGAAGTAATTCTGAAACCCTTCAGCAGCTCTAATGAATCGTGCTCCATTCCCTTCACCATCTTATACCCACTTGGTTCAGGACACGGTCTATTTGTGTCAGTCCCCACTAGGCTGACTATGTCACACCTAGCCCAAGAAGTGTCTTTCTCGTCCTTTGGATTTCTAATTACTCTCATGTATTTAAGAGACTCGCACTCTAAACATGATATGCTCTGGCCAGAGGCTTTGAGTAACAATCCGACGATAGGCCTGGGTATACATCTCCTCGCAAGGAGTGGTGAATCCTTTGTATGCTGCTCAAACATCTTCGGGCACTTCGGCTTGTACCCAATCATCCTGGGTCCACACCTCCTAGGAGATGCTTGCTTAAGATGTTAAAGTATAAGTCTCCATGACCAAGATGACTTGAACACCGCAAGTCAAAGGAACATCGCACTTAAGCTGCAGTAAGAACTTCATTGACATATCTATATAGATTACCATATGAAGTTTTACAGCTAGTCACTCCAATGAACTAGTTCCGTTAACTAGCATCCATGTTTATCTCCGGACATCCCAATGTCACCAGCCAGTGAGAATCAGCCGATTAGAGAATAACCCATGCTAGTCTCAACAGAATTGATAATGTCTGTTTTTATCAATTCATCGACTAGGGATATTTTCAATACTTCACAATTGCACATTTAGAGATAATCACTAGTTGTGATCCCATCACAAATTCTCTTATGTTGTGAATTGTATTGCGGACATTCAGTAGATGAGTTTAAGATCCCAATCAATTACACAAACATGTATACTCAAATAGTGAATTATCATTTATTAAAATGAATATTTACAATCATAAGGCGATTGCCTTAGGACACTTCTCTCATATCACTAACAGTATCATGTACATACACTATCGTTTCCAGAGTATATCCCCAGAACGAATCTGACAACTCAGAGCAGCTTATTATTGTCCTAACCATCTCTATAAGAACTCTTTTCTTTCGCTTTACTGCACCGTTGTAACGCCCGTAAAATCCTCTCAATTTTTACATGAACACTAATATGAATATTAGTACAATTCTTGTAGGTGGAATTCTAGTTTAATTCTTAGTGGGCTTTATGAGGGTTTTTAGAAAATAAATAAATAATAAAAGGGGAAAGAACCAAAAAAATAATAATTGCCAAGGTTTGAACCTTGGACCTTAGGTGGTAGCAAAGCCTTATGATGCATGAGATAACCAGTAGCCCCAGCAAGGGTGTGCTATTAGAGAGGAGAGGAAAATTATGGTTAAGAGTAGGGAATGTGAAGAGGCACTACGTGAAGAAGGTGAAGAGACACTTGTGAAGAGACAAAAAAGCATTATAAATTCACTTCTTCCTCCTTCTTCCATCCCCCAACGAAATCCCATCTCCCTCTCCCATTTCCAAAAAAATCTCATCTAAGATCTCTCCCCTTGGAAAACTTCACAAGAGGACTCCCTCTTGAAGATCTAAGTTCTTCTACAAGGCTACAAGGGCAAAGGGGTTTCTAAGGTCAAGAAGGTTTTCATTTTCTTTCTCTATTCAAGGTTTATAACCAAGATAAAAAGAGGTAAGACTCCCTCATCTCTGGTATAATAGTTTTTATGTTGTCTATCATGATTTAAGTTTTGTTTGGGATCTATGTTGAGAAAACTATGGACTTAGGGTTACTACAACTTTCGGCCAAGCACCCTTTTTGGATTTAGAATTATGTTAAAATCTCACTTATGTTTCCTAATCTTTCTCATGATAAATAAAGAATGAATTATGAGTTGTGGAATTTTTGTAGCACCCTAAGACCCTCATGAAGTTTCGGACACCTCTTCCTTTCCATGGTTAGGATTAGATCTAACCCTCTAGGCATGCTTATTATGATTCCCAATGATATAATTGATGTTAGTTGTGAATTATATGAATTTTCCATGGATTTATGACCCCTCTAGGGTTTCGGCCAAGACCAAATTATACGGCTAGGAATTAGGGTTAGCCCCAATCATGTGTTCTAATGGCTTCCTAAGGCATTGTATGTATTGTATGGGCTTTACTTTACTTATGGTACCTCACATGTTGCTAGAATAATGAGACTTTTATCTACAACTTTTGGTCAAGCACCAAGTCTAGGGTTTGGGTTCGTCTAAGGTTTCAAGTGTACTTGTTTATGGCTTATTATGATGTAGATATATGTTTAAGCATGTTGGATGAATTTTATGATGCCTAAACCCTAACTTCATGTGCTATGCATCATAATCGTGTATTCTTATATTATGTGCCATGTTTTAGTAGGTTTTATTTATGGATGTTTTAAACCATATACCATGAACACATGTGTTGTGAAGTAAGCATCATGTTTATGTAGAATTATGCATGCATTAGGTTAAATGCTTTTAACATATGTATATTATGGTTATGGGCATGTATTATATTGAATGTCATGAACCTATGTAGTATGTATCATGTTCATATGGATCCTACCCATGCATGCTTTATGATAGATACCATGATCATGTATGTAAGTTGATATGTACCATGTATGAAAAAAAAAACTTATCTATGCATGCTTACCTTATGTACCATGATCATGCAAGCTTTATGAAATAAGATGATGTTTATGCCTTAAGGCATAATTATGAATGTATGTCATGCCTTATGAATGAAGATGATGAATGAAGATGATGTTCATGCCTCTAAGTCATAATGATGTGTGCATGACATATCTTATGAATGAAGATGATGTTCATGCCTTTAAGGCATAATGATGTTATGCATTAACTATGAATGATGAAATGCTAAGTATGGTTTATACCATGCTTCATGTATTAAGATCATGTTATGTCTTTAAATATGCCATGTAAGTTCTATGAATGATGTAAAAAGAAGCATGTGAAGCTATTTTACTTTATGGATGGGCTTGTACCGGACCCAAGTAAGGTCCAAGGGATGGGCTCCTTATGAAAGGCTCGGTGTGGGACTACCGAAGCTGTCCCCGGTTCTGGGACTACCGAAGCTGTCCAACAGGGATGGGCTCCTTATGAAAGCTCTGGTGATGGACTACCGAAGCTATCCCTAGGTTGAAGGTAACCTAGTACGCTAGTAGGTCGAGACTAGCTATCTCGTATTTACTTAGGGATGCGCGCAAATGCTAGATGTATGTATGTGGTACAAGGCGGGGCCCCCCGTGATGTTATGATTTATGTTTAAGTATTTATAAATATGATTTTCAAATAAGCATCCTTATGTTATGTGCATTTAACTCATGCATTCATTGATGTTATGCATCTATGCCTATGTTTATGACAAGAACCATGTCATGTCCAGTATGTCATATGCTTATGTTATGTCAAGAACTATACCATGTCAAGTATCTCATATGCTTATGTTTTATGTCAAGAACTTCTCCATGTTAAGTATGTTATGTGCTTATATTTATGCCAAGTACTTTTTATGCAATGAGCTCTATGCACTTTCATTACATGTTAAGCACTTCCATATGATTATGTGTTTATGTACATCTATATGCCTATTCATGTTAAATGCTTTATGAATACCTTCTCATGATATGCTTTTTTTTTTATGTTACACTCTCCATGTTATGTCTTTCCATTGAATATATGTGACATGTTTTAGTGAGTAGGAAAGGGTCTTACTAAGCCTATGTGCTTATAGTTTTACTTTCTTATATCGCAGATCAAGCAAGAGGATACTAAGCTAAGGGAAGCAGCAGGAGGGCAAGTATGTGTGTGTGGCAGTGACATGGCAAAAGAAAAAGAAAAGATCCTATTACTCATAATTGTCATATGTCCCATGTTTGCATTGTCACCTTTCAACTTTAGTTTCATGCTAGACTTTATGATGGTTTTCCCAAAGAACAACTTCTCATGTTTTGCATTGTTAACTTTAGTTCCATGCTATACTTTATGTTGGCTTTAAGCTTGATGGTAAGGTATGTTATGTTTAATGCAAGCATTTTCAAGAATGTTATGTCTCACTTGTTATGTCTTATTCTTTTTATGCTATGTCAATGCTAAGTTTACCAAGTAACCATGTTTAAGAATGATAGTTAAGACATCTTTACATGATTCAAGTGTTAGTTGCATGGTTTAAACGCACATGTATAAAGTTTAAAATTATTCCGCTACATTAAGATCTCCATTTGCGTATATGTATGTTAGCGTAACTCCGCCTTCCGCCCACACC
Organism: Boesenbergia rotunda; assembly: GCA_024364735.1. NCBI lineage: Eukaryota > Viridiplantae > Streptophyta > Magnoliopsida > Zingiberales > Zingiberaceae > Boesenbergia > Boesenbergia rotunda. Next base: position 80,688 of record JAGFNQ010006911.1, read on the forward strand.
ATAGGGCTGGAAGGGCGGGCGTTACAGGTTGGTATCAGAGCGAAGTTGTCATCTCACTACACACACATCAAGCCTTCTTCCTGCAACTTCCAAGTAAGTACCTCTATGCATACCTTACTTTCTTTTATGATTCTAGAATATGCAAGTATGGATGATACCTTAGGATAGAGAGTAATTTTTAGGATATGTAAATATGAATGATACCTTACCTTACTTTATGATATCAAAACTTTAGAGTTTGATATGCGGGTAGGAATAACAATAACTTATATTAGTCTTACATGTCTTTTATGAAGAAAAGCATGCGAGTACATCAGTTAAACACAAAGCTATGTCTTCTCAAGTTTCAAAAATACACAACGATTGAAACGCTTCTTCTTCTTGAGAATAAAGACGTAAAATAAAACTGCTCATTGCGTTCTGCTATATCCAACATAGACATATTCTTACTTCATCAAATACACTCTTTTCTCTGATTATTCTCAGTCTCCTCTAAATCTCTATGCTTGCTGACTCACACTAGAAGCAAATAGTCTACATTTAATAATCAGCTATAACTTCTCTAACAACACTAATATACTTATTTCTTATCTTTAATCTTCAACAAAATCTTAATATATATATATATCTAATTCTACTATCTCTTAATTGATTCAATATTAAAACTTCGCACTTTAGAGATTGCACTACTGAACTTAATCTATTATCCTTCACATCTTCTTAATTGATTTCTTCTTATTAGAGTACTTACTTTTCTCTGCTCTTTTCTACCTTACTATCAAATTTATCTTCTCTCTAGGTTTTTTTGATCTACTTACTACTACTCTACAAATTAAAGCATATTTATATTTTAGCTCTTCTCGTTCTCTAATTTATTCTCTTGCATACATAACATACATCTTTTCTCAACTTATATCTTTCTCTGTATATCTATCTTCACATTCTTTTAAAAAAAATTCTCATATAACGTTTTTCATAAGCTTTAGCATATCTATCGCAAAATACAATACATTCTTAACAATTATAATTAAATAATACACTAATTCTAAATATTTATTTAAATCCATTTTGAGTACTTTACATTTTAAGCTGTCTAGTCTTCTGATTCACATCTCCGTTTTTCTCATCTTTTACTGGATTTATCATCGTTTTAATCAGTTCTTTTTATATCTACTTACTCAATAGTCTTACATCACACTAATCTTTTTAGTATAAATTCAAGCTACTTCATAACTCCTTAATGTTAATAATACTTTGTTTCCTAAGTTCATTTTTCACAAAATTTGCTTTTCTCCTTCTAGAAATTATCTCAATCTTATTTTTACTTATAAGAATAACTTCTTTTCTAGAGTATATCTTCAAATTGATTGATACTTCATCTCAATTCTCTTAAATCTCTTATAATTATAATTATTACTTATCATCTCATCACACACATAGCAAATTGTAATTTATTAAGTAGTAATAAAACTGATTAAAAGTAGACAATGAGACGTTGAAGTGGTAAAGAAGAAATATTAGAAAGAAGAAGTATAATAGAAAATAATGAGATTAGAGATGTAAAAGTAGATCTAGTAAGAAAAGAAGTGGTATTAAGAAAAGAAAAACTAATAATAGAAGAGAAGTATAATTCAGGTAAAGATTAAATAGAAGAACATAAAGAAGTATAGAGAATATGATTAAGCATTGTAAAGTACGTTGATTGAGAACAATAAAAGTAGAATATGATTTAAAGCTCAGTAGAGTACGAGAAGAAAAGGCAGAAAGTGTTTTATAAAAAAAAGAGGTGTTATAGAAGTAGATTTAAAGAGATAAAAGATGATAAAGTAATAAGTAGAAAAATGATTAAGATTAAAAGATAACTGAGAGAGTAATTGGATAAATATTTTTATGGCTGGAGAAGTAAGTGTTGCTGAGAATAGAGGATCAATAATGACAACAAAGAAATGATCTGTGACATTAGTGGAAGATATAAATAAAGAGTTAAGTAGGCTAGATGAGAAAAAAAATGATGAGGATTAATGTTGATGAATAAGTAAATATGTTGTAGTAGAGTAGTTAAGATAAGTAACGTAGATCCGAAACGAAGACTACGATAAGTGTGTTAAAATCAGAAGAGAGTCTTAAATATATTTGTAGAGGAATAATGTTTAGTTAACAAAATGAAGTGGTGATTGATCTAAAAAAAAACAAGAAGAAGAAAGTAGATTGTTAAAGATAGAGTGATGAGAGAAATTATAATGAAGAAGAGATGTGAATTATGAGAATCAATTAATATGTGAAAGCTTAATTTTATGTTCGAGGACGAGATGAGACGCAAGTACCCGGAGCTATTCTAAGTTCGAGGATGACCTTTCACAAGGTATGGGGGATTGTAACGCCCGTAAAATCCTCTCAATTTTTACATGAACACTAATATGAATATTAGTACAATTCTTATAGGTGGAATTCTAGTATAATTCTTAATTGCCTTTATGTGGGTTTTTAGAAAATAAATAAATAAATAAAAGGGGAAAGAACCAAAAAAATAGTAAATGCCAAGGTTTGAACCTTGGACCTTAGGTGGTAGCAAAGCCTTATGATGCATGGGATAACTAGTAGCCCCAGCAAGGGGTGTGCTTTTAGAGAGGAGAGGAAAATTATGGTTAAGGGTAGGGAATGTGAAGAGGCACTATGTGAAGAAGGTGAAGAGGCACTATGTGAAGAAGGTGAAGAGGCACTTGTGAATTGACAAAAAGGCATTATAAATTCTCTTCTTCCTCCTTCTTCCATCCCCCACCGAAATCCCATCTCCCTCTCCCATTTCCAAAAAAATCTCATCAAGGATCTCTCCCCTTGGAAAACTTCACAAGAGGACTCTCTCTTGAAGATCCAAGTTCTTCGACAAGGCTACAAGGGAAAAGGGGGTTCTAAGGTCAAGAAGGTTTTCATTTTCTTTCTCTATTCAAGGTTTATAACCAAGATAAAAAGAGGTAAGACTCCCTCACCTATGGTATAATAGTTTTTATGTTGTCTATCATGATTTATGTTTTGTTTGGGATCTATGTTCAGAAAACTATGGACTTAGGGATCCTACAACTTTCGGCAAGCACCCTTTTTCGGTTTAGAATGATGTTAAAACCTCACTTATGCTTCCTAATACTTTCTCATGATAAATAAAGAATGAATTATGAGTTGTGGAATTTTTGTAGCACCCTAAGACCCTCATGAAGTTTCGGCCACCTCTTCCTTTCCATGGTTAGGATTAGATCTAACCCTCCAAGCATGCTTATTATGATTCCCTGTAATATAATGGATGTTAATTGTGAATTATATGAATTTTCCATGGATTTAAGACCCCTCTAGGGTTTCAGCCAAGACCAAATTATAGGGCTTGGAATTAGGGTTAGCCCCAATCATGTATTCTAATGGCTTCCTATGGCATTGTATGTATTGTATGGGCTATACATTACATATGGTACCTCACATGTTGCTAGAATAATGGGACTTTTATCTACAACTTTTGGTCAAGCACCAAGTCTAGGGTTTGGGTTAGTTTAAGGTTTCAAGTGTACTTGTTTATGGCTAATTATGATGTAGATATATGTTCAAGCATGGTGTATGAATTTTATAATGCCTAAACCCTAACTTCATGTGCTATGCATCATGACCTTGTATGCTTATATTATGCGTCATGTTTTAGTAGGTTTTATTTATGGATGTTTTAAACCATATACCATGAACACATGTGTTGTGAAGTAAACATCATGTTTATGTAGAATTATGCATGCATTAGGTTAAATGCCTTGAACATATGTATATTATGGTTATATAAACCTACGCATGTATTATATTGAATGTCATGAACCTACGTAGTATGTATCATGTTCATATGGATCCTACCCATGCATGCTTTATGATAGATACCATGATCATGTATGCTATGTGATATATACCATGTATGAAAAAAAAACTTATCTATGCATGCTTACCTTATGTACCATGATCATGCAAGTTTTATGAACTAAGATGATGTTTATGCCTTAAGCATAATTATGTATGTATGTCATGCCTTATGAATGAAGATGATGAATGAAGATGATGTTCATGCCTCTAAGGCATAATGATGTGTGCATGACATACCTTTTGAATGAAGATGATGTTCATGCCTTTAAGGCATAATGATGTTATGCATTAACTATGAATGATGAAATGCTATGTATGCTTTATATCATTCTTCATGTATTAAGATCATGTTATGTCATTAAATATGCCATGTAAGTTCTATGAATGATGTAAAAAGAAGCATGTGAAGCTATTTTACTTTATGGATGGGCTTGTACCGGACCCAAGTAAGGTCCAAGGGATGGGCTCCTTATGAAAGGCTCGGTGTGGGACTACTGAAGCTGTCCCCGGTTCTGGGACTACTGACGGTCCCGAATCTACTATATTAAATTGTCACGAAAGTTGGGACCATCAGATTTAAATGTGAATGAAATGAAAGCTGGAAACCCTTTTACAATCAAAAGCATGAAAATGTAATATAGGGGCCACTGGTCGTATTTTTTTTCTCGGAGCTAGTTGACGTTGTTCGATTCAAGCTCGTATTTAGGTGTCGTTTGTGAATTTTCGGGTTTCAAATAGATATTTGGGTTTTGGGCTCAATTAGAAATAAAATCGCAATGAAAATAAAGGAAAACTCAACCATGGAACTTAACAAGTGATAACAAGTTATCATTCAACCAAGGGACCACTTAATCCATTAAAACACTTAATCAATTTTGGACAATGAATCTGATTTCGAATTGCAAAACAAATGTTAAACACCAAAACAACACAGCAGCCTAAAACAGTTCACCATAAATTCAATCCTAAGATTTGACTTTATACCAAGATGGATATAAACTTGTAAGTGTGTGAAAACTGATGTACCAAAAACTTAAATAGACTGCAAGGAATTTAAACTGATATGAAGGTGCTAAAGTGAAGCAACTGAGGTGAGATAACAAATTGAATTCGAGCTAAACTCAAGTCACCAACCGAAATTAAAGAGAGCTTAAGAAAAGCTAAAGGTCACTTGGCACCGTTTCAGATTTGATGACTGCGCAGGCTGAAATACAGTGGTTTCCGACCATGGATTCAAGGTGCCATGAGAGTGGAGCAAGTTACAAATGATATAGGTTTGACTGAAACTTGCTGAAAATGAAATTCAGAATTCCAAGCAAGGACTGATACGCAACATTTTGAGCAGAGAATAGAAATTCACATTGGATACTAAATTTAGAATTGAATCAATGATGGATACTGATCCAATTGCAATCATTCCTTACACAAACAACTCAGCAATCTAGAACACAGAAGTGGAGATCTACCAACTGCAAGAACCTATGCAATTAAACTGATGCAGAATTGATGCAAATGCAAGGGGGGTAATGAAGAGTTCCAGAAATCTCATCCTTGAATGAGCAGTCTGATGCAAATGGAAACTGAGTTCGAGTGTGATAATTCACTGAAAGGTAAGGTTACTAAATTCCACTCAGCTAATCCAGAATCCTGCGGCAGAGTTGCAGAATTTTGAAAACAGAATGTGCAGGACTGGAATTCAGAATTTCAGAAATGGAGTTGGAAGAATTGATACGCATTACTAGAAACCATATGCAAAACTTAAGTCCAACTTCAGAAATCGCATGCTGTAGCATAATGGATGAAGAATCCAGCAAACAACTAAAATCCAATGCTTGAAGCTAGCTTGAGAAATGAAGAATTCAGATTTGCAGAATTTTACACTGACAACAATTCAAAACGTTTCATGCAGAAACAGTGTGCAGAAATGGAAGTACAATTCATATGCAGAACACACTCAAAGCAAGCCAAATTCGAATTCATAATCAATAAGATTCGTAAAAACTAAAGTTCATTTGATTCAAACTTTAGAAACTGTAACCAAAACCAACTGACAGAAATCGAAACTGAAAATGGCTGCAGTAGACACTGATACGCAGAAATGCAGATGAAACCAATTGCATAAATGAATACCGAGGTCTTCAGGGATGCAATCAAACTACAAGATAGATTCCAGAAAATAAAACCTTAGCTAGCTTGCTACAAATGACAGAACTGATACGCAACAGCCCAAGACTGATACGCAGCAGATTTAACAGAAACACAACTTCAAAGCTGATACGAAAGTAATGAAACGAAATTTAAATTGAAATTACAAAATATTGTTCACTAAACAAGTTAACTAGCTAACTACTTGAAGATTTGAACCCTAATTAAGCAGAAACTAATCAGAAACAACATCTAACAGCTGATACATAAAAATTCAGAAACAGAAATAAATTGGCAGAACTGAAATTACAGCTAAGAAAACTCAAATTAACCAATTTAAACTACTCCTCAACCCTTCTCCAACTCAAATGCTTCTTGGTCGTCAAGCAAGAGCTGAGCCTCGAACCCGCAAGCTCAGCAAACCATTGAAAAATAGCTCAACAATTCAAATCCAGCTCACACTCTGAACCAATCTGATTTCCGAATCGATTCCCTCAATCTGGCATTGTCCAATTGCGCGGATGGTGTGGAGATGAACCAAGCACTCCAGGGAACCCCTCTGGATAGCTCGGATGGATGAAGGATGGAGCAAAACCGAGATTGAAGCAATAAGTGACAGAGCTGCGGAAACCTCGCAACAACTCTGTTTTGGCCAATTCGGAGCTGGAAATTCACCGAGAACCTTCCCCAATAGCCTAGCAATTGATCTAGTAGAAGAATCGAGGGGTCGCGCCCCTTAGATTGAAGAAAACTGATGAAGAAAACTAAGAACAGCAAGAAGGAAGGAGCTGCGGCGGAGACGCGACGAAGGTTAGCTGCGGGCGCGTTTCTGATTAAATAGGAATTGATGGACGGCTGTGATTGATTTGCTTCAATCCAACGGCTGATCTTGGTCTGATTTGAGCCAAACTTTTATGATGATGATCTGGGGTCAGGATCTGCCTCGTGGTAGCTCGGATCCTCCAGATTTGCAATGGATGGTCCAGATCAACTCTATCTGTGAATGGACGCTCTAGAGCCCTCCTTGCTTGATCCAACGGTTGATTTAGCTCTGATTGGAATGAAACCTTTAGATCTTGATCATAGAGCTTGATCAACCCTAACCCTAGCTCGGATTGCTTCAGATCGTCCCGGATGGCTCAGATCTAGCCGCTCTTGAATCGGACGGCCCGGATTAATCGTAGGCTTGATAATTCGATCCGGTTCGCATCCGACTCAGGTTTGACCCAATATGCCCTAGGTCCAGGATCCTTTGATGCCTACAAAAATATATCAAAAAATTAGTGGCTAAATAATCCAAAAATTATGTAATTTTGCAATTAAGTCCAAAATAAGATAAAGTTCCAAAACCTAGGGTAAAATCATAATTAAGCAATAAAAACATGGATCAAACATGGATTTTAGCACTTAAAATAATCAATAAAATAGTGCTTATCAACTACCGAAGCTGTCCAACAGGGATGGGCTCCTTATGAAAGCTCCAGTGATGGACTACCGAAGCTATCCCTAGGTTGAAGGTAACCTAGTACCCTAGTAGGTCGAGCCTAGCTACCTCGTATTTACTTAGGGATCCGCGCAAATGATGGATGTATGTATGTGGTACAAGCCGGGGCCCCCCATGATTTTATGATTTATGTTTAAGTATTTATAAATATGATTTTCAAATAAGCATCCTTATGTTATGTGCATTTAACTCATGCATTCATTCATGTTATGCATCTATACCTATGTTTATGACAAGAACCATGCCATGTCCAGTATGTCATATGCTTATGTTATGTCAAGAACAATGTCATGTCAAGTATCTCATATGCTTATATTTTATGTCAAGAACTTCTCCATGTTAAGTATGTTATGTGCTTATATTTATGCCAAGTACTTTTTATGCCATGAGCTCTATGCACTTTCATTACATGTTAAGCACTTCTATATGATTATGTATTTATGTACATCTATATGCCTCTTCATGTTAAATGCTTTATGTTACACTCTCCATGTTATGTCTTTCCATTGACTATATGTGACGTATGTTTTAGTGAGTAGGAAAGGGTCTTACTAAGCCTATGTGCTTATAATTTTACTTTTTTATACCGCAGATCAAGCAATAGGATACTAAGCTAAGGTAAGCAGCAGGAGGGCAAGTGTGTGTGTGTGGCAGTGACATGGTAAAAGAAAAAGAAAAGATCCTATTATTCATAATTGTCATATGTCCCATGTTTGCATTGCCACCTTGCAACTTTAGTTTCATGCTAGACTTTATGATGGTTTTCCCAAAGAACAACTTCTCATGTTTTGCATTGTTAACTTTAGTTTCATGCTATACTTTATGTTGGCTTTAAGCTTGATGGTAGGGTAAATTATGTTTAATGCAAGCATGTTCAAGAATGTTATGTCTCACATGTTATGTCTTATTCTTTTTATGCTATGACAATGCTAAGTTTACAAAGTAACCATGTTTAAGAATGATAGTTAAGACATGTTTACATGATTCAAGTGTTAGTTGCATGGTTTAAACCCACATGTATAAAGTTTAAAATTATTCCGCTACATTAAGATCTCCATTTGCATATATATATGTTAGCATAACGCCGCCTTCCGCCCACACCATAGGGTTGGAAGGGCGGGCGTTACAACCATTCTGTTGGGGTATACCAGGTGCAGTCAATTGGGATTGAGTCCCAGTTTCTGATATGTAAGTCCTAAACTTTCCCAAGTGGTACCCACCACCACGAACCGATTGTAGTGTCTTGATACTTTTACGTTGATGTTTCTACACATCAGTCTTGAATTCTTTGAACTAATCAAAGATTCAGACTTGTGGCCATCAAGTACACGTATCCATACATTTGAATATTCATCTCACGAAGTATTCAAAGCTACCTCTATCTTGGATAGGCATGGGACTGTTGGATCGAATAAACACGATAGAGGGGGGCGGGGTGAATATCGTGAAAACGTTTTCGGATAAAACTAAGAGAATGCGCAGCGCATTTAAAACAAAATTCACAGAGAACACGAGTACTTTTACTTGGTTCGGAGTCAGGGTCGGCTCCTACTCTAAGGCCCACGGTCCTTAACCGTTTACTGCGGGCAATTCTATATTTGCGCAAAAGATTACAGAGTTTGATATAGAATTATTGCAGTAATTAAACAAGTATGCTTCTCGTTACCAACGACCGGTGTAGATTGTACTTTGGTGTAGAGGGTCGTCGTTGGCGCTAGAATCTCGAGATCGGAGTTTTCCGGAGCAGAGCGGTTGAACGAAGAGCGTAAAGGTGTTGGAAGATTGATGTTCTGAAGCCTTGGGGTCGAGCCCCTTTTATAGTGCTCCTGGGGGCACCCTGGATGCTTGGGGCGCCTGACACGTGCCTTCGGATCTGAGAAATCTCATCCGCAGCTCGGTCTGCGGTTATCCCTCCAGAATCGGCCTCGGTGCTGATGGGGGCGCCCCGGTTGACTTGGTTTGTTGGGTTCGTGGCTGAGTTTGCTTTGATCACAGTTTTGGCTTGGACCAAGGGCGCCCGAGACATCCATGGCGCCCGGGACCTTCAGGGCGCCCGGGACCATCAGGGCGCCTGGCCCAGTAAGCTTTCGAAGCGATTCTTGCTTAACTGCTCGTTTGACTTTGACCTTGGGCGCCCGGGACCTCCCGGGCGCCTAGCCCAGCTGCTGCCCCTTTCCTTTGGGGAGTTATGAGCAGCAAAAACACATTCCTTTGGTCCATGCATCCAAGGTTAGTTCCATAACAAACAAGGCAAGAATGTTAATTAGTTTTTACAGTCGTAGCTGTCTTGGTTCTGACTTTAGGTCTCCCAAATGGAACCCTAGGTCGAACCGATGCGTACTGTTCCCTCAACGGGGAACGCGTCCTCACCTACTCCTCTCAGGAGAGTTTACCTTTTGCCAACCGGCTCCTCCGGTTGGACTTTTGCCCGATGCAGCTGACCAGGTCTTTGTGCCCACCTTCCGAGAAGATCTTCGGTGCCTAGCTCCTTGCCAGGGCTTCGTGCCCAGTCCTCGACCAGGACTTTGTGCCTACCTTCCGAGCAGGTCTTCGATGCCCAGCTCCTTGCCAGGGCTTCGTGCCCAGTCCTCGACCAGGACTTCGTGCCTAGTGTACCTAGGCTTCTTTCCTGCACACTTAGTAAACGTATTAGATACAAATAACATCTTAACTTCTGAACCCTTTGCCATTATCAAAACCCAGGTTTGACTTAGGTGCTGCCTGCACCAACAATCTCCCCCTTTTTGATTTATGGCAACCCGGTTCAAAAAGTTAAGTTAATCATCCAGATAAGCACGTATTAAAGTTAATTTCCTCCCCCTGGAAGAAATCTCCCCCTGAGTTTTTCAAGAGTTTGTGGGGCTTGAAAGATTTCTAAGTCTACGCGAAAAAAAACTTTTCAGTTTTGTAAATACTTAGAAAAATTTTAAGTTAGAAACCATTTTTCAAAATATTTTGAGTTGGACAATTGGAAAATTTACACTTAGGAAATTTTCAAGTAAATACTTAGTTTTTACACTTTAGAAAGTTTTCAAGGATATTTTGAAATTTATACTTAGAAACTTTTCTATTTAAGTCAAGTGCTTTTGAAATAAATTTTGAAAATAATTTAAGTCAAGTGCTTTGAAATAAATTTTGAAAATAATTTAAGTCAAGTGCTTTGAAATAAATTTTGAAAATAATTTAAGTCAAGTGCTTTGAAATAAATTTGAAAATAATTTAAGTCAAGTGAAAGGCAATTGACCTAAGGAATTTTACTTTTGGAAAAAGGAGATAAAGTTTTGAAATTTGAAAAAATTTTAAAACTTCTCTTCTCTCCTTTCCAATCTCTCCCCCTTTGCCATATATCAAAAAATAATATAGCAAAAGAAGTACGGTGCTGTACTGAACCAATTCAAGGTATAAACTGGACCAAATCAATTTGAATTATCTCTTTCGGGTCCTGTCTAACCCAATTAGCTACTTACTAACTGTTATAAATAGTAGCTTTCGCTAGGGTTAGTCAAGTTAAGTGTTCTGTTCAAGTTAGATTTTCTAAGCTTGACACTTAACGTGATTACTGTTGATTGATATTTAGTGCCCCAATTATTGCAGATACATAGACTTAAGCATCTTGAATCAAGGCAAAGACCTAAGCATCTCAACCCATTCTAGGTTATCAATCAAAAGTACCCTAAGGTGCATGTGAGATGTTGGCTTCTAGATCTATAGGTGCATGCAGTTCTAGGGTTAGGGCCTAAGCTATGTCCATTTTATGAAAAAACCCTAGTTTTGAAAGGGGTAATTTTTCAAAAAAACTAAGTCGAAAAATTATTTTTTAAAAAAATTATTTTTCAAATGAAGTAGGAGCTGATTTTAAAATCAAGTAATAAAGCAGTTTTTAAAAAACAGAAGTAGAGCAAATCTATTCTACCAAGCATAATCCTAACTGCCTTCTTAGTGAGCTGAATTCAGACTCAGGTAAGGGTTTGGTGAATATATCAGCTAAGTTAGATTTTGAGTCTATATGCTTAAGGACTATTTCACCCCTGGCTATGTGATCTCTTACGAAGTGGTGTTTAACTTCTATGTGTTTAGTTCTGGAGTGTTGGATTAGGTTTTTAGTTAGATTAATTGAACTTATATTATCAATGTAGACTTGGGTTTGGGTGTAGTTGAGCTGGAAGTCTTTAAGAGTGTGCATCATCCATAAGAGTTGTGCTACACACTCTCCTAAAGCAACATACTCAGCTTCAGTTGTGGATAGAGCTACACAGTGTTGTTTTCTGCAGCACCAACTTACTAGATTGTTTCCTAAGAGTTGGCAGCTTCCACTTGTACTCTTTCTATCTAGTTTACAACCAGCATAGTCAGAGTCAGAGTATCCTGATAGGTCAAAAGTTGAGGACCTAGGATATCAAATCCCTACATTTAGGGTGCCCTTAATGTATCTATGTATTCTTTTTAGGGCTGCTAAGTGCGTTTCCTTAGCACAGGTTTGGTATCTAGCACACATTCCTACAGCAAAAAGGATATTGGGTCTGCTGGCTTTACGGTAAAGTAGACTACCAATCATACTTCTATAAAGTTTAAGGTCTACTGGTTTACCGTCAGGGTCACTATCTATTTTTACATTTGTGGCCATAGGGGTACTTATGCTTTTAGAGTTATCCATTTTAAATTTTTTTATTAACTCCTTAGCATATTTGGAGTAATGGACATAATTTCCATCCCTAGTTTGCTTGATTTGTAACCCTAGAAAGAAGTTATGCTCACCAACTAAGATCATTTCGAATTCATTTTCCATTATTTTAACAAATTCCTTTAAGAAATTTGAGTTGGTGGACCCAAAGATTATGTCATTGATGTAGATTTGGGCAATAAAGATTTCTTTTTCTAAGGTCTTAATAAATAGGGTTGAGTCAATTTGTCCTTGTTTAAATTCTTTAGAAATTAGGTAGGTTGATAGACGTTCATACCATGACCTAGGTGCTTGTTTTAGTCCATATAGTGCCTTAGTGAGTTTGTAAACATGGTTAGGTTTTTCTAAGTCCTCGAAACCGGGGGGTTGTTGTCATGCCCCGAGACCCAGGAACCGCTGATCCAATATAAAATCGGACAGCACCTCCCCTGTCCGGCGGACAATTTACACATACATACAATCTATATAACAATCCACGCAATATATATTTGCACAACCACGCAGTTTAAAGGGCCACAGGCCTCAGATATAAGCAGAAACAACAGTTATATGATTATAACTATCGAAAAACCAAATCCGAACTCACCTGAGCTGCCAGGGGGCAGGAACAAAACCAAAACCAATCGAAGTCCAACATAGGACTCAAAAGTACAATACCATCAAATAAAATGTGCATACATGTTCAAAACAAAATAGCGGAAGCATAATAAATACTACAGGGTCCATAACCGAAGCAACGTAATGCCAAAAATCAAAAAGAGCTCCGATGGAGCTGGGGACTGGCGGCTCAGGATCTCCTCGCAGACATCAACCTGAAATAAACATATATGGCAACGGGGTGAGTCCATAACTCAGCGAATACCCAACAGATATGCATAGAAGGTTATACCAACAATAAGAGTTCAGCTAATACAGTCTCATATCAACACGAGGGAAAGACTGGAACTGAAAATACTGGGTAGGTACATACCTGAATCCATCTAACATGTACAGAGGGTAAGAAATACCAAAAGAAGACAAATAGGCATATAGTCTCAGATAACAAGTCTCCAGAATATGCGATGTCAAACAAGTGCAGCAAATAAGTGCAGCAAACAATGCACGATGCAAAGTATGCACATGGTGCAATGACATGTGTCACCCCTGACACCAGACAGAATCATCGTACACCTGTCATAGGGACGTCTAAAAAGGTAGGGCTCTGACAACTGTACACCCTGCCATCACTGCTCCTGAGTGACCGGGTGGACAGGATGCTGGCGGAGACCATGCTCCTAACCCCAAGCAATGGGGGAGTCAAGCTCTCATCTCCTCGTGGCTCAGTACGAGAAGGGATCCCTGCTTGCTACCACGCCCGCGCTCACCCTCCAATAGTGGCCGAACGGAGCAATACAGGGCAAATGCACACATCTACGATATCCACTAACCCATGAGTGGCCGTGTGTGCCCGTCATGTACCGGAAAACGATTAGGCTCAACCACAAGGGAGTCGCTGATCGCCGGCATGCAATAGTGCAAGGATGGTGTATGATATATACACATACCTCCCTCCCAAGTCATCCGTATACTAAGTCTCAGTCTGAAATCCTATAACAGGAAATACAGGTACCCTACAACGTATACTGAACTGAAATACAAATCCCTCAAGGTCAAATGCAAGAGATACACTACGATATCTAAGCATACATGTAGAGATGACAATGTTAGAGACTGTATGGAACTAACAGCATGATGATTCAAGGATAAACAACAAGTATCCAGAACTGACATAATAAACAGGGGTAAACCACAATACCCAGATCAAACATAATAACCAGGGATAGCGTAGGATCTTACTGCTATCTATAACATTCTATGCATAACAGAATGACAATATCAAGATAGATAAGTCAAAGGGTACCCGCCTCCGAATAGGTGAAGTCCGTATCAACGAGACAGAACCACCCGTCAAAATATAATCCAAGTCAAGCTCCTGTATCATGGATTTAATTTAATTAGCTGTTACACAAATAACAACTAGCTAATTAATCCCTAATCCGTTTTAGGGTTACCCTAATCCAACCCTTTTCATTTAATTCCCTTTAATTAAGATTACGTTCTTAATTAATTAGGATCATTCTAATTATCCTTGTGTCATCTAATTAACCATAATTAGATGATTGATTTTTAATTATCCCAATAGGTCAAATAAACGAGTTGTACATATGTGTTTAGGTTTGATTTCAATTCCTACCAACCTATTACAGCACCTAAGTTGTTCCACCTAAATCAAAATAATCAAATCTCATTACCTCTTATCTTAGCTCCAACTGCCGAAACACCCAGCAAGTAGAGGATGAGGGGAAATGGAACCCAATCTCCAATTTCAATAGCCTGGATCAGACTTGCCATCATTCTCTAATCAACTCGAATTCACAACCTGAGCTCATTTGGTCCATGCCAAATCATATTAGCTAGAGAGCTCTTACCTTCCAAGGTACCCGAAGAGTTCCCTGTACCAAATCCGGCGACACAGCAACGGAGAGTGGAAGAAGATTAACCAACCTCAGGTACCGGTTAGTGCTCACAACTCCTGCAACTCCAATTCGCCAGAACACGAAGGAATACAGAGGGTTAGGGCTTGACAAACTCCCAGACCTGGTGGCTACCAGCCGCAGAGAAACACCACCACAAATCAGAATCCATCCATGTACTCACCCGATTCTTGGAGTTATCCTTGGAAACGGTTGGCTCCCGTGATGCTACCGATCTCCGACGAGTTTGCTCAGCCTTCCCCAATCTGAGCTCCAACCTAGTGCGCCCTAGGGAAGAAGAGACAAGAGGAATCGGATATGGGTCGGCGCTGCTCCGTGCTAATGAAGAGCTAGGTCACGCGAGCGAGGGAGAAGAGAAGAAGGAAATAGGTCAGCCGTCGAGTTCGGCCAGGGCAGCGAGACGAAGGAGGTTGCGGCTGTGGAGGAGTCGGCCGAATGAGGCTTTAGGTCAAGTATATAAGTCGGGTGATTTTGCATTTAGGTCCCCAAGCTTAACTTTTGCAATTTAATCTCTCCAGTTCAGCCTAATCGCTAGACCACCCCTAGGGTTTAGAATTTCTTATCCATTAAACCCTTTTAACTATTTGTTTAATAACATGTTGGTCCCTATATTTGTGTCCAAGGGCTCGGAAACCCCGGAACCTATCTGGCAATCCTCCGAAAATTTTCGGGACCTAACCAAAAGTGTCGGATTTAACATCCTCCCCCACTAATAAAAATTTGGTCCCCAAATTTCGCTATTCCCCATAATAAACACTATAAGGAAGTATGCTGATATAAATACTGAACAGTAACTAACCACACATACCTCAAGTGAACAGGTGAGGGTAGCGAGCTCGGATGACATCCTCAAGCTCCCAGGTAGCCTCCTCATCTGAGTGATGCTGCCATCCGACTCTAACCAACCGGATGGTCTTGTTCCGCAACTGGCGCTCTCTGTAGCCCAAAATCCGGGTCGGAACCTCCTCATACGTCGTATCCGGCTGAAGGGAAACAGATACGTCTGACAGCACATGCGTAGGGTCTGGTACATACCGTCTCAGCATCGATACATGAAATACGTCGTGCACTCCAGACAGGGCAGGTGGTAATGCCAGACGGTAAGCTACTGCTCCAATCCTCTCCAAAATCTGGAAAGGGCCAATGTATCGCGGAGCAAGCTTACCTCGAAGACCGAATCTCTTCACCCCTTTCGTGGGTGAAACACGAAGGAACACATGGTCACCAATGGAGAACTCCAGAGGTCTCCGTCTCCGATCCGCATAACTCTTCTGTCGATCCTGTGCCTCGGACATCCGTCGTCTAATGGTACGGACCAACTCCGCCTCAAACTGTGCTCTCTGAGTCCTAGCAACTGGGACTCTCCAACCTCCTCCCAGAGGGTGGGTGTCCGACAAGGCCTACCATACAACGCCTCATACGGTGCCATCTGTATAGCCGCATGATAGCTGTTGTTGTAGGCAAACTCAACCAGGTGTAGATGATCCTCCCAGCTGCCTCCGAAATCCACAACACAAGCTCTCAATAGGTCCTCTAGAGTCTGAATAGTCCGCTCTGACTGCCCGTCAGTCTGCGGATGGAAAGCGGTACTGAATCTCAACTCGGTACCCATGGCCCGCTGTAGACTCTGCCAAAAACGTGATGTGAAGCGAGGGTCTCGGTCTGATATAATACTCATCGGAACACCATGCAGCCGAACAATCTCTCTACAATATAGGTCTGCTAGTCTGTCCAAGGAGTCTGTCCTCCGAATGGCCAAAAAGTGTGCAGATTTGGTTAATCGATCAACGATCACCCAAATCGCATCGTGTCCTCGCTGAGTCCTCGGTAATCCCATCACGAAATCCATAGTAATGTGTTCCCACTTCCACTCGGGAATGGGAATCCTCTGAAGTAGTCCAGCAGGTCGCTGGTGCTCAGCCTTAACCTGCTGGCAAACTAGACATCTAGCTACAAAATCCGCGATGTCTTTCTTCATGCCGTTCCACCAGTAGGAACGCCTCAGGTCTCGGTACATACGGGTCCCGCCCGGGTGGATAGCAAAACGGGAACGATGAGCCTCCTGCAGTAGCTCCTCTCGGACCGGATGTGACTCGGGTACGCAAAGTCTCCCTCGGAAGTAGAGAGTACCCTCGTCATCTCTGGTGAACTCAGACTGCTGTGCTGAAGCTATCTGGCTGCCAAGGGACTGCAGGTGCTGATCAGTGGCCTGGGCCTCTCGAATCCTCGTCCGGATGGAAGACTGAGCAATCATAGTCACAAGAATACCCTGCTCAGTCCGTCCCTGCTCCTCTAAGCCCAACTCTGAGAAACCCTGAACTAGCTCGGTAACTGATGCCAGGAGGCAGGCCAAAGTCCCTCTGGACTTCCTGCTCAATGCGTCCGCCACGACATTAGCTTTCCCAGGATGGTAGCTAATGGTGCAATCATAATCCTTAAGGAACTCCATCCACCTTCTCTGTCGAAGGTTGAGCTCCTTCTGCGTAAACAGATATTTGAGACTCTTATGATCAGTGAAGATCTCAAAGGTAATACCGTACAGGTGGTGCCTCCAGATCTTCAGCGCAAAGATAATAGCTGCAAACTCTAAATCATGAACTGGGTAGTTCTTCTCATGCTCCTTCAGCTGTCGAGAAGCATAAGACACTACCCGCCCGTGCTGCATCAAAACTGCGCCTAACCCCTGATGAGATGCATCGGTATACACACGAATCCGTCCTCTCCTGATGGAAGAACGAGGACGGGTGCCGTCACCAATCGCCGCTTCAGCTCCTGGAAGCTGGTCTCACAAGCCTCTGTCCAAGTGAACTTCACGCCTTTCCTAGTAAGGCGTGTCAGTGGCACAGCAATAGTGGAAAATCCCTCTACAAATCGTCGGTAATATCCGGCCAAACCCAAGAAACTACGAACCTCCGTAACTGACTTCGGCTGCTCCCAGCTGGTAACAGCCTCGATTTTCTGGGGATCTACTGAGATGCCTCTGCTAGATACCACGTGTCCCAGAAAACCTACTGATGACAACCAGAAGGCACACTTGCTGAACTTCGCATATAACGCTCTCGTCTGAGAGTCTCCAATACGATGCGAAGATGCTGTGCATGCTCCTCCTCAGAATGTGAGTAAACTAAGATGTCATCAATGAATACTATGAGAACTGATCCAGATACTGCAGAAATACGCGGTTCATCAAGTCCATGAATACCGCTGGAGCATTGGTAAGCCCAAATGACATTACCAAAACTCATAGTGTCCATATCTGGTGCGGAACGCTGTCTTCTGGACGTCTGACTCTCTGACCCTCAACTGATGATATCCGGATCGCAGATCAATCCTGGAATACACAGATGTGCCCCTGAGCTGATCAAACAAATCCTCAATCCGTGGCAGGGGGTACTTATTCTTGATGGTCACTGCATTCAACTGCGGTAGTCGATGCACAACCTCAAAGAACCATCTTTCTTCTTCACGAAGAGAACTGGGGAACCCCATGGTGAGACGCTAGGTCTGATGAATCCCCTGTCCAATAACTCCTGGAGTTGGACCTTCAGCTCGTCCAACTCTCTCGGTGCCATGCGGTATGGAGCTTTCGATGCCGGCGAAGTCCCCGGTATCAGCTCAATAGTAAACTCCACTTGCCTCCTGGGAGGCAATCCTGGTAGCTCCTCTGGAAATACGTCCTGATATTCTCGGACCACTGGGACGTCCGAGAGCGGAGGGCTACTGCTGTCGTCGGTGCCAATGACTGACAGTAAGAAACCCTGACATCCGCGAGATAGTAGTCTCTGTGCCTGAAGCGCAGAAATAACCGATAAGCCCTCATCCCTGATGCCAGTGAAATCCCACGAGGGTTGGTCCGGAGGCCGGAAGGTGACCACCCTCATCTAGCAATCGACTGTGGCATGATACGCTGTAAGGATGTCCATACCAATAATAATATCGAAGTCCACCATCTCCAGAACTAACAGATTAACCGTGAGGGTAATACTACCAAAATCTAACGGGCATGCTCTGACCTCCTGTGTGATCCTCAAGATCTCTCCTGAGGGTAAGGATACAGATAACCCCTGTAGTCTAGCGGTAGCCAATCTACCCATCCTACTCATGTCCTGGCATAAAGTATGCAGGTGCTGGTGGGGCAGCATACGGCTGGCGAAATGAAGGCTGAGTCCTCCATCCGCCTCTATGAGCTCCCGACTGTCCCGAATGCCCAGTCTGGCTAGTGGCTCCCGTCCTCTCATTCTGTGCCTTCAAGGCACAGTCCCGGCTCAAGTGTCCTGGTAGTCTGCAATAGTAGCATACGGCCTGCTCCAAGCGACAGTCTGCTACAACGTGCTCTCGGGATCTGCAACGGGTACAGTAAGATGTCGGAGCAGTCTTCTTCCGGTCCTTTGTTCCCTAAAGGTCATCCTCGGTATCTTCCACCCGATTGTGGCCTAGTCTCGTAAGTGATTCGCCCCAACGCAAATCATAAGTACCAAGGTACCTCCTTAGTTATCTAAACCAAGTATACGTGGTAACCCACAAGTGTCAGCACATAGCTCCACACTTCCCCGTACCAGCTCAAGTCACCTATCAAACTGTACCTTCTAGGTCATCAACTAGGTACAGGTGATCCATGGTCAAAGTCCCCATGGAATAAAATATATCACTCTTCAACGATGGTAGCACGTAGCTAATGCTACTCTTCTACCTCAATGTAGATCATATACCCTAAACGTGTCTTCCCGGTCACCTAACCAGTCATGAACGACCCAAAGGTCTGAAACTCCTAGAAATAGGGTAAGTCGATCATATATTGATCGAGCCAACTACGGTAGCCAACCCTAGTTCTCGCTTAGCTAATAATAGCTAAAACACGTACTATAAATAGTACGGTCTTGGAAAACCAAAATCCTTAACCTTCAACAGGTTGTCGATATATTCGATCTTAGTTGTCCGATTCAACAATCGGGGCTACTAGAGAATTAACATTCTCTGCTCCAAGATCTCATCCGCAACATGTCAACTAATCGCTCATACGAAGAATCATTCATAAGATAGATTGACAACATGTCAATCCAACTAAACCAAGTCTACAAATATATATCCATCAAATATGAATATACGATCCCACCAAGTTGGGATAGTCTAACCAATTCTAAGTCTGATAATGAGCACTAAAGGTAGGATAGGTCCAGAAGATATACCTTTTGTCGCCTGGAGAAGTCCTGTCGCTGCCAAGTCCCCAAATTGCCGTCGCATCGCAACCACGGCTTTAAAAATCCGTAATATACTCGGATGAATAACATCAAACCCGAGCTCCGACACCTACCAGTTCAGTGTCAGATTTAAATTCCGAGAAATCCACGAATCGATGGTATCCCGCATCCTGGGCTTGATACCAAAAATACCCAGAAATAAATTGGTACCAGATAAACACCGTAAATCCAAAAGCACTCAAGGTATCCGACAACCTGAGCTCTGATACCAAAATAAATTGTCACGCCCCGAGACCCAGGAACCGCTGATCCAATATAAAATCGGACAGCACCTCCCCTGTCCGGCGGACAATTTACACATACATACAATCTATATAACAATCCACGCAATATATATTTCCACAACCACGCAGTTTAAAGGGCCACAGGCCTCAGATATAAGCAGAAACAACAGTTATATGATTATAACTATCGAAAAACCAAATCCGAACTCACCTGAGCTGCCAGGGGGCAGGAACAAAACCAAAACCAATCGAAGTCCAACATAGGACTCAAAAGTACAATACCATCAAATAAAATGTGCATTCATGTTCAAAACAAAATAGCGGAAGCATAATAAATACTACAGGGTCCATAACCGAAGCAACGTAATGCCAAAAATCAAAAAGAGCTCCGCTGGAGCTGGGGACTGGCGGCTCAGGATCTCCTCGCAGACATCAACCTGAAATAAACATATATGGCAACGGGGTGAGTCCATAACTCAGCGAATACCCAACAGATATGCATGGAAGGTTATACCAACAATAAGAGTTCAGCTAATACAGTCTCATATCAACACGAGGGAAAGACTGGAACTGAAAATACTGGGTAGGTACATACCTGAATCCATCTAACCTGTACAGAGGGTAAGAAATACCAAAAGAAGACAAATAGGCATATAGTCTCAGATAACAAGTCTCCAGAATATGCGATGTCAAACAAGTGCAGCAAATAAGTGCAGCAAACAATGCACGATGCAAAGTATGCACATGGTGCAATGACATGTGTCACCCCTGACACCAGACAGAATCATCGTACACCTGTCATAGGGACGTCTGAAAAGGTAGGGCTCTGACAACTGTACACCCTGCCATCACTGCTCCTGAGTGACCGGGTGGACAGGATGCTGGCGGAGACCACGCTCCTAACCCCAAGCAATGGGGGAGTCAAGCTCTCATCTCCTCGTGGCTCAGTACGAGAAGGGATCCCTGCTTGCTACCACGCCCGCGCTCACCTTCCAATAGTGGCCGAACGGAGCAATACAGGGCAAATGCACACATCTACGGTATCCACTAACCCATGAGTGGCCGTGTGTGCCCGTCATGTACCGGAAAACGATTAGGCTCAACCACAAGGGAGTCGCTGATCGCCGGCATGCAATAGTGCAAGGATGGTGTATGATAGATACACATACATCCCTCCCAAGTCATCCGTATACTAAGTCTCAGTCTGAAATCCTATAATAGGAAATACAGGTACCCTACAAGGTATACTGAACTGAAATACAGATCCCTCAAGGTCAAATGCAAGAGATACACTACGATATCTAAGCATACATGTAGAGATGACAATGCTAGAGACTGTATGGAACTAACAGCATGATGATTCAAGGATAAACAACAAGTATCCAGAACTGACATAATAAACAGGGGTAAACCACAATACCCAGATCAAACATAATAACCAGGGATAGCGTAGGATCTTACTGCTATCTATAACATTCTATGCATAACAGAATGACAATATCAAGATAGATAAGTCAAAGGGTACCCGCCTCCGAATAGGTGAAGTCCGTATCAACGAGACAGAACCACCCGTCAAAATATAATCCAAGTCAAGCTCCTGTATCATGGATTTAATTTAATTAGCTGTTACACAAATAACAACTAGCTAATTAATCCCTAATCCGTTTTAGGGTTACCCTAATCCAACCCTTTTCATTTAATTCCCTTTAATTAAGATTACGTTCTTAATTAATTAGGATCATTCTAATTATCCTTGTGTCATCTAATTAACCATAATTAGATGATTGATTTTTAATTATCCCAATAGGTCAAATAAACGAGTTGTACATATGTGTTTAGGTTTGATTTCAATTCCTACCAACCTATTACAGCACCTAAGTTGTTCCACCTAAATCAAAATAATCAAATCTCATTACCTCTTATCTTAGCTCCAACTGCCGAAACACCCAGCAAGTAGAGGATGAGGGGAAATGGAACCCAATCTCCAATTTCAATAGCCTGGATCTGACCTTCCATCATTCTCTAATCAACTCGAATTCACAACCTGAGCTCATTTGGTCCATGCCAAATCATATTAGCTAGAGAGCTCTTACCTTCCAAGGTACCCGAAGAGTTCCCTGTACCAAATCCGGCGACACAGCAACGGAGAGTGGAAGAAGATTAACCAACCTCAGGTACCGGTTAGTGCTCACAACTCCTGCAACTCCAATTCGCCAGAACACGAAGGAATACAGAGGGTTAGGGCTCGACAAACTCCCAGACCTGGTGGCTACCAGCCGCAGAGAAACACCACCACAAATCAGAATCCATCCATGTACTCACCCGATTCTTGGAGTTATCCTTGGAAACGGTTGGCTCCCGTGATGCTACCGATCTCCGACGAGTTTGCTCAGCCTTCCCCAATCTGAGCTCCAACTCAGTGCGCCCTAGGGAAGAAGAGACAAGAGGAATCGGATATGGGTCGGCGCTGCTCCGTGCGAATGAAGAGCTAGGTCACGCGAGCGAGGGAGAAGAGAAGAAGGAAATAGGTCAGCCATCGAGTTCGGCCAGGCCAGCGAGACGAAGGAGGTTGCGGCTGTGGAGGAGTCGGCCGAATGAGGCTTTAGGTCAAGTATATAAGTTGGGTGATTTTGCATTTAGGTCCCCAAGCTTAACTTTTGCAATTTAATCTCTCCAGTTCAGCCTAATCGCTAGACCACCC
This sequence comes from Boesenbergia rotunda, assembly GCA_024364735.1. Classification (NCBI taxonomy): domain Eukaryota; kingdom Viridiplantae; phylum Streptophyta; class Magnoliopsida; order Zingiberales; family Zingiberaceae; genus Boesenbergia; species Boesenbergia rotunda. Next base: position 103,620 of record JAGFNQ010006911.1, read on the forward strand.
CTAGGGTTTAGAATTTCTTATCCATTAAACCCTTTTAACTATTTGTTTAATAACATATTGGTCCCTATATTTGTGTCCAAGGGCTCGGAAACCCCGGAACCTATCTGGCAATCCTCCGAAAATTTTCGGGACCTAACCAAAAGTGTCGGATTTAACAGTTGTCCTACATAGACTTCTTCCTTAATAAATCCATTTAGAAAAGCTGACTTTACATCCATTTGGTAGAGTTTAAATCCTTTATGGGATGCAAAGGCTAACAACATCCCAATGGTCTCAAGTCTAGCTACTAGGGCATAGGTTTCGTCATAGTCTAACCCTTCGACTTGACTGAACCCTTTGGCTACTAAGCGGGCTTTATTTCTAACTATTTCTTCTTGATCATTTATCTTATTCCTAAAAACCCACTTAGTGTCAATAATGGATTTGCCCTCAGGTTTAGGTACAAGTTCCCATACTTGGTTCCTCTCAAATTGGGCTAACTCTTCTTGCATCACTTTGATCCAATCAGGATCAGGTAAGGCTTCCTCTATAGTCTTAGGTTCAATTTTTAAAATCAGTGTAATCTGACTAAGATTTCTATAGGAGGACCTAGTTCTGACTCCTAAGGTTGGATCACCCACAATTTGATCAGTTGGGTGACTCAGTCTGGGTTTCTTAGTTCTTCTAGAACTTGGTTCAACCTCAGGTCCGGCTTGTCGGTTTGGTTCAGTATTTGGTTCAACTACTTGGGTTGGTCCAATTGTTGGTTCAATTGACTCAATAGTTGGTTCAATAGTTAGTTTATTTAGGGGTTCAATTAATGGTTCAACAGTTTGTTCATTATCTTCGTGATCAGTATTTGATGAATTTAGATCTGGTTTATCAGATTTTGAATTAATTTCTTCATCAAATATTAGATTTGTTATTTCTTCCACTTTCTTAGTTTGTTTATTATAAACCCTATAGGCTCTACTTGTTGTTGAATATCCTAAGAAGATACCTCGGGTTGACTTAGACTGCAATTTACCTAGATAGTCCTTGGTATTTAGGATATGGACTTTGCACCCAAAGACCCTTAGGTAATGTAGGTTTAGAAGTCTATGGTAGTATAATTCATAGAGTGTTTTATTGTGTCGTTTGTTAATTAGGACCCTATTTTGGATGTAACAAGTCGTACTAATTGCTTCTGCCCAAAATTGGTTAGCTAGGTTGAATTCATTGAGCATAGCCCTAGCAGCTTCCTGTAAGGTTCTATTTTTCCGTTCAACTATCCCATTTTGCTGGGGGGTTCTAGGACACGAAAATTCGTGTATATACCCATTTATCTTACAAAACTCCTCGAATCGTTGATTTTCAAACTCTCCCCCGTGATCACTCCTAAGTCTTTTGATTTTGGCATCGTTTTGATTTTCAATTAATCTACAAAAATCACTAAATAAGATTAGGGTTTCATCTTTGGTCTTTAGAAACCTAACCCAGGTAAACCTAGAGTAATCATCAACAATTACTAAGCAGTACCGATTTCCGCTTAGTGACTTGGCTCCATGTGAATCAAATAGGTCAAGGTGCAGGAGCTCAAGTGTGGTTTGAGTTAGATCTGATTGAATTAGTTTGTGATTAGACCTGGTTTGTTTACCTTGATTGCATGATTCACACATTAATTTTTTATTGTTCTTAATTTTAGGTATACCTTTAATTAGGCCAAGTTGGGTGAATTTTGAAATTAATCTCAGATTAGTGTGACCTAATCTCCTATGCCAGAGGTTTGATTCTTCTAACTGAGTTAACATGCATTTAGGTACTAAGGGTAGGTTTATAGTGTAAACATTATTTTTCCTAGAGCCCTTAAGCATGATTTCTGAGTCTTGCAAGTTTCTAATCAGGCAGTTAGAGTTGGTAAAGGTAACTACATAGCCAGTATCACATAATTGACTTATGCTAAGCAAGTTAAATTTAAAATCTTCAACCAAAAGCACCTTTTTAATAACAAATTCAGATTTGAGTTCAATGTTACCTGACCCAATCACATTGAGCGTAGCATTGTTGCCAAATGCTACTAAGCCTATGTACATGAACTTGAGTTTGGTGAATTTCAATTTATCCCTAGTCATGTGTCTAAAGCACCCGCTATCCAACATCCATTGGTCCAAATCATTATGTTCCTACACATAAAGAGTTTTGTTGATTTGGATCAAATTAGAATTAAGGATAGCTTAAATTGATTTTCACAACCTAGTCTGTCTCACCCAATCTAGAGTTATCAATCACGTTAGCCTTATGGGTTTTTGTGAAACAGGTTTTGAATAGAAGTAAGAAGTTATTTTGAAAAATCATGATTAATTTTGAAAAAGTTAAATTAATTTTGAAAATAATTGATTTTGAATTTATTTTGAAAAAGAGTGTTTGAATCTACGATTAACTGAAAATTTGTGTTAGATTCGAATTTGACGAAGAGTAAATTGAATTTGAATTTCAAAAATTGGCTTCCAGGTCTTGGCGAGGCACTAGGCCTTCTTTGGCCGTAGCCTTGTTGGATCATCAACCCTTTCCTTGACAAAGCCTTTTAATGAAATTTCATTTTCAAAATTACTTTTTGGAAAATTCTGGTCTAACTAGTTTGGGTTTTGGATCGGTAGCTTCGGCTAGTTCCACCAGTCTAAAGAGACCAAGTAGTGTATACTTGACCTTATTAGAAAAGGCTTCCCTAACGTACTATCATCTCACCGCCACCCAATACTATATTGTTCAAATTTTAGTTAATTGGTTTAGTCCATAGTCTAACCAGTCCTAGGTCTAAGCATGGTGAATTGCAGAAAATAAATAGACAAGCAATCATGCAATTTTAAACAAGAAAAGAAATTTTTTTAACTATAATGATTATTTTTAAGTTGGCTTCCCCTGGACTAAAGCCACGATAATGGTTCGACAAGATGTGAATCTTGTCCTTGGGGATCCAATACTAATTTGATTCAGTTTGGTTGTTTAGGCAAAGTTTGGGTACCCATGCCTGAACTTTAGGTCTAGACTGATTCAAGCCAACATAGTATGACCTTTGTCTCGCCTTGGTTCGATAGCCTAATCCGGATCGATTTAGAACTGACTTCTGTATTCCAAGGATCATGTCAAGACCCTTGGAACCAGAAGTGAATCGTTCTAATGCTGCTCTAAGGTCCTTGACTTGAGTTTTCAAGGAGGAGTTCTCTTTCTCATGTTTTTCAACTTGAGTAGAGGTTCCTTTTTGAACCTTCTAAGTTAAAGATCTAGAGTCAGCTCCCACTTTCAGATGTTTTACTTCCTGTCGGAGGGACTCGACTCGGATTTTGGCTTTCGCCAAGTCGCGAGATAGATAGGCAATTAATTCGGATAATTGAATTCTCGAAAATCCACTTACAGTGATTTTGCCGTCCTCTGAAAATGTGAGCTTTCCATCATCCGACTCTGATTCTGATTCGGTCTCAATTTCTTCCGAAGGAGTTAGGGCGAGCAGGTTCGACTGTGGGGCCTCTTCTTCTTCTTCGGAGAAAGATTCGTCCCACGTTGCCTGAAGGGTCTTCTTCCTTCTTGTCTTCTTTGCTTCTTTCAGATTAGGGCATTCTGATTTGAAATGTCCCTTCTTGTTGCATTCGAAGCAGATTACACTTGATTTGTTCTTGGATGGTTCAGCCGGATCCTCCTTCTTTCGGCTGGCTTTTCTTCTGTTGGACTGATTCTTCAATTCCTTGTAATAGTTCCGGTCAAGCCGTACCAGCTTGGGTCAATCCCCTTCGCTGTCTTCTAAGTCTGAGTCTGAGTCAGAGTCGGGTTCAGGTTGAGGCTTCTTCTTGACCATTTTTCCTGTCTTGCCTGCAACAAAAGCAATGTCTTTCTCAGCCAGGGTGCAGTTAGTCTGCTCATGTAATTCAAGTTCGGAATATAACTCATCTAATTTGATTTTAGAAAGATCCCTTGAAACATTGTACGCATCTACCATAGTTGCCCACAAAGTATTTCTCGGGAAAGCGTTAAGAGTATACCTGATCAGGTCACGGTTCTCTACCTTGTGACCGATTGTGTGTAGATCATTCATCAACTCCTGAATTCTGGCGTGGAGCTGGGCTGCAGATTCACTGTCATTCATCTTGATTGTGTACAACTTGTTTAGTAGTAGGTCTCTCTTGCTGATTCGGGTGTCGGAGGTTCCTTCGTGCAACTCAATTAACTTACCCCAGAGTTCCTTTGCACTATTGAATGGTCCCACCCGATTCAGCTCTTCTTTGGTTAGGCTGCATTGGAGTGTTTGAGTCGTTTTAGCATCAACCTCGATCTATCTTTTCAGTGCGGTATCCCATTCGGTGTATGTTTGTGGCACTCCTTCAGCGTTTTTCTGGATTTCCAGTCCAGATTGGATAATTATCCACATGTCCACCTGAGTTTTCAGGTGGACTTCCATTCGACTCTTCCAGTAGGAGAAATCCTTCCCACTGAAGAGTGGTGGTCTGGTTGTACTGAACCCTTCTTGCATGACCATTTAGATGTTCTGAAATAAAATTAAAACAACTGTCCCAAGACTTGGTCTTGGATTAGCAGTGTGGGAAGAAGATATATATAAAAAAAATTATCGAGTGGTGTTGCACCAACCTTGATTAACGATAAAAATTCGATCGAAAAAAAGAAATTGAAAATTTCGGAGAAGAATCCGAAAAACTCCCAAATTGGTGGTTGCACCAAATTTGAGCTTCCCCGCTCTGATACCACTTGTTGGATCGAGTAAACACGATAGAGGGGGGTGAATATTGTGAAAACGTTTTCGGATAAAACTAAGAGAATGCGCAGCAGATTTACAACAAAATTCATAGAAAACACAAGTACTTTTAATTGGTTCGGAGTCGCGGTCGACTCCTACTCCAAGGCCCACGGTCCTTGACCGTGTACTGCGTGCAATTCTATATTTGTGCAAAATATTACAGAGTTTGATATAGAATTATTGCAGTAATGAAACAAGTATGCTTCTCGTTACCGACGGTCGGTGTAGATTGTACTTTAGGGCAGAGGGTCGTCGTTGCCGCTAGAATCTCAAGATCGGAGTTTTTCGGAGCAGAGCGCTTGAACGAAGAGCGTAGAGGCGTTGGAAGATTGATGTTCTGAAGCCTTGGGGTCAAGCCCCTTTTATAGTGCTCCTGGGGGCGCCCAGGACGCTGGGGGTGCCTGACACGTGCCTTCGGATCTGAGAAATCTCATCCGCAGCTCGGTCTGCGCTTATCCCTCCAGAATCAACCTCGGAGCTAACGAGGGCCCCCGGGACACTAGGGGCGCCCCGGTTGACTTGGTCTGCTGGCTTCGTGGCTGAGTTTGCTTCGATCACAGTTTTGGCTTGGACCCAGGGCGCCCGAGACATCCAAGGCGCCCGGGACCTTCAGGGCACCCGGGATCATCAAGGCGCCTGGCCCAGTAAGCTTTCGAAGCGATTCTTGCTTAACTGCTCGTTTGGCTTTGACCTTGGGCGCCCGAGACCTCTCGGACGCCTAGCCTAGCTGCTGCCCCTCTCCTTTGGGGTGTTCTGCGCTACAAAAACACATTCCTTTGGTCCCTGCATCCAAGGTTAGTTCCACAACAAACAAGGCAAGAATGTTAGTTAGTTTTTACAGTCGTAGCTGTCTAGGTTCTGACTTTGGGTCTCCCAAATGGAACCCTAGGTCGAACCGAATCGTACTATTCCCTCGACGGGAAATGCGTCCTCACCTACTCCTCTCAGGAGAGTTTACCATTTGCCAACCGGCTCCTCTGGTTGGACTTTTGCCCGATGCACCTGACCAGGTCTACGTGCCCACCATCCGAGTAGGTCTTTGGTGCCCAGCTCCTTGGCAGGGCTTCGTGCCCAGTCCTCGACCAGGACTTCGTGCCTACCTTCCGAGCAGGTCTTCGGTGCCCAGCTCCTTGCCAGGGCTTCGTGCCCAGTCCTCGACCAGGACTTCATGTCTAGTGTACCTAGGTCTTCTTTCCTGCACACTTAGTAAACGTATTAGATACAAATAACATCTTAACTTCTGAACCCTTTGCCATTATCAAAACCCATGTTTGACTTAGGTGCTGCCTGCACCAATAGGGACCACTCAAATCAGAATGAACCAATTCTAACATATCTTTGGCTCTATACCCCTCAGTCTTGAAAGGCCTCTTGGTCGTCTTACTATCCAAGTAAGATTCAAAGGTTGGGAAGTCTCCCACCCCCAATGAACCCGAGGGCCTATCGACTATCGACTTTTGAATCCTACTAAGGTTAATAAGACGAAGTCATAGATGCTAAAGGTATGTTTGGTTCATCTCAGAAGGAACCTTTCTCTTACTTAGGTTAGATGATGAGCTATTAGCTACTATTTGCATTATGGGAGACTTTGGTTTTAATTGCTTAAATTGCTTATCCATGATCCTAAACAGATAATCATTCTATTCCACTTTTCTTAACAAAAAGCAATAGAATGCTCATTATTTTAGAAACTGAACCAGAGTTCTTTCTAAAATGAGGTACATAAAAGCAATCATAAAACCAAAACTTTATCTTCTAAAGACAAATAAATAACTCCACTTCAATAGTAGCCACCTCCGTAGCATATCCCTTGTAGATAGTAATCTCTTTCTTTGCTAGTCGTCGGGTTTCATGGAACCCCTGCAATGAATTGTAGACAAGATTAGTGGCTTCCGTATCTACCCACCAGGTACCGGTAGATAGCTTCGCTAAACATGTTACAACGACAAAAGAAATAGATATACCTATCTCTTGACGATGAGGACAGTTCGCCTTCCAATGTCCAGTCTGCTGGCTCGTGAAGCATTTGCCTTTCAGCTTCTTCACATCAGCCAGAGGTCCCTACGATTCTACTGCCTTATTGGACTCACCTTGTTTCTTCTTCTTCCTGCTTTCATCATAGAAGTAGAAACCTTCTGAGTGACCAAGGCCTGCGATCCTTGATGAAAGAGCCCCTCTGCCGCCTGAAGCTCTCCTAGTAGTTCCCTCAACATACACTCATGCTTATTCATGTTATAGTTGAGCTGGAACTGCTCAAAACTTCTAGGCAGAGATTGGAGTATTATATCATCCTGGGATTCCTCGTCAATTTGTCCTCCAAGATCCTCAATCTCATTGAGGAGGGCCATCATTTCCAAGACACCCTTTGAAGAGCACATATTTGTACTCTTCAGCAGTAAGGACAATGTCTAGGTTTCTTTTCCAGTCTATGTAATTTGGGGATAATAAGTTTATTTTCCTTAAGTATAATCGCTAATGGGTTAAACACTATTTTGAAAATCCTAAGAATCACAACATACACTACTTTAGAAATCGAAAATAAATTGATTCCTCAAAACAATTAGTTTTCGAAATCAACCAACACCCCTATACATTGAGAAATTTGCATGCCATGATTGTGTGGACGTATACGAATCCCTACATTCGTAAGAGGAGGTTTTACCAATCAATCTTACTATCTTGTCAACCTAACTTTTTGACAAGTAAGATCGATAGATGGTTTACTTCAGCTCTGCGAAATAATAGCAGTGACTCCGATGGGGAGGATACTATTATTCGCATCTAAGTGTGTACCATTACACGACACTAAGAAAATTATTTCCGATTATGAGCCTTCTGATGGGGAGGTACACACACTCTTTAATAATTTTCTATAGTCTTTTTCGACCCAGTGATCCGCAGAACAAGTCCATCCGATGGTGAGGAAGGCACTCAGAGCCGACGCGCAGACTTGTTCGCATCAGTTATCGAATTGTAATGGAAGCCGTGGGACCCTTTGGGTCCCTCTTCCACTTAGTAATTTATCTCGAGGAATTTTCTAGCACTACCACACAACCAAGCACATAACCAAAATCATGAAAATAAAATAAAGAAAATCCTAGATTTTCCAACTTTCATGACCTCTGGTATCTAATGCGCCTCCAGTCGTGTCGTCACTTCGTTTGCTCCTCCCTTCCTTCTGCGCAAGCTACCGTGAGGGATCTCCGTGCCGAAATGAATAGCTTATTATTTACATCATCGATCCTATACTCCCTAAAGGAGTGTTCATGAAATCTAGATCAACTGTAAATAAAAAACTCGACTAAACATGTGTCGTATTTAATTACAAAAATTAAATACCTAGCCTCGTCAACCCCGAGGATTAATTAATTACAAAAATTTGCAAATCAATCACACAACACATATTTGGCCATGATGTTGGAATCTCATGCCAGCAACACAAAGTTAGCCTACGCACATCCACACATCATCTAGCAAAATAAAATATATGAAAATGCAAAAATTAACCAATCCTAAACACACAAAGCCGGAAACCTCAGCTCTGATACCAACTGTTCTGTATAGCTTGGCGGGTTTCCTTAGCGAATACTTGGTCGATCCAAGAGACCTCTCCATGTCTACGGATTAAAAATTAATCCGAATGGAGACCCATCTCCCTACGACCACCTCGTTCCATATCGAATGATCCAAATCACAACTTGGCCAATTACCAAAATCGGCCTTGTGATTTGCTTGATCGTTCGATCGCGGAAAAGGCGACGAGTTGATCGCCGGCTTTTGTGTTTATGGTCGAGGTCCAGTTAGTTAATTAATAGCTATGATACAAAATCAAATTAACAAACTAACACACATAAAATAACGAGACAAATGAATAAGACACAAATAAGAATTAAAAGAGCCAAAGAAGAATATACCTTCCGTTACCTTACGATCTTCTACCGTATGACCCTCCCCTCTTGGATGTCGTGTGGGTGATGATCTACCAAGACTTGTGGTCACCAAGTCGATCCCTTCTCCTTGCACCAACCAATCCCTAACCAAAGGGATGCCGCTGGCCACTCCAAGGAGATAATCCAATCACAAACCCAATTGATTCTTTCCTCCACTGCCAGTGCCTGAACAACAAGTATCTTGGAGCTATTGTGATCTGAGCAACTCCATGTTGCACAAGAAACTTGTGTTCTGAGCAACTCCCAACTCCAACTTGTGTTCTTCTAAACAACTCGAAGAAAGTTGTCATGCCCCTAACACGAGGAAACTCGTTGCCGCTCCAAACAAGTTGCTGAGGCAACTTGTTATCTCCCCTCCCAAGGAAGACTCACAGCAATCCAATTGCTAGGTGGCAATTTCTGAATTGCCTCACTCGGTGTGGATTGCTTCACAACAATCCAATTGCCTCATGGGAATCCAATTGCCAGGCGGCAATTTCTGAATTGCCTCAGGGCAATTCCATTGCCACTCGGTGTGGATTGCTTCACAGCAATCCAATTGCCTCACGGCAATGATTGAATTGCCTCAGGCAATTTAGTTGCCTGACGGCAATAACAATCGCCTCACGGCAATTGTTTATTGTCTCACAGCTGTAATGCCCGCTTTTTTTTTCATAAAGCGGTGTTACGCTAACATACGTAGGGGCATGTGAACATCGTAATGCAGCGAAATAGGTTAAACTTACACATACATGCACCTAGCTATCCTTCCTAACATAGTGACATGGGAACTTAGCATTATTAACACCGTACTTATCATCATGTCATGAAGTCACATAAGCCATCCATTAGGCACATAAGTAGCAAACGTAAAGTTTTAGCATAAGACTTGTAAATATATCTTTTTCTTGGCCAAGTCACTACCACACACACGTTCCTGCCCCTCCTGCTGCCTCCTCATCGTCCTCCTGCTTGATCTGCGGTATAAGGAAAATAAGACTATAAGCACATAGGCTTAGTAAGACTCTTTCCTACTCACTAAATCCATTCATCAAAGTAATCATAAGCACACGAAACATGAACATAACTTGGTGCTTTACATAGGACATAAGCATCTAAAATCACTTAGCATGACATAGTTCTTGCATAGTACATGAACATAAAATACACTTAACATAGCATGAGACATGGCATAAACATAAATATAAGTATACTTAACATGGCATGATACATGACATAAACATAAACATAAATATACTTAACATGACATGATACATGGCATAAACATAAACATAAATCTACTTAACATGGCATGATATATGGCATAAACATGAACATAGATGTACTTAACATGGCATGATTTCTAACATAGCATATGGGCATCTTCTTAACATAAACATAAACATAAGACGTTTCCTATCATGCATAATTCTTAACATGAAACATAAGCATAAATCATTACTATCCTGGCATAATGCATAACATGAATGAATGCATGAGTCAAATGCATATACATAAGGATGCTTAACTTTTAAAATCATACTTTTAAATACTTAAACATAATCATCACATCATTGGGGTCCCCGGCTTGTACCACATACATACATCATAAGCGCGCATCCCTAAGTAAATACGAGGTAGCGAGCCCCGACCTACTAGGGTAAGGACAGCTACGGTAGTCCTAGAACCGTGGACAGCATAGTCGGTAGTCCAGAACCGGGGCGTTCTTAAGGTGCCCATCCCTGTTGGACAACTTCGGTAGTCCTAGAACCGTGGACAGCATAGTCGGTAGTCCAGAACCGAGGCGTTCTTAAGGTGCCCATCCGTTGGACCCATACTTCGGTTCGGTACAAGCCCATTCATAAAGTAAAATAACTTCACATGCTTCATTATTCATGGGACATTCATAGCATATTTAAACATAACATAACCTTGTTACATGAAGCATGACATAAATCATACTTGACCTTTCATCGTTCATACTTAATGCATAGCATCATTATGCCTTAAGGCATAAGCATTATCTTCATTCATAAAACATGGCATGCTTACATAAACATCATTCTTGTTTATAGTGCTGGCATGATCATGGTACATAAGGTAAGCATTGCATTGTATTCATAGAACATGACATGTTTACACAGACCATCATCCTAATTCATAGAGCTTGCATGATCATGAGACATAAGATAAACATTGTAATATATTCATAAAACATGACATATTTACATAGACCATCCTCCTAATTCATAGAACTTGCATGATCATAATACATAAGATAAGCATTGCATTGCATACATAAGTATAGTATCTATCACAAGCATGCATGAGTAGAACTTCTATAAACATGCTACTTACTATCTAAGAGCATGACATAGAACATAAGACATTCATGAATAAACCTTACTAAGCATGCCATCAAACATAACATACCAACATGAAACATAACACTTAAGGTTAGGGCTATAGGTAACATAATTTTCTACCACATGCTTGATCCTATATTTATACATCATAATAAGCCATAAACCATCATTCTTGAAACCCTAACTCCACCTAAACCCTAATCATGTTGCTTGGCCGAACCTTGTAAGGAGGGGTTCTATCATTAAATTGACATATAAGGTAGCATGAGGTAAGGAAAAAGACCATACATTACTTATAAGGCCATAGGAAGCTATTAGGGCTCATGTTTAGGGTTAACCCTAACTCCTAGCCCATCTTCTTGGGTTGGCCGAAACATGTAAGGGCCATGGGTTCATGGAAAAGATTCCTAAAATTTCCAAATTAATCATCTATACCATCCATACCATACCCTAGGAGCCATTGGAACCCATACTTGAAGTAAGCCCTAACTCCTTGCCCTAGGACCCTTCTTGGCCGAAACCTTTAGGGTTACAAGGCCTTGTGAAAATTCACATAAATCACCCTCAACTTCCCTTGTATCATAAAGATACACAAGATACATACTTGAAGGTTTAGATCCAACCCTAACCATGGAATCATGGTGTTGGCTGAACCCTAAAGGGTACTAGGGTACTCCAAAAATTCTCCAAATCCTATTTTAACCTATATTCATCATAAGAAAACATTATAGAGCATTAGTGAAATTTTTAACATCATCTTGGACCCAAAACCTATGGTGGCCGAAAGTTATAGGGGTCCAAATCATGGTTTTCTCAACATCAAACCCAAACCAAACTTCATATTATGATAAACATCAAGGAGAACTATTATACCACAGGTGAGGGAGTCTTACCTTGGTTTATCTTGGTTATAGACCTTAGATAGGGAGGAAGATGAAGATCTTGTTGCCTCTTGACCACCCCTAGCCTTTGTAACCCTGTAAAAGCCTTGGATCTTGGAAGAGAGACCTTCTTGTGAACTTTTCCCAAGGGAAAGCCCACCTATGGGTTTTGGCTAGAAGGAGGGAGAAGGATGAGAGAAGAGGTTTGGTGGATGAGGAGGAGAGGAATAACTATCCTTGATGTAAGTTATCATCCCTCTCCTTTATTCATAATGAAGAGGGCAAGTGAAGAGTCATGGTGTCTCTTCCCTTGTTGACTCTTCATTTTTCCTAAGCCTTAACTAAAATCCACTTCATTCTCCACTAGCACTCCCTTGCTAGGTGAATTGGTTAGTACATGCATGGTTGTACACTAGGTCCTGTTAGATGTGTATACTGAAAGACATGCTTCTTTTATATATATGAACATCTTTATTTTGAAAAGAGAATCACAGCCACACTAGGTGCATGTTTATATTAGTACATGCATGAAGTCCAATTACTTTGCATTGTAGATTACATGGTGTGTGGTGTCACACGGAATATCATGTTATCAGTCCCTTGCTTAGTATAAATAAGAGGCCCACAACCGAGATGGAATTGGACAACCCATCGGGATGGTTGTAGTGTAATTAGGTGTGGTTGGTCTTGACCATAGAATTACACTAGTGTGCTTTGAGTACATTGGGTAGGACCAAAACCCGAGGTTATCCGATTTGTACTGACTCGATAATTGGATAGGACCTCAAGATATTATTATGGAGTACGATCCCTTAATCCCGATATAATAACAGGCATATATTATTAACTATTATTTCTTTAATTTACTAATGGGCGAGACCTATTCTATTAGATCGATAGGCCCGGGAAGTTGGGAGATAATATTAATAATATGATGTGCCGTTGATTATTGACGGAATCTGTGTCCTGGTGAGTCGGGTTGATGATGCCCCCTTGATGAGCTCGAAAGGTTCATCATGCTAAACCCTGCAGGTGGATTTGATCCGGCATGATGATAAGGTCGAGTGGTACTAGTCAAGGATCCAGAAGTTAATTAATTTAAATTGTCAGTAATTTAATTAATTAACGGACATTCGAAATCTTAAACATGGGGGGATGGACGACTCGTAATAAGTGGAGCCCATATGTAAATATGGGGGTTGGTGAGGAAATCCAATGGGGGCCCTTTAGTGGAATGGATCCTCATTAATGGACCGGGTCCATTAGCAGGCCAAGATCCAACTTCTCCTCATGATCCCTATCATAGCCCTATATATATCCCATGATGGTATGAAACCAGGTTAAACATTTGATCGTAAGAAAATCTTAAGTTTCTCCTCTCCTTTACTCTCCGTGCGGTGCCGAATATCAACTGCCGTTCCTTCTCCATGCAATTAAACTACTCCAATTCAATTGCTTACGTAACAGCAATTAGAATTGCATGCAAGGACAATTAAAAACGCATGCAAGATTTTAATTGCTCAAGGTTTTAATTGCAAGGTTTTAATTGCTCCAAATTGCATGCAACGCATGCAAGATTTTAATTGCTCAAGGTTTTAATTGCAAGGTTTTAATTGCTCCAAATCGCATGCAACGAATGCAAGGTTTAATTCCATGCGTTTCTTCTGCATGAGAAAAAATGCGTTTCTTCTCCGATTAATTGCATGCGCAATTAATTAATTTCTTCTCCAATTAATTGCCTACGCAATTATATAAACCTGTTGAAGAAAGATATTGGAAGAGATTTTTTCTTCCCCTCACGGCAATTTCCTGGAGGAGCGATTTCCTTGGAGCAGAGGCAATTTTTGGAGCAGTTGCTGCAATTTCCTTGGCGTAGAAGAAATTGCCTCCTCACGGCAATAGTCTTGGAGAGTAGAAAGGAGATTTGTGTATGGATTATCTTCTTTCTAGGAGCGGCCGGCGGTATCCTTTTGATAAGGGATTGGTTGGCGTAAGGAGAAGGGATCAACTTGGTGACCACAGTTCTTGGTAGATCGTCGCCCACACGACGTCCAAGAGGGGAGGGTTATACGTTAGAAGATCGTAAGGTAACGGAAGGTATATTCTTCCTTGGCTCCTTTCATTACGTTATTTTGTGCCTTATATATTTGCCTTGTCGTTTTATGTTTGTTATATAATTATTGTGATTGTGAATCATAGTTAATAATTATTTAACTGGACCCCGACCATAAACCCAAAAGTCGGCGATCAACTCGTCGCCTTTTCCGCGGTCGAACGGTCGAGCAAATTACAATACCAATTTTGGTTATTGGCTAAGTTGCAATTTGAATCGTTCGATACGGCACGAGATGGTCGATGGGAGACGGCTCTTCACTCAGATTAATTTTTAATCCATAGGCATAGAGAGGTCTCTCAGATCGACTAGGTATTCGCTTAGGAAACCCACCAAGCCATACCCAAGAGGTCCAAGGTTCAATCCTTGGTGCATGCACTTTATTTTTCTATTTATTTTTATTTTTATTTCCCCTTATTTCCGAAAATTCCCCTAAAATTCACCCATGATCATGCTAATATTCCTAATTAAAACCCATTTATATTTATATTAATTTTTACCTAAAATCCACTAATAACAATGGTACTAGAAACGCCCATTAGTACATAACTTCTTAATTTAAATGAGAAAATTATGGATAACTAGGCTAAGGTTCGTACTAGTATCTCTACGCTCCTTCACAAACTATCTAGATATGATCAATATTTTAAAGAAAATATTAAGAAGATTTTCCGGGTCATTACAACAGCAATCCACACCAGAGAAGAAAAATCTCCATGCATGAGTCAGCACATCGAGAGGGGAAGAGAGAGGAGGACAGAAAACCTTAGGGTTTTTTTTGTGTCTTCTTGGATTCATCCACCGAATCGATTAACCTCTTGGTTTCATGCCACCATGGGGTATATATAGGGCTACGATAGGGACCATGAGGAGGAGTTGGATCTTGGCCTGATAATGGATCTAAGCTCGATCCATTAATGAGAATCCATTCCACTAAAGGATCCCCGTTGAATTACCTCACTAACCCCCATATTTACATATCTGCTCCACTTATTACGAGTCATCCATCCCCCCGTGTTTCAGATCTCGAATGCTCGTTAATTAATTTAAATTTTGACAATTCAAATTAATTAACCTCTGAGTCCCTGACTAGTACCACTCGACCTTATCATCATGTCGGATCAAATCCACCTGCAGGGTTTAACATGATGAACCTTTTGAGCTCATCAAGGGGGCATCATCATCCTGACTAACCAGGAGATGGATTCCGTGTTGGGACCGGGTGCATGTTGACAAGGATACGGGTTCGTAAAATTTTAAATTTTTACGTGTAGCGGAAGAATTAGCATAAAATAATTTCTCAAATTATTTTAACCACGTATCTAGCATGCAACCTTATGATGTGTGGAAATGATCATAAATTAAAACTTTGCAGAAAGTAAACTAATACTCGCGTAACTCGAAGTAAGGGACGAGATCCAACCGTAGCGTCCCTTGGAAGCTCCGCCTCTATTCGCGTCCACGCCGAGTTCTCTTCGGGTTGACTTCGCAAAGTCACGAGTTTTGTGCCGACGAGAACTACTAGATTCTCTAAAGGCACAACTAGAAGATCAAGAGAGAAGAAAGGAAACAAACCACCAAGAAACGGAATCTAAATTCCGGGAAAGAAGGAGATGCGACCCGCTTCTTCTTCTTCTTCTTTGGCACCTTCTTGATGGAGGTTGCTCACGCCAACTCTTGGAGATGTGAGGGTGGTGCGCCGGCCCTAGGGTGGGTGTGCGCCGGCCCTAGGGAGAGGAGGTGGGCGCCGACCCTAAGGGGAAGAGAGAGGGAGAGAATAAGAGAGAGAGGGAGAGAACTACTAGATCTCTTGATTACTCTATTAAGGAAATCAAGCCTAGCCTTGGTTCCTTTATATAGTAGCCTCTCCCTTGCCAAGTCTCCCCTTTAACGGAATTTTTCATAAGAAATTTATTCTATAAATTTTCTTTATGAATTATTCCGTTTAAACCAAGTTTTATTATAACTAATTTTATAATAAAACAAATACATCTCTCCTTTTATTATAAAATAAATTTTACAAGAAATTTATAAATTTTCTTATTATGGAAAAATCAATTCATAATTGATTTTATAAAATTAAAATAAACCATTCCATGGATCATTTTAATTTCCATAAAAAAGAATAAATTTCTATAAATTTCTTTATATAAATTTCTTTATACAAATTTATTTATCCATAATTTATAAAATAAATCGCACTTGATTTATTTTATAAAATAAACCAAATAAATTGGTTCTCTCTTTTATTGTGGCCGGCCAAACCAAAAAGGTTGGGCACCCTCTTTGGCCGGCCACTTCAAGCCCAATCCCTCGCGAATTAAACTCATTTAATTCGCCCGATAAGCCTTCAAAAGACTTAGTCATTTTAAGCTTCCATTGCGCCTCTGATTAATTCAGATTCGACTTATTTCTCTTGATTGGAAAATTCAATTTTCAACTCATTTTAAATCCCTCGGATTACTCGTAGTGCGTGTGACTAAATAGGCTTTCGATTTATGTTGGCCGTCTATAATCAACTAATTATAGAACGATCATGAGTGGCACCTAGTAGTACATCATGACCCCCAATTAATCGAAAGATCAACGGTTGACCTCAGAAATATTTCTGAAACCCTTCAGCAGCTCTAATGAAACGTGCCCCATTCCCTTTACCATCTTATACCCACTTGGTTCAGGACACGGTCTATGTGTGTCAGTCCCCACTAGGCTGACTACGTCACACCTAGCCCAAGTAGTGTCTTTCTCGTCCTTTGGATTTCTAATTACTCTCATGTATTTAAGAGACTCATACTCTAAACATGACATGCTCTGGCCAGAGGCTTTGAGTAACAATCCGACGATAGGCCTGGGTATACATCTCCTCGCAAGGAGTGGTGAATCCTTTGTAGGCTGTTCAAACATCTTCGGGCACTTCGGCTTATACCCAATCATCCTGGGTCCACACCTCCTTGGAGATGCTTGCTTAAGATGTTAAAGTATAAGTCTCCATGACCAAGATGACTTGAACACCGCAAGTCAAAGGAACATCGCACTTAAGCTGCAGTAAGAACTTCATTGACATATCTTTATGTAGATTACCATATGAAGTTTTACGGCTAGTCACTCCAATGAACTAGTTCCCTTAACTAGCATCCATGTTTATCTCCGGACATCCCAATGTCACCAGCCAGTGAGAATCAGCTGATTAGAGAATAACCCATGCTAGTCTCAACAGAATTGATAGTGTCCGTATTTATCAATTCATCGACTAGGGATATTTCAATACTTCACAATTGCACATGTAGAGATAATCACTAGTTGTGATCCCATCACAAATTCTCTTATGTTGTGAATTGTATTGCGGACATTCAGTAGATGAGTTTAAGATCCCAATCAAATACACAAATATGTATAATCAAATAGTGAATTATCATTTTTTAAAATAAATGTTTACAATCATATGGCGATTGCCTTAGGACACTTCTCTCATAATACTAACAAACTCCCACTTGGCCTAATGCCAATCGCTACAGTATCCAATACCACAGGCTCTAACATGACCCTCAAACTTGTTTTGAGGCAAGGCCTTAGTTAAAGGATCCGCTAAATTCCTTTCAGTGGGAATTTTCTCAATTTGTATATCATTCCTACTTATAATCTCTCTGATCAGATGATAGTGGCGAAGCACGTGTTTGGATCGCTGATGAGACCTTAGTTCCTTTGCTTGTGCAATAGCTCCATTGTTGGCGCAATAAACCGGTATTGCTTCATCAATGGTTGGAACCACATCAAGTTCTGAGACGAACTTCTTGATCCAAACTGCTTCCGTGGTAGAATCCGCTACGGTGTCTTGTTTGGAACTCTTCCAACTTATTGCGCCTCCATTCAAAGTAAATACGTATACAGACTGAGATTTGGAGTCATCCTTATCTGTCTGGAAACTGGCATCTGTATACCCACGTATTACCATATCTCCTTCTCCATATATTAGGAACACATCCTTAGTTCTTCTTAAGTACTTAAGGATTGTCTTGACAGCCGCCCAATGATCCATTCCTGGATCCGACTGGTATCTGCTTGTGACGCTCAAAGCATACGATACATCGGGCCTTGTACATAACCTAGCATACATGATAGATCCTATCGCGGATGCATAAGGAATCTTATTCATGCAAATCCTCTCGTCTTCTGTGCGCGGACACATAGACTTTGAAAGGTTGATCCCATGCCTGATGGGAAGGTAACCTTTCTTGGATTCCGTCATGCTAAACCTTTTTAGCACTCGGTCTATATATGTAGACTGCGAAAGACCAAGCAACCGTTTTGATCTATCTCTATAGATTCTAATCCCAAGGATATAGGTTGCTTCTCCCAGGTCTTTCATGGAGAAAGTTTTGGACAACCAAATTTTAACTGTCTGTAAGACTGATATATCGTTTCCTATAAGTAATATATCATCGACATATAATACTAGGAATACGACTGCACTCCCACTAACCTTCTTGTACACACAAGGTTCGTCTGGATTTTGTGAGAAATCAAACTCTTTGATTGTCTCATCAAAACGGACGTTCCAGCTCCTGGATGCTTGCTTCAGTCCATATATGGATCGTCGAAGCTTGCATACTTTGGTTTTATCAACCGATGTGAATCCTTCGGGTTGTATCATGTATACATCCTCAAGCAGGTTTCCATTAAGGAAAGCTGTTTTCACATCCATTTGCCATATCTCATAATCATAATGAGCTGCTATGGCTAGGAGCATCCGAATGGATTTAAGCATAGCTACTGGCGAATAGGTTTCGTCATAATCAATTCCTTGTTTCTGACGATATCCTTTTGCCACTAATCTAGCCTTAAAGGTAACAACATTACCTTCCATATCGGTTTTCTTTTTGAAAACCCACTTGCACCCTATGGGCTTAATCCCTTCAGGTGGGTTAACCAAGTCCCATACTTGATTTTCGTACATAGAATCCATTTCCGACTTTATGGCTTCAAGCCACTTGTCCCTTTCTGAACTTTTCAGAACATCTTCATAACTGATAGGTTCGTCATCGCTTATGAGTAACACGTCGTTCGATTCACTTATGAGAAATCCATATCTCTCTAGAATATTGCGTGTCCTATCAGACCTACGAAGAGGTGGTGTTGTTTTAGGTTCAACTGATAGCTCATCATTATGAGTTATTGGTTGTGGGTCTAGACTAGGTGTCTCTGTAATGTCTATTGGAGTTTCTTGAACTTCATCAAGTTCAATGCCACTCCCACTGTTTTCTTGTAAAAGAAATTCTCTTTCCAGAAATACAACATGCCTTGAAACAAACACCTTTTGTTCCAAGGGATGATAGAATTGGTAACCCTTTGTTTACTTAGGGTATCCAATAAATAGACATTTATCAGACTTAGCATCCAATTTGTCTGATACAGTCCGCTTCACATAAGCAGGACAACCCCATATCTTAAGGTGAGTTAAGTGAGGTTTCTTACTATTCCACCTCTCATATGGAGTAGTAGAGACTACCTTGGTCGGGACTCTGTTTAGCAAGTAAACAGTTGTCTTAAGTGCATAGCCCCAAAAGGATTTTGGAAGAGTTGCATGATTCATCATTGACCTAACCATGTCCATCAAGGTTCGGTTGCGCCTCTCAGATACACCATTATGCTGTGGTGTATACGGCGGAGTCCATTGGGACAATATCCCATTGTCTCTAAGATAATCTTGAAACTCTTGACTTAAGTATTCACCACCCCAATCGGATCGAAGTATCTTAATACTTTTGCCAAGCTGTTTCTCTACTTCATTTCTAAACTCTTTGAATTTCTCAAAAGCTTCAGATTTGTGTTTCATCAAGAACACATACCCGAATCGTGAGTGATCATCGATAAAGGTGATGAAGTAGCTATAGCCTCCTTGTGCAAGAGTTGACATTGGTCCACATACATCAGTATGTATTAGACCAAGCAATTCTCCCACTGGATTACCTTTTCCGGAAAAGGGTAATTTGGTTATCTTGCCTTTTAAGCATGATTCGCATGTATCAAATGAACCGGGTTCAAATGATTCCAAAATTCCACATCGGTGTAATTTGGTCATGCGTTTCTTACTTACATGGCAAAGACGACAATGCCACGTGTAGGAGTCTATTCGATTATCTATTCGAGCACGTTTGTTGCTAACTTCGATATTGAAAACGTCACCGGATAAATCTAACGTGTAGATACCATTGCACAAAGTTCCATTCCCTTAAAGAACGCCATTTAAAGTTATGTAACAACAATTGTTACTAAAAGTTAAATGATAACCCTTTTCATTCAAACATGAAATAGATACAATGTTCTTTATTAACGAAGGAACAAAATAACAATTATCCAATTCTAAGACACGTCCAGTAGGGAGCTTTAGCAAATATGTCCCCATGGCAACAGCAGCAATCTTTGCTCCATTTCCAACTCGCAAATTCGTGTCTCCTTTGACGAGTCTTCTTCTATTCCTTAGCCCCTGTATGTCATTACATATATGTGAGCTACACCCTGTATCAAGTACCCAGGTGTTAGAGGAAATAGAGTGACATTCAATAACGAAGATACTTGAAGAGGATGGGGCATCGGATGCCTTCTCTTTCAAGGACTCAAGATAAACCTTGCAGTTTCTTCGCCAGTGACCCTCCTTGCCACAATGATGGCAAGTGCCTTTTGGTGTCTTTTCAGTGTTTTTGACCTTTTTCTTCTTTCCTTTATTCTGTTCTTTGGCCTTCCTCTTAGAACCTTTCTTGAGGAACCAACTAACAGTACCGTCTTTTGATCCTGCTTCAGAGAAGGCTCTACAGTCTTCAGCAGGTTGAGCAACTCAGGAAACTGGTCTGGAGTTGCATTTTCAGGAGGACGGTTGGGAGGTTGATCTTCAAGGACATAAGCAAGCTTCTCTGCCTTGAGGACTATCCTCAGGTTTCGAAGCCAGTCCATGAACAGTCAGTTTATTAGTGTCCAAAATGGAACGCAAATTCAGAGAAGACATGATCGAGTGATTATCCTAGAAATACAAATTGAGCTTATGTGAGAAGAATGATTAAAGAATGTATTAACATACATTAATAAAATCCTATTTATTTTTCAAATTGAATAACCTTTTTTATCAATTCGGGAGATCGTAGGAATATCTCCAAATAGGTTGATATCCAACCATAGATAAAAACCACCATGGCTGTGGCCATCAAGTTATTCTTAGCTATGAAGGTAGGTAATTATACCGATACATATCACATATATGTAACTATCACTTTATGCTATCAACTAATTGAATGTTTGCATAAATCATTGGGTTGTTAACTCATTAACAAGTATGTAACATTATACATAGCACCCAACTGCACCTCTCTTTACATCGACCTTGGCTGTGGCACAACAAATCGATGTTCCAAGCTTAAGGCTGACCCATTAATCAAGAAATAGTTTTAATATGGTTGGAGCTCATTCAACCGTTTAGTTAGGCTTGGATGTGTCCAACAACCAAAACTAAGGATTGACCTCTGACTCCAACTATATTATTCATAAACTAATTCCATGGTTTGAACATGTTGAGGTTCAAGTCGGGCATGGATGTGTCCATCAACCCAAACGAGAAACAAAACTCCGATTCTAACCATATTAATGGAAGGTGTTGGCCTTAATATTTTGTAAGGGGTTTGGGTCTCATCCTTTCTTTTCTAAGCACATTCATGACATATAATTATGTCATGACTAATGATTTCCTTAATAAAGTATGTATGTGACTTAATTTATCAAGTCTCATTAATTGGATTAGGAACCGGATTTCCTAATTCTAATTTCATACTTTATTCAAGGAATTGTTTTGGGAAACAATTTCCTAAATTGTCATAATCAATTTCGGAAATAATATGTTTAAGACTTTGATTTCTCTAAATCAAATCTTATTAAATTAAGAGACAGATTCCCTTAATTCAACCATAAATTATTTTCATGAAAATCTCATTTAAGAAAACTCTATAGGAAACCATTTTCTTAATTAATTTTAGAGACAACAATATGTAAGAGTATCACCTCTTAAATCATATTTTATCCATGGATTTAATTAATTACAACAAATCATTTTCTAAGGGTGGCTCCCCGAGTCTCAGATACCCAAAGAAAAGTAATTTGTCGTAAATCCAATTTGGTCCGCTTCGGAAGCGTAACCAAATTAAACATGACAATTTCATTTAAAATTGGGAAATTAAATTACAACAACTAACTTTAAATTTGACGGCTCCCCGAGGCTCAATCTAAAATAAAGAATTTTGTTGTCAATTTAAAAACCAATTCAAATTTAATTGTCAATTAATTGTCCATAAATTTGTCCAGACTTTCTTGAAAGAAAGTGCCCAAAATTGCGAGATTTCATAATAGGTTTTCAGAATAATTGTAAGTTTCTGGTACAAACTTACATATTTCCAAAATTGGAAAATTTCTAAAATAGAAAATTTCCAAAATTGGAAAGTTTCCAAAGATGGGAAGTTTTCACAATTATCATAAAATTTCAGAAACTAGGATATTTCAAACGTTTGCGAAATTTCATGAGGATTTCCAAACTTTGAAATTCCTAAATCTAAAATTTGTAATAATTGGAAAATTTCCATAATTGAAAATTTTTCCAAAATTGAGATTATGACAAAGTTTTCCGCAAAAAAATTATATGATTATGTCGAACACTAACCGGCTCTGATACCACTGTTGGGACCGTTTGCATGTTGACAAGGATACGGGTTCGTAAAATTTTAAAATTTTTACGTGCAGCGGAAGAATTAGCATAAAATAATTTCTCAAATTATTTTAACCACGTATCTAACATGCAACCTTATGATGTGTGGACATGATGATAAATTAAAACTTTGCAGAAAGTAAACTAATTTACTCAATACCTCGCGTAACTCAAAGTAAGGGACGAGATCCAATCGTAGCGTCCCTTGGAAGCTCCGCCTCTATTCGCGTCACGTCGAGTTCTCTTCGGGATGACTTCGCAAAGTCATGAGTTTTATGCCGACGAGAACTACTAGATTCTCTAAAGGCACAACTAGAAGATCAAGAGAGAAGAAAGGAAACTAACCACCAAGAAACGGAATCTAAATTCCGTGAAAGAAGGAGATGCGACCCGCTTCTTCTTCTTCTTCTTTGGCACCTTCTTGATGGAGGTTGCTCATGCCAACTCTTGGAGATGTGAGGGTGGTGCGCCGGCCCTAGGGTGGGTGTGCGCCGGCCCTAGGGAGAGGAGGTGGGCGCCGGCCCTAAGGGGAAGAGAGAGGGAGAGAATAAGAGAGAGAGGGAGAGAACTACTAGATCTCTTGATTACTCTATTAAGGAAATCAAGCCTAGCCTTGGTTCCTTTATATAGTAGCCTCTCCCTTGCCAAGTCTTCCCTTTAACGGAATTTTTCATAAGAAATTTATCCTATAAATTTTCTTTATTAATTAATCCGTTTAAACCAAGTTTTATTATAACTAATTTTATAATAAAACAAATACATCTCTACTTTTATTATAAAATAAATTTTACAAGAAATTTATAAATTTTCTTATTATAGAAAAATCAATTCATAATTGATTTTATAAAATTAAAATAAACCATTCCATGGATCATTTTAATTTCCATAAAAAAGAATAAATTTCTAAAATTTCTTTATATAAATTTCTTTATACAAATTTATTTATCCATAATTTATAAAACAAATCGCACTTGATTTATTTTATAAAATAAACCAAATAAATTGGTTCTCTCTTTTATTGTGGCCGGCCAAACCAAAGAGGGTGGGCACCCTCTTTGGTCGGCCACTTCAAGCCCAATCCCTCGCGAATTAAACTCATTTAATTCGCCCGATAAGCCTTCAAAAGACTTAGTCATTTTAAGCTTCCATTGCGCCTCTGATTAATTCAGATTCGACTTATTTCTCTTGATTGGAAAATCTAATTTTCAACTCGTTTTAAATCCCTTGGATTACTCGTAGTGCGTGTGACTAAATAGGCTTTCGATTTATGTTGGCCGTCTATAATCAACTAATTATAGAACGATCATGAGTGGCACCTAGTAGTACATCATGACCCCCAATTAATCGAAAGATCAACGGTTGACCTCAGAAATATTTCTGAAACCCTTCAGCAGCTCTAATGAAACGTGCCTCATTCCCTTCACCATCTTATTCCCACTTGGTTCAGGACACGGTCTATGTGTGTTAGTCCCCACTAGGCTGACTACGTCACACCTAGCCCAAGTAGTGTCTTTCTCGTCCTTTGGATTTCTAATTACTCTCATGTATTTAAGAGACTCATACTCTAAACATGATATGCTCTGGCCAGAGGCTTTGAGTAACAATCCGACGTTAGGCCTGGGTATACATCTCCTCGCAAGGAGTGGTGAATCCTTTGTAGGTTGTTCAAACATCTTCGAGCACTTCGGCTTATACCCAATCATCCTGGGTCCACACCTCCATGGAGATGCTTGCTTAAGATGTTAAAGTATAAGTCTCCATGACCAAGATGACTTGAACACCGCAAGTCAAAGGAACATCGCACTTAAGCTGCAGTAAGAACTTCATTGACATATCTTTATGTAGATTACCATATGAAGTTTTACGGCTAGTCACTCCAATGAATTAGTTCCCTTAACTAGCATCCATGTTTATCTCCAGACATCCCAATGTCACCAGCCAGTGAGAATCAACTGATTAGAGAATAACCCATGCTAGTCTCAACAGAATTAATAGTGTCCGTATTTATCAATTCATCGACTAGGGATATTTTCAATACTTCACAATTGCACATGTAGAGATAATCACTAGTTGTGATCCCATCACAAATTCTCTTATGCTGTGAATTGTATTGCGGACATTCAGTAGATGAGGTTAAGATCCCAATCAAATACACAAATATGTATACTCAAATAGTGAATTATCATTTATTAAAATAAATGTTTACAATCATAAGGTGATTGCCTTAGGACACTTCTCTCATAATACTAATATTCCGTCAATAATCAACAGCACATCATATTATTAATATTATCTCCCAACTTACAGGGCCTATCTATCTAATAGAATAGATCTCGCCCATTGGTAAATCAAAGAAATAATAATTAATAATATATGCCCGTTATTATTTCGGGATTATGGGATCATACTCTATAATATAAACTGAGATCCTATCCAATTATCGATTCAATACAAATTGGTTAACTCGGGTTTTGGTGCTGCTCAATGTACTCAAAGCACACTAGTGTAATTCTATGGTCAAGACCAACCACACCTAATTACACTACAACCATTCTAATAGGTTGTCCAATTCCATCTCGGTTGTGAGTCTCTTATTTATACTAGGCAAGGAACTGATAACATGATCTTCTGTGTGACACCTCACACCATGTTATCTACAACGCAAAGTAATTGTACTTCGTGCAAGTACTAATGTAAACATGCACCTAGTGTAGTTGTGATTCTCTTTTCGTACTAAAGATGTTCATATAAAGAAATTCATGTCTTTCAGTATACACATCATACACTGCAGATATCAGAGTAACCCCGGACAGGGACATTGGACTGCGGTAAAGCATATTTTGAAATACCTGAGATGGACTAGGGATTATATGCTGGTCTACCGGGCAGACCAATTAGTCCCTGTGGGTTATACAGATTCAGATTTCCAGTCGGACAGGGACAAAAGTAAGTCTACCTTGGGGTTTGTGTTTACTTTAGGAGGTGGAGCCATAGTTTGGAGGAGTGT
This sequence comes from Boesenbergia rotunda, assembly GCA_024364735.1. Lineage (NCBI taxonomy): Eukaryota > Viridiplantae > Streptophyta > Magnoliopsida > Zingiberales > Zingiberaceae > Boesenbergia > Boesenbergia rotunda. The sequence goes on from JAGFNQ010006911.1 coordinate 129,418, forward strand.
CAAGCAGAAATGTGTGGCGGACTCCACCATGGAAGCAGAGTATGTGGCAGACTCAGAGGCAGCCAAGGAAGCTGTGTGGCTCAGGAACTTCATCATGGACTTGGATGTGATTCCTGGTTTGCCCAGATCTATCAAAATCTTTTATGATAACAGTGGTGCAGTTGCAAACTCAAAGGAACCACGAGCCCATAGAGCGAGTAAACACATAGAGCGTAAGTACTACCTGATACGAGAAATCGTAAAGCGAGGAGAAGTAGCTGTCGCAAAGATTGAATCAGAGCACCACCTGGCGGATCCTTTCACTAAGGCTCTTCCATCTAGAGCATTTGATCGACATGTGGAGGATATGAGAGTCAGATGTATAGTAGTGAGAGAACAGTAGAGTCTTTGAGTATAAGTGGGAGATTGTTAGATGTTATAGTAAAAGACTTGCTTCTTTTATATAAGATCATCTATATATTTTGAAAAGAGAATCACAACAACACTAGATGCTTGTTTATATTAGTACATGCATAAAAGTCCTTGACTTTGCATTATAGATAACATGGTGTGTGGTGACACACGGAAGATCATGTTATCAGTCCCTTACCTAGTATAAGTAGAGGCTCACAGCCGAGATGGAATTGGACAAACCATCGGGATGGTTGTAGAGTAATTAGGTGTAGTTGGTCTTGACCATAGAATTACACTAATGTACTTTGTGCGCATTGAGCAGGACTAAAACCCGAGATTATCCAATTTGAACTGACTTGATAATTAGATTGGATCTCAGATTTTATTATGGAGTACTATCCCTAAATCCCGATATAATAACGGGCACATATGATTAATTATTATTTCATTGATTTACCAATGGGCGAGATCTATTCTGTTAGATCAATAGGCCCCATAAGTTGGGAAATAATATTAATTATATGGTGTGTCATTGATTATTGATGGAATTCGTGTCCTCGTGAGTTGGGATGATGATGCCCCCTTGATGAGCTCAAAAGGTTCACCATGTTAAACCCTGCAGGTGGATTTGATCCATCATGATGATAAGGTTGAGTGGTACTAATATAGGATCCAAAAGTTAATTAATTTAAATTGTCAGTAATTTAAATTAATTGATGGGCATTCGATATCTTAAACACGGGGGGGGGGGGGGGGGTGGACGACCCATAATAAGTGGAGCCCATATGAAAATATGGGGGTTGGTGAGAAGTTCAATTAATATCCTTTAGTGGAATGGATCTTAATTAATGGATTGATTTTAGATCCATTAGCGGGCCAAGATCCAACTTCTCCTCTTGGCCCCTACCTTAGCCATATATATACCCTATGGCATCATGAAACAAAGAGGTAGAACAATCCAATAAGCCAAAAGCCAAAACCATAATTTTTCCTCCTCTCCTCTCTCTCTCTCCTAGGTCAAGGGCACCGACGGTGAAGGGCTTGGAGGTGGCCGGTTGGAAGCAAGGCAAGGAGAGGCTCTCGACTTCTCTTTTTCTTCCATTGATCACCTCATCCTCCTCCACATCTGTGGAGGTGCTCGATGCCGGATCAGCCAAGGGAGGTGGTGAGAAAGTCGGCGAAAAACCTTGGAGGTGGGCGGTGCCAACGCAAGCAAAGGGGAGGAAGTATTGAGGTTTTGTGGCTGGGGGATAGGGAAGAAGAGGTGATCTTCTTCTTCTTTTTCATCTTCCTCACCTCAGGAAGCTTGTGGGCGGCACACCTTGGAGAGGTGGTGGTCGGCTTCGCAAGTGGGAGGTGGAGGGAAGAAGTCGGCCGAAACCCTAGAGGATAGGGTTGAGTTGCATGAGAAGAAGCGATTGTTTGATTCCTCTTGGTGATTCCGGTTGTCGGTAGCTCATCTCCCACATGACGTCCTGGAGGGAAGGGACATAAGGTAGAAGACTATAAGGTAAAGGGATGGTATAATTCTTTCCCTTACCTCCTTTTGATCATTTGGTGCCTTGTTGATTAGCTTCGTCATTTCATGTGTATTAGTTAATTATTTTGATTTTAAATCGTAACTAATAATTAATTAATTGGACCCCGACCATAAACACAAGAATCGGCGATCCACTCATCATCTCTTCTGCAGTCGTTCGGTTTGAAGAATTACAAGGCGCGATCTTTGTGATTGACCAAGTTGTAATTCGTACCGAATGATACGATGACGAGATGGTCGTTGGGAGAAGGATCTCAATTCGGATTAAATTTTTAATCAATAGATATGGAGAGGTCTCTTAAGGATGACCAAGTATTCGCTAGGGAAACCTGCTAAGCCATACCTAACAATGAGCTACCAAGAATCGGAATCACCAAGGGCTCCAATTAATCACCTTCTTCACTTGCCAATCAAAACCCTAGAAGAGGATTCACCGCCGACCACCTTCTCCTCCTTCTTCCATGTGGCTCCGGCCACCAAGAGCCCAACAAGCTCACCAACCACAAGGAAGCACTCGAGAGGAAGAAGAAGAAGAAGAAGGAGAGAAGTGTTAGTAGGAGCCCTAGAGCCAATTATGTGATGATTGACTAAAGTCTTTTTGTATCAAGTTCTATCATTAATAAAGGCATGTTGGTTATTATACTTACTTTATACATGTGCCAAATAACTAAGTATAATAATGTTTTTGGGTAGTAGGTTCTTATCTACATCATATAGATTTGTTGAATCGATAGTGAGATGATAAAGAGAACACTACACTAAATTATTCCAAGTCAAGCATTAATATTCAAGGACAATATTAATGCATGGAGACTAGCATGTAGGTCAATTAATGACTTGAGCTCACAATTCATGGATATGTGATATCAAGTTGACACATGGGTATACATTAGAGAATGTGTACTGAATTGACCCACCATGAGAAAGTTTCATAGATTGTCATATGAGTGTCATAAACTTTCTCATGTGACTATTAATATGAATAGTCCTTAGACCTGAAGTCACTACGGTTCCCTACATGATGAGTTATGTACTTTGGTATCGGCAAACATCACTCGTAACAGGGTGGAATATAAAGGCGATCACTGGATATATAATGAATTATGTGGACGGATGGGAGTGATGTAGATGGGATCTATCCCTCCCATATGACGGGAGTAATATCTGTGGGCCCCTTGATCAAGTAAGACTACTAAAATGCATGACCATGCTCAAATGAGTCAATATAAGATATTGAGCTCATTTGTTTCAGTGAGTTTACTTGAGGATCAAGAAACACAAAGATTGATCGAGGATGACACTGTCTATGCCTCATTGGTCAATCTAGATATAAAGGATAGAAGGACAAGGTCATACATTATCATAGTCACGGAGGTTAAGTCGGATCTTGACTTTCTTGTTAGTTGGGTAGCAATGATGCATTGCTAAATGCCGCTCATTGGTTATGTGTCTAAAGCGGTTTAGACACATTGCCAACGTCACAAGAACCTATTGGGTCACACACTAAGGGCACGATACTTCGGGAGATCTGATCGGGAGCTCGAGAGACTTGGTCGGGAGCTCGAGAGACTTGGTCAGGAGACCTGGTCTGGAGCCCGAGAGGCCTGGTCGGAATTATGAGATATATTAATTCATTAAAGTGTTTAATGAAGGGGATAAGAAAAGTCTCTCTTCATTGAATGAAGAGAAGTTAAAAGAGCTACATAGAAAGATGTGCTCTTTATTGACTTTAATAAAGGGAAGCCAAAGAGACACAAACCTCTTCATATTCATAGGATGAATATAAAAGAGGGTCTGGTCACTTTGGATGAGAGGAAGTCCCTTCCCTTTCTTCTTTTCCTGCATATCTTCCTCTTTTGGCCGAAACCCTTTTCTTTTGTGGTTTTAGTGTGTTTGCGAAATACCTCAAGTTGCTAGCACAACTAAGGTAGTTCTTCCCGAAGTTGAGAGATCATGTCCATGAGCATACGAATAGAGGCACGAACACATGAACGTTCAAGAGATCTGGCGCATCTTGGACGAGCGGGATAATCGAATGGGCACGCTCCTAAGGTATACACTTAAATAGATCTATTAGATAGATGAACTTTGTACGAGTTTTTCTTTCGCATGGATCGCTCGAGGCATCTTGTTTCCGCTGAGTTTGTGTATATGATGCCGGCAGATCCCAACAAGAATAGCACTCCTTCACCAATCCAAGCCGCCTATGCTCCTTTCCTTCCCTTTGCTTGCGCCGCCACCTTCACCAAGAGAAGGAGGCTTCTCTCCACAACCGACCACTTTCTTCTCCTTCTCCTTGCTGTCGAGCACCACAAAAGGAAGAGAAAGACTCCTCCATATCCTTGTGAATTCCGGCCAAGAGGGGGAGAAGAAGGGAGGAAGAAAAAGGGAGGTGATCCTCTCTTTTGCCTTGCGCCGGCCGGTTACCCTAGGAGAGAGAAGAATAGGAAGAGAAAGAAAAAGCCTTGGTTTGGATGATTAAGTGGATTGGCCTTGGTTTCTTGATTCCATGGGGTATATATAGGGCTAAGGTAGGGACCATGAGGAGAGTTGGTTCTTGGCCCACTAATAGATCCAAATCCGATCAATTAATGAAGATCCATTCCACTAAAGGATCTCCATTAACTTCCTCACCAACCCCCATATTTTCATATGGGCTCCACCTATTATGAGTACATCCATCTCTCCGTGTTTGAGATATCGAATACCCGTCGATTAATTTAAATTACTTACAATTTTAATTAATCAACTTCTAACTCCTTGACTAGTACCACTCAACCTTATCATCATGTCAGATCAAATCCACCTGCAGGGTTTGTAACGCCCGTTTTTTTTTCCTAAAGCGGCGTTACGCTAACATACTTAAGGCATGTAACATCATACTGCAGCGGAATAACTTAAGCCTTACATATACATGCCCCTACTACCATCCCTAATATAATGACATGGAACTTCACATATGAACATCATGCTTAACATCATATCATAACATGCTTAACATCATACCATAAGGTTCATATCATATCATACTGAACATCTTATCATAAAGTTCCATAAGTCACTATTCGAGCATATAGGTAGCAAAAATAAAGTTCTTAGCATAAACGGTTAACACATTCGATTTCATGGGCCAAGTCGCCAACACACACATACTTCAGGCCCTCCTGCTGCTTCCTCGTTATCCCCTTGCATGATCTGCGGTATAAGGAAAGAAGACTATAAGCACACAGGCTTAGTAAGACTCTTTCCTACTCACTAAAATCATTCGTCATTCATTCATAATCATATGGAACATAAGCATCATAAACATTTCTATCATAGCATAAAGAATAACCATAGGCATAAATCTAATTAAACATTCTTATCATAGACTAAAGTATAACCATAGGCATAAATATAATTAAACATTCTAAGCATGGCATCATACATGGCATGAACATAACTTAATAAACTTTCCTAGCATGGCATCATACATGACATGAACATAACTTAATAAACTTTCCTAGCATGGCATCATACATGGCATGAACATAACTTAATAAACTTTCCTAGCATGGCATCGTACATGGCATGAATATAAACATAAGATATAAACAACCTATATGGCATAAACATAGGCATACATTCTAACATATCATAAGAGCATCTTCTTACCATAATCATAACATGGATCATTCATTCTCATACATATCTTTTAACATGGAGCATAAGCATAACACATCATTATCATAACATAATGCATAACATGTATGAATGCATGGGTGGAATGCATATACATAGGGATGCTTAACTTTTAAAACATACTTTGAAAATGCTTAAACATCATCATCATAACATTTGGGGTCCCCGGCTTGTACCACATACATACATCATAGCGCGCATCCCTAGTAAATCCGAGGTAGCTAGCCCCAACCTACTAGGGTAAGGACAGCATAGTCGGTAGTCCCCAAACCGAGGCGTTCTCAAGGAGCCCATCCCTGTTGCACAGCTCCGGTAGTGCCAGAACCGTGGACAGCTCCGGTAGTCCAGAACCGGGGCGTTCTTAAGGTGCCCATCCCTTGGACCCATACTTGGGTCCGGTACAAGCCCATTCATAAAGTAAAATACTTTGCATGCTTCATCATTCATAAGACATTCATAGCATACTTATCATGCCATCATTCTTATCATGAACATGATCATAACATACTTGTCATAACATCATTCTTATCATGCATAACCATGGCATATCATTCATAAACATGGCATATCATTCATAACATGGCATATCATTCGTAAGCATGACATATCATTCATAACATAGAATATCATTCATAAGCATAGCATATCATGTATAACCATGGCATATCATTCATAAGCATGGCATATCATTCATAACATAGCATAACATTCATAAACATAAATCACATCTTACCATAGGGCCATTGAGACCCTTACTTGGAATAAATCTTAACTCTTATCCTATTAACCCTTATTGGCCGAAACTTATGAAGTCCCATGGCCATGTGAAAATTCACACAATCACCATCCATCATCCTTATATCATGGCAACACATACACATAAGTTGAAGTCAAAGACTCAACCCTAACCCTTGGGTCCTTGGGGTTGGCCGAACCATATGAGGCCTATAGGGTGTTCCAAAAATTCCCAAAATTTATAATTAACTTCTAAAAATCATAAGGGAACATTAAATAACATTATCATGATTTTTAACATATTTATAGACATTTAAATCATGGTGGCCGAAACCCATAAACATAGGGACCTTGGTTTTGTCCCTTCCATATTGGCCGAAACCCTAGAGTGTCCTAGGGTACTCCAACAATTCCCAAAAATTTCACTTAACTTCTAAACATAATAAGAAAACACTAAATAACATTATCATGATTTTTAACATATTTGTAGACCTTTAAAACATGTTGGCCGAAACCCTTGAACTTAAAGTTCTGGGTTTTGCTTCCTTCATGTTGGCCGAAACTCTAGGGTGTCCTAGAGTACTCCAAAAATTCCCAAAAATTTTACTTAACTTCTAAAAATCATAAGGGAACACTAAATAACATTATCATGATTTTTAACATATTTTTAGACCTTTAAAACATGCTGTCCGAAACCCTTGAACTTAAAGTTCTGGGTTTTGCTTCCTTCATGTTGGCCGAAACTCTAGGGTGTCCTAGAGTACTCCAAAAATTCCCAAAAATTTTACTTAACTTCTAGACATCATAAGGGAACACTAAATAACATTATCATGATTTTTAACATATTTTTAGACCTTTAAAACATGCTGGCCGAAACCCTTGAACTTAAAGTTCTGGGTTTTGCTTCCTTCATGTTGGCCGAAACTCTAGGGTGTTCTAGAGTACTCCAAAAATCCCCAAAAATTACACTTAACTTCTAAACATCATAGGGGAACATCAAATAATATTATCATGATTTTTACATTAATTATGGACCTTTAAAACATGCTGACCGAAACCTTTGAACATAGGAACCTTGATTTTGTTTCCCTTCAACATTAAATCCGAAACTAACCCATATATCATGCCAAAAATCATGGAAATCATAGGTAACTATTATACCACAGGTGAGGAAGTCTTACCTTAGATTTCTTGATTTTTAGACCTTGGATGGAAAGAACGAAGAAGACTTGACCACACCTAGCCCTTGGAAACTTGAGAAGACCTTAGATCTTGGAGGATGAGACTTTTTGTGAAGTTTTCTCAAGGGAGAAGTCCTCCTTGAGTGCTTGGCAAGAATGGAGAAGGAAGAGAGAAGCAAATGCAATTGATGGCATGAAGAATGAAACTCCCAAACCCCCTTATTAATCAACCATTAAAGTGGTGAATGAAGAGTTTTCCATGACCCTTCATCTTCTTCTACCATTTAACCACCATTCACTTCCTTTCCTCACAAGAATTCCTTGCTAGGTGAGTTGGTAAGGCTTACATGGTTGTAGAAGAGGTCAAGGTTCAATCCTTCGCTCATGCACATTTATTTTTATTTTTATTTTTATTTCATTTATTTTATTATTTTATTTTTTTTATAATTCCGAAAATTCCCCTAAAATCATCCATAATTATGCCAATATTCCTAAATAAAATTCTTTTATATTTATATTAATTTTATCTAATTTATATTAATTTTACCTAATCATTACCTATTTTTGGAGCCCATTTAAAGCCCATTAGCACCTAGTTTTTCTCAATTTAAATGAGAAAACATGGATTTCTAGGCCCAATTTTACATAATTATTTCTGGGCCCCTCGGAAAATTATCTAAACATGCTCAATATTTTAAGAAAATATTAAGAGAATTTTCCGGGTCGTTACAGGGTTTAACATGATGAACCTTATGAGCTCATCAAGGGGGCATCATCATCCTGACTCACTAGGACACAGATTACATCAATAATCAATAGCACACCATGTACATAATATTATTTCTCAACTTTCCGGGCCTATCGATTTAGTAGAATAAATCTCGCCCATTAGTAAATCAAAAAAATAATTATTATATACACGCGCCCGGTATTATATCATGATTTAGAGATTGTATTCCATAATAATCCGAGGTTCGATCCAATTATAAAGTCAGTACAAATTGGATCTCCTCTATTTTGGTCCTGCTCATTGCTCACAAAGCACACTAGTGTAATTCTATGGTTAACATAAACCACACCTAATTACACTTCGACCATCCCGATGGTTTGTCCAACTCTATTTCGGTTGTGAGCCTATACATATACTCTGCAAAGAACTGATATTATGATCTTCTATGCATCACCACATACCATGTTATCTACAATGCAAAGTATCAGGTTGTTAAGCATATACTAATATAAACATGCAACTGTGTCATTGTGATTTTCTTTCAAAATGTGGATGTTCATATATAAAAAGACAAGTCTTTTAGTATACATCCTAACAATCTCCCATTTATACTAAAAGACTCTATTGTCCTCACACTGCCATACATCTGACCCTCATATCGTCCACATGTCGATCAAAAGCTCTCGCCAGAAGGGCCTTAGTGAAAGGATCCGCCAGGTTGTCCTCCGATGCAATCTTGGCGACAGATATCTGGTCTCGTACACAACATAGCATACATGAGGTTGTCCTCCTTTGATGTTTTCGGACACATCTCCTTAGATAGAGGAACTCCATGCCTAAAAGGTAGAAAACCTTTCTTGGAGTTTTCCATGCTAAAACGAGCGAGGACAGTGTCTGTGTATGAAGCATGGGACAAGCACAATATCCTTTTCTGGCGATCCCTTATGACCTTGATCTCAAGGATGTGTCCCTCTTCTCCTTAGTCCTTCATATCAAACTGATTGGACCCTTACGTCTGACAACACATTGACATTGTTCTCAATGAGCAAAATGTCATCTACGTAAAATACAAGAAACACAACTACATTTCCGTCACATCTCTTATATACACATGATTCATCTGGGCTTTGAATAAATCCATATGACTGGATTACTTTATCAAAGTGGATGTTCCAAGATCGTGATGCTTGTTTCAATCCATAAATGGACCGATTAAGCTTGTACACTAGATGCTTATTGCCCTTCACAATGAACCCTTTTGGTTGCTTCATGTAGATGGTCTCCTTAAGTCTTCCGTTAAGGAAAGCTATCTTGACGTCTATCTGCCATACCTCATAGTCCATATGAGCGGCAATAGATAAGAGAATCCGGATAGACTTAAGCATGACTACCCGCAAAAAGGTCTCCTCATAATCGATACTCTCTTTCTAAGTATACCCTTTCGCAACAAACCTAGCTTTGAAGGTCTCAACCTTCCCGTCTGATCCTCTCTTCTTTTGTAGATCTACTTGTATCCAATGGCTTCTACACCATTGGGTGGTTCTACTAGCTCCCAGACATGATTAGAATCCATAGATTTTATCTCGTAGTTCATTGCCCATTGTCAAGAATCTGCATCCTTATCTTGGAGGGCCTCGTTATAGGTCCAGCGATTCGGGTCATGTTCACCAGGGACCAAATCTGAAGACTCTCCCAAAAACATGAATCTTTCACGTTGTCTAACAACCCTCCCACTACAATGAGGTATCACCTGTGTATCTTCTGTGACACGCTGTGTAGTAACTTGTGGTGTATCCTCTTGTACAGTTGGTACTAAGGTCGGGACGTCCACTCTCAATTCTTCAAGAACTAGTCTACTCACGGGTTTATGGTTCATCACGTAGTCTTCCTCTAAGAATCTGGCATTCGTGCTAACGATTACCTTGTGATCCTTGGGACTATAGAATAGACCACCCTTCGTCCCTTTAGGATACCCTATGAAGAAGCGCACTTCTGTACGAGATTCCAACTTATCAGTATCTCCCTTTAGCACATGTGCTGGACTACCCCAAATCTGAATATGTCCTAGACTAGGCTTTCGCCCAATCCATAATTCTATGGGAGTAGAAGGGACTGATTTAGATGGTACCATATTCAGAATATACGCTATCGTATCCAGAGCATATCCCCAGAACAAATCCGGCAACTCAGAGAAGCTCATCATTGACCTAACCATTTCCATAAGAGTCCTATTCCTTCTTTCTGCTACACAGTTCTATTGGGGCGTACCGGGTGCAGACAATTGGGACTGAATCCCAGCTTCTGACAAGTAGGTCCTAAACTCTCCTAAGAGGTACTCGCCACCATGATCTGATCACAGTCTCTTGATACTTTTACCTTGACGTTTCTCCACATCAGCCTTGAATTCTTTGAACTTATCAAAGCATTCAGACTTATGGCACATCAGGTAAATGTATCTATACCTTGAATGATCGTCTATAAAAGTGACGAAGTATTCAAAGCCACCTCTAGCCTGGATGGACATAGGACCACACAAATTAGAATGAACTAGTTCTAACACATTTTTGGCCCTATACGCCTTAACCTTGAAAGGACTCTTGGTCATCTTATCTTCCAAGCAAGACTCACAGGTTGGGAAGTATTCCACCACCAATCAACCCAAGGGCCCATCAGCTATCAACCTCTGAATCCTACTAAGGTTAATATGACCAAGCCTAAGATGCCAAAGATATGTCTGGTTCATTTTAGAAGGTTCCTTTCTCTTATTTTGGTTAGATGATGAGCTATTGGCCTCTATTTGCATCGTGGGAGTTTTTGGTTCTAGAGTGTACAAATTGCCAATCATAATACTCGAACAAATAATCTCTCTATTTCTCTTTATAACAACCCTGTTATTAAAAGCAATAGAATATCCATCGTTTATTAATTTAGAAATCGATACCAAGTTCATTCTAAAAAGGGTACATATAAGCAATCTCTCAAAACCAAAACTTTATTCCAATCAAAAGGTAAATAAATGTCTCCCACTGCAACTACTGCCACCTCTGTAGCATTGCCCCTGTAGACGATGATTTCCCCAACAATTAGCCGTCAGGTTTCCTGGAACCCCTGCAAAGAGTTGCAGACATAATAACTGGCTCCCGTTTCTACGCACCAGGTTCTGGTAGATAGCACCACTAAACAACCACTAAGCATGAAGAAATACCTTTGTCATGACAACGGGGACAATTTGCCTTCCAATGTCCAGTTTACTTATAGGTTAAGCACCTGCCTCTCAGCTTCTTCACGCTATTCTAAGGTCCCTACGATCCTGCTGCCTTCTTGAACCCAACTTGTTTCTTCTTCTTCCTACCTTTCGGCACAGAAGTAGAAACCTTCTCAGTAACTAAGGCAGGAGAACTCTGACGAAAAAGTCCCTCTGCCGCCTAGAGTTCTCCTAGCGGTTCCCCCAATATATACTTGTGCTTATTCATGTTGTAGTTGAGCCGGAACTGCTCAAAACTCTTAGGCAGAGACTGGAGTAGAATATCGATCTGGGTTTCCCCGTCGATCTGTGCTCTATGTAGCTCAATCTCATTGAGGTGAGCCATCATCTTAAAGACATGATCCCTCACGGGTGTCCCTTCGACCATGGTAGTCGTCATCAAGTTCTTCATCTCAACCTGCCTAGCGGGCTGATCATAGTGCCAAAAGAGCTCCTTGAGGTTCTGCATCATATCATAAGTAGTGGGCATGACCTGATGCTGATGTTGCAATACATTCGACATAGATGCTAGAATGTAGAATCGCGCTAACTTATTGTTAGGATGTATACTAAAAGCCTTGCTTATGTATAAGAACATCTACATTTTGATAGAGAATCACAAAATCATACGTTGCATATTTATATTAGTATATGCACAAAATGTCTGATACTATGCATTAGATAACATGGTTGTGGTGACACACAGAAGATCATGTTATCAGTTCCCTGCAGAAGTATAAGTAAGAGGCTCACAACCGAGATGGTGTTGGACAAACCATTGGGATGGTTGTAGTGTAATTAGGTGTGGTTTGTCATAACCATAGAATTGTTGGTGTCGGAAGCACCAAAGTTAAACATATATTTTGATGATGGCAAAGGAATTGGAAGTTAAGATTTGGTTGTGATCTAACAAGCTTAATTAAGTGTGCAGGAAAGTCCTAGGTACACTAGACACTAAGTCCTGGTTCGTTGAATTGGGCACTAAGTCCTGGTCGTGGGCTGGGCAACTAAGTCTTAATGTAAGGTTGGGCAATAAGAACTGGTGAGTGAAGCTGGGCACTAAGACCTGGTGAGTGAAGCTGGGCACTAAGACCTGGTTGAGGATTGGGCATTGAAGACCTGGTGAGTGAAGCTGGGCACTAAGACCTGGTCGAAGACTGGGCACCGAAGACTGGGTGAGTGAAGCTGGGCAAAAGTCCAACCAGAGGAGCCGGTTGGCAAAAAGGTATATTCTCCTGAGAGGAGTAGGTGAGGATGCGTTCCCCGTAGGAGGGAACATTAGACATCGGTTTGACCTAGGGTTTCATTTGGGAAACCCAAAGTCAGAACCAAGACAGCTTAGGCTGTAAATAATGTTTAATATATCATGTATATTTGCTTCTTGTGTTTGGAACTAACCCTGATTGCAGGAAATGAAGGGACGGTGTTTCTGCAGCTCAGGCCCCTCATTGGAAGGAGGCGCCTCACTAGGCTAGGTGTCTGTGTGGATACAGGCGCCCCAGTGCAGGTCAAACCAAGCCATCGAAGCAAACTGCCACTGAAGCCTTTGGACCAAGTCAAGCTAGGCGCCTGTGTTAACACAGGCACCCCAGTCAGCTCAGGTGCCTCAATGAAGGGGATAGACGCTGACCAAGCCTGCAGATTAGAGTTCGCACAGGAGAGGCCACGTGTCAGGCATCCCTTTCAACACAGGCGCCCCAACGACCAGTATAAATAGGGGTTCACCCCCAAGGCTATAGAATAACTCAAACATCTCTCTGTCAACACTTTCGTTCAAGCGCTACACTCTGACATGCTCTGCACTCGCGATTCAGGCGCCGACGATGACCCGCTGTTCCGAACTTCCAACCACTCCGGTAGTCGATAAAAGTTTATTTTCGTAAAGTGTTGTAGTTTCATTTTCAATTCTATATTTTGTACTCCAACTTGTAAACATTTTTACGAATATAGAATTGCCCATCGTAAGCGGTCAAGGACCGTGGGCTTTGGAGTAGGAGCCGACTATGATTCCAAACCAAGTAAAAAGAAAGATTGTTAGCGATTATTTTTGTGTTTTCCGCTGCGTAATTTCTCTTAATCATCCAAAAATTTTACGATCGATATTCACCCCCCCCTCTATCGATTTACTCCGATCCAAAAAGTGGTATCAGAGCGGGTGGCTCAAACTTGGTGCAACTACTAGTTTGAATTTTTTTTTCGGATTTACGAATTTTATTTTTTTTTCCCCTCGAATTTTCTCGTTAATCGAGGTTGGTGCAAAACCACTCGATCTTTTTCCATTATTAATATTTTTTCTCGCACTACTAATCCAAAACTCAGTCTTGGAACAAGTTTTCTTTTCTTCTTTTTTCAGTTAAAATTTTAATGGCCAACCAAGAGTGCAACAGTACTCATCCACCGCTATTCTCCGGGGAGAATTTTGATTTTTGGAGAAGTCAAATGGAACTCCATCTGAAGGCCCATATGGACATATGGATGATCATTCAATCAGGGTTCTCCCTCCCTACTGATGATGAACTATCAATTGCGTGGGACAAACTGGATGAACGAACGCTCAACCAAATTGAGACAGATGCAAGGGCAACTGCAATTATTCAGTGTGGTCTAACCAACGAACAACTTAAGATAGTCGGCTCATTTGGATGTGCCAGAGAGATTTGGGAGAAATTGATTAACCTACATCAAGACAACTCAGATGAGAACGATTAGGTAAGTTATGTTGCATTCTCGGTTCAAGCTCAAATAACCGAGCCAGATTTGGCACCCGACTTTGACTCCGGATCAGAAGATGAGTTAGAATCTGTACCTGACTACGAATTCGAGCTAGAGTTAGAGGACGAATTGACTGAGATGGTAACCGATTTTGAATCCTTTTCAAAATTACAATTAAATAATCAAACTGATACTGTAACGGTCGAGGAAGGGATAGTTTCTATTGTATAGAAAAATCTAGGAGAGCCACCCAAGGAGAAGCTTCAACCAGCACCCGAGTTCGACTCAAACTCGAAATCAGACGACAGTGAAGGAGATCGACTCAAATTGGTCCGATGGGTTCGTGACCACTATAAGAGGCTGAAGGAACAGAAAACAAGGACGGTTAAAATTAAGGGGGAGATTCCCAACCAAGAATCAAACAGTAATAAGGTAAATTCAAAATGTAAAAAATCATATAATGTGTTTTAAGTGCAGAGAAATAGGTCATTACAAGAGTAAGTGCCCCAATCACAAGAGTTGACCTTCGTCAAACGGTACCCTCAAGAATACTGGACAAATATTCGGGAAAGGTAACTTTACAATATTTGAAAACCCAGTATTTACTTCAAATGATGTGATTAAATCTTATGAATTAGTTAAAGCAAATTTTAGAAAACTAGAACAAGAAAATGAAACATTGAAACATAAGGTCAAAATGCTAGAATGTTTAATTCACAATCTTGCTGATTTTAAAAGTCCAGAATATTATTCCAATTATGACGTGACTTAGAAGATTAGTATTCTTACTTGTATATGTTGGTACAGGCAGCACCTAAGTCAAACCTAGGTTTTGATAATGACAAAGGGTTCAAGAGTTAAGATGTCATTTTGGTCTAATGTGTTCACTGAGTGTACAGAAAGAAGTCCTGGCGAAGGGCTGCTAGGCACCTAGCGAAGGACTGCTAGGCATCGAAACCCTAAGAACTAGAGAAGGGCTACTAGGCACCTAGCGAAGGACTGCTAGGCATAGAAGACCTGGCGAAGGGCTGCTAGGCACTTAGCAAAGGGTGGCTAGGCATTGAATGTAACGCCCGCCCTTATATCTACTCTCGGGGCGGGGTTACGTAACAATCAATCATATAATTTTAACATAAAATAAAACACAAGTGCAAGGACTAAGTGCTGAGCATGGTTGTCTAAAACTATCAAGTGATATTTACAAGTGCTAAGCATACTTGCCAGTACATGTCAATTAAATATCATGCTTGAATCATTAGAACATCATTTGAAATATTTTAATCAAGAGTTATTCCATAACATGATAGGTTCACATATTATTTCAAACCATAATATAATCAAACAAAATCAAGTATATGAAAATTCCAAGTGTAATCACCATCATGCAATATCAATCCTAATCACTAACATTCATTGTCAAGGAGCATAACATAAGCATAATAAAGTAGATATAAGAATCTTTCTTTCCCGAGCCACCACCCCACACATCTTCAGCCTCCTGCCTCTTCCTTTAGTTTAAGTGTTCCTTACCCTTATCTGCAGCATAAGATAACACATAAACTAGTAAGCACAAATGCTTAGTAAGGATCCTGTCCTACTCACAAAATCCACACGAAAGAATACAACATGTACACATAACAAATCATAAGCATGAGTTCATTAAAGCATACTAAACAACCAAGTTTCTAAGCATGCAGTATAAAGTACCTTAAGCATACCCTTCACATATAATGAATGTTTTCAATGAATCTTTTCAAAACAATTCCATAAAGGTATTACTTAAAAATACATCCATATCATATAGGGCCTAGTTGTGTACCACATATCGCGCGTTACCTATTGCGCGTTCCCTAATGAATTGGGGTAGCGAGCCACTAATCAATTAGAGCAGGACCCTTCCGTCCTACCGGAGCCATGACCTTACGTTAACATGCACCCCGGATTTGTTTAACGACCCCCTTCCGAGTCGGGTACACAACTTCTAAAGTAAAATACTTATCATGCTTTTACATATATGCTAAGGAGTACTCCAATCTACTCTTAAGGGGCACACCACTCTTCAAGGGTGCTCATGATCCCGTAGGGACACACCACACAACATAAGGGGTGCTCTTGATCCCATACTTAGTGGAGTATCCTTTCAAGCATTTTATCATACACATCACATGCAATTCATAAAGGGTGCCCCATGGGCTATATTAACATGCTCATACATACATCATATTTCAACCACTTACACATACTTATATATGACAAGATTGGTCACATAAATCATATTCATGTCATAGGAAGTGGTAGCATGCTTCATGAGTTAATTGAGTTCTTCTTAACCCTAAACCTAAGGTTTTGGCCGAAAGTCAAGGGTAGAGGTAGCTTAGGTTTTTGACATCAAACATCCCATACAAACATCATATATATATACATCATGTATCATACTAAGCATAGCATACATCATGGGGTAATCAACTTTCACAAACCTACTATATCATGCCTTGGCCGAAAATCATGCTAGGGAAAAACTTAGTTTTCAAATCAAACCTTCCATTTAAACATCACATGCATATACGTATCATTATCCCCAAACATAAGCATATCCTATAGGTATTTTAACCTTCGCAAACCCTAACTCTAGGGTGTTGGCCGAATGTGTAGGGTAGGGGAAATTAGGGTTTTTGAATCAACCTTCATACAAGCATTTACACAAACATCTCACATACATATCATGCCACTTATTAAACATAGATTACATCATAGGATAATTATGCAACCCTAAACCCTAATCCCTCTAGGGTTGGCCGAAACTTGTAGGGTAGGGAAAAAGTTAGGTTTTTGTAACCAAACATTTATACAAACACCTTGTCTACACTATCATATAATACACTAAACATAAAATACATCCTAGAGAAATTCAACTCTTAAACCCCTAAATTCCTTGCCTTGGCCGAAACTTACACAAGGGTAAAACCCTAGTTATTGTTCATAACATCATGAAGAAAATCCACATATATATATACCCTAAGTCTCAAGGGGTCTTCTCTTGTATCAAGGAGTAACCAAGGCCTCCCCTTAAGGGGTGGCCGAAACTCACAAAGGGGAAACCCCCCATTTTCGAAAACCACAAAAGCAAAAGAATCACACACAACTATTACACTGCAGGCGAGGGGATACTTACATCCTTTCGCTTGACTTTCACTTTCTCTAAACCTTTAGAGTACCCTTGGTTGAAGGAGGGTGAGTGCTCTCCTTATTAGCACTTCCCTAGAACCTTTGGCCCTAGTAGAGGGCAAGATCTTTGGATGGTCTTCTTCCTTCCAATTCCCTAGGGTTAGAACCCTAGGGTGTATTTTTTCGAAAATTGAAAGGGAGAAGAAGATGAGTTTCGGTGGGGGGAGTGAGGAAGAAGAAGAGAAGAAGTTATTCCAACCTCTCCCTCTCTTATTTATACTTTTCTCATGAAGAGACATGTCTCTTCACTTCCCTAGCTTTAACAAGCATGTTTCTTATTCTCTCTACATGAAACATGGCTTGGTGTGTTGGTTATGACATGATTAATGCAACTAGGAGGTTCAAGGTTCGATCCTTGCTTCCTCCTTTCTACACTTTCTTTTTTTTATCATATTTTACACTAATCCATATCAAGCCCATTAAACCAAGCCCATCATAACATTTCATAAAAAATGTTTCATGAATTCATAGTATTTCATATGGGGGAAATTTTGGGGTGTTACAATCCTCCATACCTTATAAAAAGTTCGTCCCGAACTTTAAAATAATTCCGGATACTTTAATCGTGTTGCCTCCTCTCGTTCCCATGTGGCTTCTTCGAATTGTTCGTTCTGCCACAGAACCTTTACTAAGGGTACTTCCTTGTTCCTTAGCTTTTTAACTTCCCGATCTAGGATCTGAATAGGTCGGCGTTCAGAACTTAGGTTCTCTTGGTCTTGTACTGGTTGGGACTCTATCACCTGATTCACATCAGAGATACATTTCCTGAGCATTGATACATGGAAGTCATTGTGGATAGCCGACATTTCCGGCGGTAACTCCAGTTCGTAGGCCACTTTGCCTACCCGTCTTAGAATTTGATACGGTCCCACATATCTCGAACTCAGCTTCCCTCTCTTCTTGAATCTCATCACCCCTTTCATAGGGGCCACTTTCAGGAATACTGAATCCCCAACCTCAAACTCTAGTGGTCTGCGTCGCTTGTCAGTGTAGCTTTTCTGCCGGCTCTGAGCAGTCTCTATCCTCTGGCGGATTTCTTTATAGCCTGAGTGGTTTCATCTATAATATCAGTCCGAAGTCCCATCTCCTTCATTTCACCACTCTCAAGCCAGCATATAGGGGATCTGCATTTTCTTCCGTATAGTGCTTCGTACGGTGCCATCCCAATAGTTGCCTGATAAATGTTGTTATAAGCAAACTCTGCTAGGCTCAGGTATCGACACCACTTCCCTTGAAATCCAAGGCACAAGCTCGCAACATGTCCTCTAGTATCTGATTCACTCTTTCAGTCTGCCCGTCAGTCTGGGGGTGAAAGGCCGTACTGAATTTCAACTTCATGCCAAGAGCCTTCTGCATGTGCCCCCAAAAATCTGAAGTAAATCGACCATCCCTATTAGAGATAATGGTCTTGGGAACCCCGTGCAGTCAGATAATTTCCTTGATGTACAGTTGAGCCAACTGCTCTACTGAGTGGGTCATCCTGATGGCCAGAAAATGGGCAGACTTGGTGAGTCTGTCCACAATAACCCATATGTCATCATATCCATTCGTCGTTCTAGGTAGCCCAGAGATGAAATCAATGGAGATGTCTTCCCATTTCCACTCGGGAATAGACAGAGGTTGCAATACTCCACCAGGCCTCTGGTGTTCTGCTTTGACCCTCTGGTAGGTCAAACACATACTGATATAGTGGGCTACATCTCGCTTCATACCGGACCACCAAAACTTGCTCTTCAGATCTTGATACATCTTGGTAGACCCAAGATGCATCGCATAAGGTGTTCCATGAGCTTCCTCGAGAATCCTTGTCCGTAAGTCGGAGTCCTCGGGAACACATAATCGATCCCGAAGATATAAGACTCCGCTGTCCGAAATCCTAAATCCATCGTCCTTGCCTTCGAGAACTTCTTGCCTGATTCTCTGAAGACTCGGATCATGATTCTGTTTTTCTAGAATATCGTCGAATAATATCGGCGTAATCATCAGGGTGGACAGCTGTCCTGATATGATTTCAATCCCGTAATTCATAATTTCTTCCCCTAAGGGTTGTGACAAAGCTGATAAAGACATTAAAGTAGCACATGATTTTCTACTGAGAGCATCGGCTACCTTGTTGGCTTTTCCCGGATGGTACAGGATCTCACAATCATAATCCTTGACCAATTCCAGCCATCTGCGCTGTCTCATATTCAGATCTTTCTGGGTGAAGAAATATCGCAGACTCTGGTGATCTGTATAAACTTTACACTGGGTTCCATATAGATAGTGCCTCCATATTTTCAGTGCAAAGACCATCGCTGCTAACTCTAAGTCATGGGTAGGGTAATTTCTTTCATGTTCCTTCAGTTGCCTAGAGGCATAGGCAATTACCTTCCCATTTTGCATAAGCACAGCTCCGAGTCCAAGTTTGGATGCGTCGCTGTACATATCGAAACCCATATCGCTCTCTGGAAGAGTCAATATTGGAGCGCTAGTCAGCCTCCTTTTCAGTTCCGTAAAGCTCTTTTCACATTCCTCGGTCCATACATATTTCTTGTCCTTCTTTGTAAGAGCTGTCATAGGGGCTGCAATCCGAGAGAAGTTCTGTACGAATTTTCTGTAATAGCCTGCTAGCCCGAGGAAACTTCTGATTTCACTGGCATTCTTGGGTCTGGTCCAGTTACTCACAGCTTCAATTTTAATTGGGTCCACCATTACTCCTTCCTTGGAGATAACATGTCCCAAGAATGATACTTGATTGAGCCAGAACTCGCATTTGGAAAATTTAGCATATAGTTGTTCCTTCCGAAGAATCTGTAGTACTATACTCAGGTGCTCAGCATGTTCTTCGGGAGTTCTCGAATATATAAGGATATCGTCGATAAAGACGATGATAAATCTGTCGAGGAATGCCGAGAATACCCGATTCATTAAATCCATAAACATAGCTGGAGCATTGGTAACTCCAAATGGCATAATTACGAACTCATAATGTCCGTATCTGGTTCGGAAAGCCGTCTTCGGTATATCCTCCTTTTTCACCCTGACTTGGTGATAACCAGATCTCAGGTCAATCTTAGAGAAAATCGTGGCTCCCTTCAGTTGATCGAACAGGTCATCTATCCTGGGTAGAGGGTACCTGTTCTTGATCGTCACGTTGTTCAGCGCCCGATAGTCGATACACATTCGCATCGACCCATCCTTCTTTTTCACGAACAGTACAGGGAGCTCCCCAGGGAGAATGACTAGGGCGGATGAGTCCCTTGTCAAGCAGCTCCTGTAACTGTCCCTGTAATTCCTTTAATTCCGTCGGCGCCATACGGTACGGTGCCTTAGAAATGGGGTTAGTACCAGGAACCAACTCAATTGCAAATTCTATATCTCTTTCAGGTGCTAACCCTGGTAAGTCATCGGGAAATACCTCTGGGTAATTGCATACGACTTTGACGTCTTCTAGCTTCGGGCCCTCCATAGGACTGGTATCAACCACATGAGCTAGAAATCCAGAGCACCCCTTTTCTAACATCTTCCTTGCTTTCAGAGCCGACAAGAATTTGCTTGTCCTCTTCTTCGGCTCTCCGATAAATTCGAATAGAATTTCCGCCTCAGGTCGGAAGATAACCCTTCGTTTACGGCACTCAATAGAGGCGCCATATTTGTTCAAGAAATCCATGCCCAATATCACATCATAATCTGACATATCAAGCACTATCAGATCGCAGTAGAGTTCCCTATCTGCGATTCTGATTGGTGCGGCACGTAGCATTTGGGTAGAGGGCATCACCTCACCCGAGGGCAGTGTTGTCAGAAATTTGCAGTCTAAATCTTGCAGTGACATATCCTTTCTTTTGGCATATTGCATAGAGATAAACGAATGTGTTGCCCCAGTGTCAAATAAAACAGTAGCATACTGACTGTAAATAAATATCTGACCTGTGACAACGGTAGAGGCAGTCGCCACGTCTTCTTTCGTAAGAGAGAAAACCCTGGCGTTTGTCGTGGCAGGCGGGGCCTCTAATCTCCCCTGGCATATATGAGTACCATCTATAGCTGCCTGCATCAGGTGTAACTGGGGAGGAGCACCTTTGTACTGAACATACTGCGGCTGAGGTGCTTTGGCTGCAGTAGGACACTCTCTGGCCATGTGTCCTTCCTTTCCGCAAGTAAAGCATCTCCTGGCGCCTAAAAGGCATGTCCCTTGGTGCATCTTCCCACAAGTGGCACATTGGGGATATTTAGGCTTCTTGCCTAAATAACCACTGGCAGATTTATTCCATGGCTTCCTCTTTCCGTTGTGGTTCTTTTTCCAGTGGGGGTTGCTATTCGGAGGTTTCTGACCTCCCGACTGATTCTGACTCTTGCTGGCGGTCAGTGCTTGGTTCTGCTGGTTAATATTCTTCAGATAATGCTCGGTAATAAGGGCGCTGCTGAACAGCTCCTCTGCAGTCTGGGGCCTATTAACGCCGCCAGCTACATTCAGAGCTATCTCGGGCCTGAGCATCTTGAGCATTAATCTGACCCTTTCTTTCTCTGTACTGACCAACTCCGGACATAATCGTGCCAGTCGGTTAAATTGCTTAACAGCATCGTTGACTGAGAGATTTCCCTGCCGGAATTCAGTGAACTCATCAAAGTGCCTGTTTGTGACTCGCATATTAAAGAATTCCTCCAGAAATTCGGACTCGAAGTCCTTCCACTTCATCTGGTCCACTGACCTTCTAGCTTTTACCCGTTCCCACCACATCCTGGCGTCGCCAGTGAGGCAGAACGAGACGCATTTAATTTTCTCATGCTCGGGCCAGTCTAATAATTCCACTGTGCTCTCAACTGTCTTGAGCCAGGCCTGGGCGTCCCAGGGCTCGCAGGTGCCAGAGAACTTTTCCGGCTTCAGTCTCTGCCACTGAATCAGATAGGCCTCCTGTCGGACTCCTCGGGCTGGAGTGTCCGGGGGTGCCTGTGCAGTTGGAGGCTCAGTAGGTATCGCATTCTGACTTCCCTGCGGGGTTGCAGTGTTCCCTGTTGGGTCATCAGAGTGCTTATTATCTGCTGTTGTTCAGTGACCTGACGGTGCAGATCTGTGATCACTTGCATCATATTAGGTGGGGGTGCTGTCTCATTACCCCGATTGCTACGTCCTCTAGTTATATCTATCATACAGGTGATAAATGACCACATAAGAGTTACACTACTTTCATTGGTTATGCACGCATAAATCATTTCTATATAATCATTACTGTACATGAAATAAAGTAAAGCGAGGTTAGGATCTCTTACTTGGAAGCGGAGGATGAAGCTTGATGTGTGTGTGTGGTGAGGGGGAAACTGCTCTGATACCAACCTGTAACGCCCGCCCTTATATCTACTCTCGGGGCGGGGTTACGTAACAATCAATCAATAATAATTTTAACATAAAATAAAACACAAGTGCAAGGACTAAGTGCTGAGCATGCTTGTCTAAAACTATCAAGTGATATTTACAAGTACTAAGCATACTTGCCAGTACATGTCAATTAAATATCATGCTTGAATCATTAGAACATCATTTGAAATATTTTAATCAAGAGTTATTCCATAACATGATAGGTTCACATATTATTTCAAACCATAATATAATCAAACAAAATCAAGTATATGAAAATTCCAAGTGTAATCACCATCATGCAATATCAATCCTAATCACTAACATTCATTGTCAAGGAGCATAACATAAGCATAATAAAGTAGATATAAGAATCTTTCTTTCCCGAGCCACCACCCCACACATCTTCAGCCTCCTGCCTCTTCCTTTAGTTTAAGTGTTCCTTACCCTTATCTGCAGCATAAGACAACACATAAACTAGTAAGCACAAATGCTTAGTAAGGATCCTGTCCTACTCGCAAAATCCATACGAAAGAATACAACATGTACACATAACAAATCATAAGCATGAGTTCATCAAAGCATACTAAACAACCAAGTTTCTAAGCATGCAGTATAAAGTACCTTAAGCATACCCTTCACATATAATAAATGTTTTCAATGAATGTTTTCAAAACAATTCCATAAAGGTATTACTTAAAAATACATCCATATCATATAGGGCCCAGTTGTGTACCACATATCGCGCGTTACCTATTGCGCGTTCCCTAATGAATTGGGGTAGCGAGCCACCAATCAATTAGAGCAGGACCCTTCCGTCCTACCGGAGCCATGACCTTACGTTAACATGCACCCCGGATTTGTTTAACGACCCCCTTCCGAGTCGGGTACACAACTTCTAAAGTAAAATACTTATCATGCTTTTACATATATGCTAAGGAGTACTCCAATCCACTCTTAAGGGACACACCACTCTTCAAGGGTGCTCATGATCCCGTAGGGACACACCACACAACATAAGGGGTGCTCTTGATCCCATACTTAGTGGAGTATCCTTTCAAGCATTTTATCATACACATCACATGCAATTCATAAAGGGTGCCCCATGGGCTATATTAACATGCTCATACATACATCATATTTTAACCACTTACACATACTTATATATGACAAGATTGGTCACATAAATCATATTCATGTCATAGGAAGTGGTAGCATGCTTCATGAGTTAATTGAGTTCTTCTTAACCCTAAACCTAAGGTTTTGGCCGAAAGTCAAGGGTAGAGGTAGCTTAGGTTTTTGACATCAAACATCATATATATATACATCATGTATCATACTAAGCATAGCATACATCATGGAGTAATCAACTTTCACAAACCTAATATATCATGCCTTGGCCGAAAATCATGCTAGGGAAAAACTTAGTTTTCAAATCAAACCTTCCATTTAAACATCACATGCATATACGTATCATTATCCCCAAACATAAGCATATCCTATAGGTATTTTAACCTTCGCAAACCCTAACTCTAGGGTGTTGGCCGAATGTGTAGGGTAGGGGAAATTAGGGTTTTTGAATCAACCTTCATACAAGCATTTACACAAACATCTCACATACATATCATGCCACTTATTAAACATAGATTACATCATAGGATAATTATGCAACCCTAAACCCTAATCCCTCTAGGGTTGGCCGAAACTTGTAGGGTAGGGAAAAAGTTGGGTTTTTGTAACCAAACATTTATACAAACACCTTGTCTACACTATCATATAATACACTAAACATAAAATACATCCTAGAGAAATTCAACTCTTAAACCCCTAAATTCCTTGCCTTGGCCGAAACTTACACAAGGGTAAAACCCTAGTTTTTGTTCATAACATCATGAAGAAAATCCACATATATATACCCTAAGTCTCAAGGGGTCTTCTCTTGTATCAAGGAGTAACCAAGGCCTCCCCTTAAGGGGTGGCCGAAACTTACAAAGGGGAAACCCCCATTTTCGAAAACCACAAAAGCAAAAGAATCACACACAACTATTACACTGCAGGCGAGGGGATACTTACATCCTTTCGCTTGACTTTCACTTTCTCTAAACCTTTAGAGTACCCTTGGTTGAAGGAGGGTGAGTGCTCTCCTTATTAGCACTTCCCTAGAACCTTTGGCCCTAGTAGAGGGCAAGATCTTTGGATGGTCTTCTTCCTTCCAATTCCCTAGGGTTAGAACCCTAGGGTGTATTTTTTCGAAATTTGAAAGGGAAAGAAGATGAGTTTCGGTGGGGGGAGTGAGGAAGAAGAAGAGAAGAAGTTATTCCAACCTCTCCTCTCTTATTTATACTTTTCTCATGAAGAGACATGTCTCTTCACTTCCCTAGCTTTAACAAGCATGTTTCTTATTCTCTCTACATGAAACATGGCTTGGTGTGTTGGTTATGACATGATTAATGCAACTAGGAGGTTCAAGGTTCGATCCTTGCTTCCTCCTTTCTACACTTTCTTTTTTTATCATATTTTACACTAATCCATATCAAGCCCATTAAACCAAGCCCATCATAACATTTCATAAAAAATGTTTCATGAATTCATAGTATTTCATATGGGGGAAATTTTGGGGTGTTACAATCCTCCATACCTTATAAAAAGTTCGTCCCGAACTTTAAAATAATTCCGGATACTTTAATCGTGTTGCCTCCTCTCGTTCCCATGTGGCTTCTTCGAATTGTTCGTTCTGCCACAGAACCTTTACTAAGGGTACTTCCTTGTTCCTTAGCTTTTTAACTTCCCGATCTAGGATCTGAATAGGTCGGCGTTCGAACTTAGGTTCTCTTGGTCTTGTACTGGTTGGGACTCTATCACCTGATTCACATCAGAGATACATTTCCTGAGCATTGATACATGGAAGTCATTGTGGATAGCCGACATTTCCGGCGGTAACTCCAGTTCGTAGGCCACTTTGCCTACCCGTCTTAGAATTTGATACGGTCCCACATATCTCGAACTCAGCTTCCCTCTCTTCTTGAATCTCATCACCCCTTTCATAGGGGCCACTTTCAGGAATACTGAATCCCCAACCTCAAACTCTAGTGGTCTGCGTCGCTTGTCAGTGTAGCTTTTCTGCCGGCTCTGAGCAGTCTCTATCCTCTGGCGGATTTTCTTTATAGCCTGAGTGGTTTCATCTATAATATCAGTCTGAAGTCCCATCTCCTTCATTTCACCACTCTCAAGCCAGCATATAGGGGATCTGCATTTTCTTCCGTATAGTGCTTCGTACGGTGCCATCCCAATAGTTGCCTGATAAATGTTGTTATAAGCAAACTCTGCTAGGCTCAGGTATCGACACCAACTTCCCTTGAAATCCAAGGCACAAGCTCGCAACATGTCCTCTAGTATCTGATTCACTCTTTCAGTCTGCCCGTCAGTCTGGGGGTGAAAGGCCGTACTGAATTTCAACTTCATGCCAAGAGCCTTCTGCATGTGCCCCCAAAAATCTGAAGTAAATCGACCATCCCTATCAGAGATAATGGTCTTGGGAACCCCGTGCAGTCAGATAATTTCCTTGATGTACAGTTGAGCCAACTGCTCTACTGAGTGGGTCATCCTGATGGCCAGAAAATGGGCAGACTTGGTGAGTCTGTCCACAATAACCCATATGTCATCATATCCATTCGTCGTTCTAGGTAGCCCAGAGATGAAATCGATGGAGATGTCTTCCCATTTCCACTCGGGAATAGACAGAGGTTGCAATACTCCACCAGGCCTCTGGTGTTCTGCTTTGACCCTCTGGTAGGTCAAACACATACTGATATAGTGGGCTACATCTCGCTTCATACCGGACCACCAAAACTTGCTCTTCAGATCTTGATACATCTTGGTAGACCCAAGATGCATCGCATAAGGTGTTCCATGAGCTTCCTCGAGAATCCTTGTCCGTAAGTCGGAGTCCTCGGGAACACATAATCGATCCCGAAGATATAAGACTCCGCTGTCCGAAATCCTAAATCCATCGTCCTTGCCTTCGAGAACTTCTTGCCTGATTCTCTGAAGACTCGGATCATGATTCTGTTTTTCTAGAATATCGTCGAATAATATCGGCGTAATCATCAGGGTGGACAGCTGTCCTGATATGATTTCAATCCCGTAATTCATAATTTCTTCCCCTAAGGGTTGTGACAAAGCTGATAAAGACATTAAAGTAGCACATGATTTTCTACTGAGAGCATCGGCTACCTTGTTGGCTTTTCCCGGATGGTACAGGATCTCACAATCATAATCCTTGACCAATTCCAGCCATCTGCGCTGTCTCATATTCAGATCTTTCTGGGTGAAGAAATATCGCAGACTCTGGTGATCTGTATAAACTTTACACTGGGTTCCATATAGATAGTGCCTCCATATTTTCAGTGCAAAGACCATCGCTGCTAACTCTAAGTCATGGGTAGGGTAATTTCTTTCATGTTCCTTCAGTTGCCTAGAGGCATAGGCAATTACCTTCCCATTTTGCATAAGCACAGCTCCGAGTCCAAGTTTGGATGCGTCGCTGTACATATCGAAACCCATATCACTCTCTGGAAGAGTCAATATTGGAGCGCTAGTCAGCCTCCTTTTCAGTTCCGTAAAGCTCTTTTCACATTCCTCGGTCCATACATATTTCTTGTCCTTCTTTGTAAGAGCTGTCATAGGGGCTGCAATCCGAGAGAAGTTCTCTACGAATTTTCTATAATAGCCTGCTAGCCCGAGGAAACTTCTGATTTCACTGGCATTCTTGGGTCTGGTCCAGTTACTCACAGCTTCAATTTTAATTGGGTCCACCATTACTCCTTCCTTGGAGATAACATGTCCCAAGAATGATACTTGATTGAGCCAGAACTCGCATTTGGAAAATTTAGCATATAGTTGTTCCTTCCGAAGAATCTGTAGTACTATACTCAGGTGCTCAGCATGTTCTTCGGGAGTTCTCGAATATATAAGGATATCGTCGATAAAGACGATGACAAATCTGTCGAGGAATGCCGAGAATACCCGATTCATTAAATCCATAAACATAGCTGGAGCATTGGTAACTCCAAATGGCATAATTACGAACTCATAATGTCCGTATCTGGTTCGGAAAGCCGTCTTCGGTATATCCTCCTTTTTCACCCTGACTTGGTGATAACCAGATCTCAGGTCAATCTTAGAGAAAATCGTGGCTCCCTTCAGTTGATCGAGCAGGTCATCTATCCTGGGTAGAGGGTACCTGTTCTTGATCGTCACGTTGTTCAGCGCCCGATAGTCGATACACATTCGCATCGACCCATCCTTCTTTTTCACGAACAGTACAGGAGCTCCCCAGGGAGAATGACTAGGGCGGATGAGTCCCTTGTCAAGCAGCTCCTGTAACTGTCCCTGTAATTCCTTTAATTCCGTCGGCGCCATACGGTACGGTGCCTTAGAAATGGGGTTAGTACCAGGAACCAACTCAATTGCAAATTCTATATCTCTTTCAGGTGCTAACCCTGGTAAGTCATCGGGAAATACCTCTGGGTAATTGCATACGACTTTGACGTCTTCTAGCTTCGGGCCCTCCATAGGACTGGTATCAACCACATGAGCTAGAAATCCAGAGCACCCCTTTTCTAACATCTTCCTTGCTTTCAGAGCCGACAAGAATTTGCTTGTCCTCTTCTTCGGCTCTCCGATAAATTCGAATAGAATTTCCGCCTCAGGTCGGAAGATAACCCTTCGTTTACGGCACTCAATAGAGGCGCCATATTTGTTCAAGAAATCCATGCCCAATATCACATCATAATCTGACATATCAAGCACTATCAGATCGCAGTAGAGTTCCCTATCTGCGATTATGATTGGTGCGGCACGTAGCATTTGGGTAGAGGGCATCACCTCACCCGAGGGCAGTGTTGTCAGAAATTTACAGTCTAAATCTTGCAGTGACATATCCTTTCTTTTGGCATATTGCATAGAGATAAACGAATGTGTTGCCCCAGTGTCAAATAAAACAGTAGCATACTGACTGTAAATAAATATCTGACCTGTGACAACGGTAGAGGCAGTCGCCACGTCTTCTTTCGTAAGAGAGAAAACCCTGGCGTTTGTCGTGGCAGGCGGGGCCTCTAATCTCTCCTGGCATATATGAGTACCATCTATAGCTGCCTGCATCAGGTGTAACTGGGGAGGAGCACCTTTGTACTGAACATACTGCGGCTGAGGTGCTTTGGCTGCAGTAGAACACTCTCTGGCCATGTGTCCTTCCTTTCCGCAAGTAAAGCATCTCCTGGCGCCTAAAAGGCATGTCCCTTGGTGCATCTTCCCACAAGTGGCACATTGGGGATATTTAGGCTTCTTGCCTAAATAACCACTGGCAGATTTATTCCATGGCTTCCTCTTTCCGTTGTGGTTCTTTTTCCAGTGGGGGTTGCTATTCGGAGGTTTCTGACCTCCCGACTAATTCTGACTCTTGCTGGCGGTCAGTGCTTGGTTCTGCTGGTTAATATTCTTCAGATAATGCTCGGTAATAAGGGCGCTGCTGAACAGCTCCTCTGCAGT
This sequence comes from Boesenbergia rotunda, assembly GCA_024364735.1. Classification (NCBI taxonomy): domain Eukaryota; kingdom Viridiplantae; phylum Streptophyta; class Magnoliopsida; order Zingiberales; family Zingiberaceae; genus Boesenbergia; species Boesenbergia rotunda. The sequence continues at coordinate 158,746 of JAGFNQ010006911.1, forward strand.
CTGGGGCCTATTAACGCCGCCAGCTACATTCAGAGCTATCTCGGGCCTGAGCATCTTGAGCATTAATCTGACCCTTTCTTTCTTTGTACTGACCAACTCCGGACATAATCGTGCCAGTCGGTTAAATTGCTTAACAGCATCGTTGACTGAGAGATTTCCCTGCCGGAATTCAGTGAACTCATCAAAGTGCCTGTTTGTGACTCGCATATTAAAGAATTCCTCCAGAAATTCGGACTCGAAGTCCTTCCACTTCATCTGGTCCACTGACCTTCTAGCTTTTACCCGTTCCCACCACATCCTGGCGTCGCCAGTGAGGCAGAACGAGACGCATTTAATTTTCTAATGCTCGGGCCAATCTAATAATTCCACTGTGCTCTCAACTGTCTTGAGCCAGGCCTGGGTGTCCCAGGGCTCGCAGGTGCCAGAGAACTTTTCCAGCTTCAGTCTCTGCCACTGAATCAGATAGGCCTCCTGTCAGACTCCTCGGGCTGGAGTGTCCGGGGGTGCCTGTGCAGTTGGAGGCTCAGTAGGTATCGCATTCTGACTTCCCTGCGGGGTTGCAGTGTTCCCCTGTTGGGTCATCAGAGTGCTTATTATCTGCTGTTGTTCAGTGACCTGACGGTGCAGATCTGTAATCACTTGCATCATATTAGGTGGGGGTGCTGTCTCATTACCCCGATTGCTACGTCCTCTAGTTATATCTATCATACAGGTGATAAATGACCACATAAGAGTTAACACTACTTTCATTGGTTATGCACGCATAAATCATTTCTATATAATCATTACTGTACATGAAATAAAGTAAAGCGAGGTTAGGATCTCTTACTTGGAAGCGATAGGATGAAGCTTGATGTGTGTGTGTGGTGGAGGGGAAACTGGCTCTGATACCAACCTGTAACGCCCGCCCTTATATCTACTCTCGGGGCGGGGTTACGTAACAATCAATCATATAATTTTAACATAAAATAAAACACAAGTGCAAGGACTAAGTGCTGAGCATGCTTGTCTAAAACTATCAAGTGATATTTACAAGTACTAAGCATACTTGCCAGTACATGTCAATTAAATATCATGCTTGAATCATTAGAACATCATTTGAAATATTTTAATCAAGAGTTATTCCATAACATGATAGGTTCACATATTATTTCAAACCATAATATAATCAAACAAAATCAAGTATATGAAAATTCCAAGTGTAATCACCATCATGCAATATCAATCCTAATCACTAACATTCATTGTCAAGGAGCATAACATAAGCATAATAAAGTAGATATAAGAATCTTTCTTTCCCGAGCCACCACCCCACACATCTTCAGCCTCCTGCCTCTTCCTTTAGTTTAAGTGTTCCTTACCCTTATCTGCAGCATAAGACAACACATAAACTAGTAAGCACAAATGCTTAGTAAGGATCCTGTCCTACTCGCAAAATCCACACGAAAGAATACAACATGTACACATAACAAATCATAAGCATGAGTTCATCAAAGCATACTAAACAACCAAGTTTCTAAGCATGCAGTATAAAGTACCTTAAGCATACCCTTCACATATAATGAATGTTTTCAATGAATGTTTTCAAAACAATTCCATAAAGGTATTACTTAAAAATACATCCATATCATATAGGGCCCAGTTGTGTACCACATATCGCGCGTTACCTATTGCGCGTTCCCTAATGAATTGGGGTAGCGAGCCACCAATCAATTAGAGCAGGACCCTTCCGTCCTACCGGAGCCATGACCTTACGTTAACATGCACCCCGGATTTGTTTAACGACCCCCTTCCGAGTCGGGTACACAACTTCTAAAGTAAAATACTTATCATGCTTTTACATATATGCTAAGGAGTACTCCAATCCACTCTTAAGGGACACACCACTCTTCAAGGGTGCTCATGATCCCGTAGGGACATACCACACAACATAAGGGGTGCTCTTGATCCCATACTTAGTGGAGTATCCTTTCAAGCATTTTATCATACACATCACATGCAATTCATAAAGGGTGCCCCATGGGCTATATTAACATGCTCATACATACATCATATTTTAACCACTTACACATACTTATATATGACAAGATTGGTCACATAAATCATATTCATGTCATAGGAAGTGGTAGCATGCTTCATGAGTTAATTGAGTTCTTCTTAACCCTAAACCTAAGGTTTTGGCCGAAAGTCAAGGGTAGAGGTAGCTTAGGTTTTTGACATCAAACATCATATATATATACATCATGTATCATACTAAGCATAGCAATCAACTTTCACAAACCTAATATATCATGCCTTGGCCGAAAATCATGCTAGGGAAAAACTTAGTTTTCAAATCAAACCTTCCATTTAAACATCACATGCATATACGTATCATTATCCCCAAACATAAGCATATCCTATAGGTATTTTAACCTTCGCAAACCCTAACTCTAGGGTGTTGGCCGAATGTGTAGGGTAGGGGAAATTAGGGTTTTTGAATCAACCTTCATACAAGCATTTACACAAACATCTCACATACATATCATGCCACTTATTAAACATAGATTACATCATAGGATAATTATGCAACCCTAAACCCTAATCCCTCTAGGGTTGGCCGAAACTTGTAGGGTAGGGAAAAAGTTGGGTTTTTGTAACCAAACATTTATACAAACACCTTGTCTACACTATCATATAATACACTAAACATAAAATACATCCTAGAGAAATTCAACTCTTAAACCCCTAAATTCCTTGCCTTGGCCGAAACTTACACAAGGGTAAAACCCTAGATTTTGTTCATAACATCATGAAGAAAATCCACATACATATATACCCTAAGTCTCAAGGGGTCTTCTCTTGTATCAAGGAGTAACCAAGGCCTCCCCTTAAGGGGTGGCCGAAACTCACAAAGGGGAAACCCCCCATTTTCGAAAACCACAAAAGCAAAAGAATCACACACAACTATTACACTGCAGGCGAAGGGATACTTACATCCTTTCGCTTGACTTTCACTTTCTCTAAACCTTTAGAGTACCCTTGGTTGAAGGAGGGTGAGTGTTCTCCTTATTAGCACTTCCCTAGAACCTTTGGCCCTAGTAGAGGGCAAGATCTTTGGATGGTCTTCTTCCTTCCAATTCCCTAGGGTTAGAACCCTAAGGTGTATTTTTTCGAAAATTGAAAGGGAGAAGAAGATGAGTTTCGGTGGGGAGAGTGAGGAAGAAGAAGAGAAGAAGTTATTCCAACCTCTCCCTCTCTTATTTATACTTTTCTCATGAAGAGACATGTCTCTTCACTTCCCTAGCTTTAACAAGCATATTTCTTATTCTCTCTACATGAAACATGGCTTGGTGCGTTGGTTATGACATGATTAGTGCAACTAGGAGGTTCAAGGTTCGATCCTTGCTTCTTCCTTTCTACACTTTCGTTTTTTATCATATTTTGCACTAATCCCTATCAATCCCATTAAACCAAGCCCATCATAACATTTCATAAAAAATGTTTCATGAATTCATAGTATTTCATATGGGGGAAATTTTGGGGTGTTACATTGAAGACCTGGCGAAGGGCTACAAGGCACCTGGCGAAGGACTGCTGGGCAAAAGTCCAACCGGAGGAGCCGGAGTAGGAGAGGACGCGTTCCCCGTCGAGGGAACAGTAAGCGTCGGTTCGACCTAGGGTTCCATTTGGGAGACCCGAAGTCAAAACCAAGATAGCTACGGCTGTAAAAAATGATCTAATATTCTTACCTTGTTTGTTGTGGAACTAACCTTGGATGCAGGGACCAAAGAAATGTGTTTCTGCATTTCAGAACGCCGAAAAGGAGAGGGGCAGGCACCTGGGCTAGGTGCCCTGGAGGTCCCGGGCGCCCAAGGCCAATGCCAAACAGCAGTAAAGCAAGAAGCGCTTCGAATCAACACTAGGCTAGGTGCCCGGGAGGTCCCGGGCCCCCAAGGTCAAAGCCAAAGATAAGTCGAAGCAAAGACACGAAGCCAGCGGACCAAGTCAACCTGGGCGCCCGGGAGGTCCCAGGCGCCCCAGTCAGCTCCAAAGCCGATTCGAAGGGGATAAGCGCTGACCAAGTTTCGGGATCCAAAGGCATGTGTTAGGTGCCCCCGACGTCCCAGGCGCCCCCAGGAGCACTATAAAAGGGGTTCGACCACTAAGGCTTCAACAACACTTTTTCCAACACCTCCAAGCTTTTCGTTCAAGCGCTCTGCTCTGACAAACTCTGTTCTCGACATTCCAGCGCCGCCGACGACCCTCTGCTCCGAAGTACGATCCACATCAAGGCGTCGGTAACGAAACGTGTAATTCATTTACTTACTGCACTATTCTTGTATTAAAACTGTAAACCTTTGCGCGAATATAGAATTGCCCGTAGTAAACGGTCAAGGATCTTGGGCCTTGGAGTAGGAGCCGACCGTGACTCCGAACCAAGTAAAATTATTTGTGTTTTTTGTGTGTGATTTAATTCCGCTGCGTTTCTCTTTCTTATCCGAAAATGTTTTTCACGATATTCACCCCCCTCTCTATCATGTTTCTCAATCCAACAAGTGGTATCAGAGCGGGATAGCTCAAATTGGTGCAACCACCAATTTGGGAATTTTTTGGATTTTAACCAAATATTTTTAAATTCTTTTTCGATCGAACTTTTATCGTTATTCGAGGTTGGTGCAACACCACTCGATAATTTTTTTTTCTCTTCTTCCCGCACTGCTAATCCAAGACCAAGTCTTGGGAAAGTTTTGTTTGTTTTTGTTGCTATTATTTCAGAATCTCTAATGGCCATGCAAGAGGGCTTCAGTACAGCCAAACCACCACTCTTGAGTGGGGAGGACTTCTCCTACTGGAAGAGTCGGATGGAAGTCCACCTGAAAACTCAGATGGACATGTGGATAATCATCCAATCTGGCTTGGAAATCCCAAGATATGCTGAAGGAGTGCCACAACCTTACACCGAATGGGAAGCCTCACTAAATAGGAGGATCGAGGCGGATGCTAAAGTGACCCAGACACTTCAATGTGGTCTAACTAAAGAAGAGCTGAACCGGGTGGGACCATTCAACAGTGCAAAAGAACCTTGGGGTAAGTTAATTGAATTGCACGAAGGAACCTCCGACACCCAAATCAGCAAGAGAGACCTACTGCTAAACAAACTCTACACTATCAAAATGAACGATGGCGAGTCAGCAGCCCTGCTCCACGCCAGAATACAAGAGTTGATGAACGGTCTACATACAATTGGTCACAAGGTAGAAAACCGTGACCTGATCAGGTATACCCTTAACGCTTTCCTGAGAAATACTTTGTGGGCATCTATGGTAGATGCGTACAAAGTTTCAAGGGATCTCTCTAAAATCAAGTTAGATGAGTTGTTTTCTGAACTTGAATTACATGAGCAGACTAACTGCACCTTGGCCAAGAAAGGCATTGCCTTTGTTGCAGGTAAAACTGGAAAGATGACCAAGAAGAAGCCTCAACCTGCACCTGAGTCTGACTCAGACTCAGACTCAGACTCAGAAGACAGCGAAGGAGATCGACCCAAGCTAGTTCGGCTAGCCCGGGACTATTACAAGGAGTTGAAAAATCAGACCAACAGAAGGAAAGCCAGCTGAAGAAAGGAAGAGCCAGTTGAACCTTTAAATGAAAAGACCAAACCAAATGTGACCTACTACGAATTCAAAAGGAAGGGTCACTACATGACGGAATGCCCCAATCTGAAGGAGATGAAGAAGACAAGAAAGAAGAAGGCCCTTTAAGCAACATGGGATGAGTCTTCGTTCGAAGAAGAAGAAGAGGTCCCACAATCGAACCTGCTCGCCCTGACTGCTTCGGAAGAAATCGAGACTGAATTACAATCGGAATCGGACGACGGAAAGCTCACATTTTCTGAGGATGAGAAAATCACTGTAAGTGGATTTTCTAGAGTTCAATTATCAGAGTTAATTGCTTATCTATCTCGCGACTTGATGAAAGCCAAAATCCAAGTCGAATCCCTCCGACAGGAAGTAAAACTCCTGAAAGAGGGAGCTGACTCTAGATCCCTAACTGAGAAGGTTCAAGAAGGAACCTCTACTCAAGTTGAAAAACTTGAGAAAGATAACTCCTCCTTGAAAACTCAAGTCAAGGACCTTAGAGCAGCGTTGGAACGATTCACTTCAGGTTCTAAGGGTCTTGACATGATCCTTGAAAAACAGAAGTCCGTTCTAAATCGATCCGAATTAGGGTATCGAACCAAGGCTAGACAAAGGTCATATTTGCTGTACTGAATCAGTCTAGACCCAAAATTCAGGCATGGGTACCTAAACTGTGCCTGAACAACCAAGTTGGACCAAATCAGTATTGGATCCCCAAGGACAAGATTCATATCTTGCCTAATCATTACCATGACTTTAGTCCAGGGGGAGCCAACTTAAAAACCATTTTTATAGTCAAATGAATTTCTTTTCTTGTTTTAAATTGCATGATTTCTTGTCTATTTATCTTCTGCAATTTACCATGCTTAGACCTAGGACTTGTTAGACTAAGAACTGAACCAATTAACTTAAATTTGAACAACATAGTATTAGGTGGCGGTGAGATGATAGTACGTTAGGGAAGCCTTTTCTAATAAGGTCAAATATATACTACTAGGTCTCTTTAGACTGGTGAAACTAGCCGAAGCTACCCAAGCTAGTTAGACCAGAATTTCCCAAAAAGTACTCTTGAAAATGAAATTTCACTAAAAGGCTTTGTCATGGAAAGGGTTGATTATCCAATAAGGCTATGGCCAAAGAAGGCCTTGTGCCTCGCTAAGACCTGGAAGCCAATTTTTGAAATTCAAATTCAGTTTACTCTTTGTTAAATTTGAATCTAACATAAATTTTTAGTTAATCTTAGATTCAAATATTCTTTGTCAAAATAAATTCAAAACTAATTGCTTTCAAAAATAATTTAACTTTTCAAAATTAATCATGGTCTTTCTAAATACTTCTATTAAAACCTGTCTCACAAAAACTCATAAGGTTAACGTGATTGATAACTCTAGATTGGGTGAGACAGACTAAGTTGTGAAAATCAATTTAAGTTATTCATAATTCTAATTTGATCCAAATCAACAAAACTCTTTATGTGTAGGAACATAAAGATTTGGACCAATGGATGTTGGATAGCGGGTGCTCCAGACACATGACTGGGGATAAATTGAAATTCACTAAACTCAAGTTCACGAACCTAGGCTCAGTAGCATTTGGCAACAATGCTACACTCAAGGTCATTGGGTCAGGTAACATTGAACTCAAATCTGATTTTGTGATTAAAAATGTTCTTTTGGTTGAAAACTTTAAGTTTAACTTGCTCAGTATAAGTCAATTGTGTGATACTAGCTATGTAGTTACCTTTACCAACTCTAACTGCCTGATTAGAAACTTGCAAAACTCAGAAATTGGGAGAATGTGTAGTACAACTCTTATGGATGATGCACACTCTTAAAGACTTTCAGCTTAACTACACCCAAACTCAAGTCTACATTGACAATATAAGTTCAATTAATCTAACTATGAATCTAATCCAACAATCTAGAACTAAACACATAGAAGTCAAACACCACTTCGTAAGAAATCATGTAGTCAGGGGTGAGATAGTCCTTAAGCATGTAGACTCAAAATCTAACCTAGCAGACATATTCACCAAACCTTTACCTGAGTCCGAGTTCAGCTCACTAAGAAGGCAGTTAGGGTTATGCTTGGTAGAATATAACTGCTCTAAGTTTTTTTTTCAAAAACTGTCTTATTTTCTACAAAATTAATTTTTTTATCTTATTTTGTTATTAAAATGATTTTTCGGACTTAATTTTCTTAAATAAAAATTACCCCCATCAAAACTAGGGCTTTTTCAGAAAATAAACTTAGCCTAGGCCCTAACCCTAGAACTACATGCACCTATAGATCTAGAAGCCAACATCTCACAAGCACCTTAGGGTACTTTTGATTGATCACCTAGAATGGGTTGAGATGCTTAGGTCTTTACCTTGATTCAAGATGCTTATGTCTGTGCATCTGCAGTAATTGGGGCACTAAATACCAATCAATAGTAATCAAGTTAAGTGTCAAGTTTAGAAAATCTAACTTCATCAGAACACTTAACTTGACTAACCCTAGCGAAAGCTACTGTTTATAACAGTTAGTAAGTAGCTAATTGGGTTAGACAGGACTCGAAAGCTGAAATTCAAATTGATTTGATCCAGTTTAAATTTAGAATTGGTTCAGTACAACATTTCACCTTAATTACTTAATTTCAATGCTATTTTTTGTTATATTTTTTTTTGATATATGACAAAGGGGGAGAGATTGGAAAGGAGAGAAATTTTCAAAACTTTTAAAATTTTTTTTCCAAAATTAAATCTTTTTCCATAAACTATTATCTCCTATTTTTCAAAAAGTAAAGTTCATTAACTACTTAAGTTCATTTTGAAAATTAATTTTACTTGCTTTCAAAAATTATTCTAAGCACTTATCCTGAAAATTTTCTGAAATTTTTCTAAGTCATAAATTTAATGTTTGAAAAATTTTCTAAGTACTTAAACTGCTTTCTTAAATTGTCAAAAAAAAATTCTAAGTACTTACACTTTCTAGCTTTCAAGATTTATTCCAAGTACTCATTCCAAATTTTTGGTTGGTCGAAAATTTTCTAAATGAAAAATTCAAACTCCCCTGAAAATTTTCCAACTCAAAATATTTTGAAAATGCTTTTCTAACTTAAAAACATTTTCTTGAAAATTTTCTATGTGTTGAAAACATGAAAAACACTTCACGTTAAGACTTAAAAATTTTTTCAAAAACCCCATGGACTTTTGAAAAACATAGGGGGAGATTTCTTCCAGGGGGAGGAAATAAAATTTAAGTTACTTACTTACCTGCTTTTTGTTTAACTTAACTTTTTGAATCGGGTTGCCATAAATCAAAAAGGGGGAGATTGTTAGTGCAGGCAGCACCTAAGTCAAACCTAGGTTTTGATAATGGCAAAGGGTTCAAGTGTTAAGATGTTATTTTGGTCAAATGTATTCACTGAGTGTGCAGAAAGAAGTCCTGGCGAAGGGCTGCTAGGCACCTAGCGAAGCCCTGCTAGGCATCGAAACCCTAAGACCTGGCGAAGGGATGCTAGGCATCGAAGACCTGGCGAAGGGCTGCTAGGCATTGAAGACTTGGCGAAGGGCTGCTAGGAACCTAGCGAAGGGCTACTAGGCAAAAGTCCAACCGAAGGAGCCGGTTGACAAAAGGTAAAACTCTCCTGAGAGGACTAGGTGAGGACGCATTCCCATCGAGGGAACAGTAGGCGTCGGTTTGACCTAGGGATCCATTTGGGAGACCTAAGTCAGAACCAAGACAGCTACGGCTGTAAACAATGATCTAATATTCTTGCCTTGTTTGTTGTGGAACTAACCTTGGATGCAGGAACCAAAGGAATGTGTTTCTGCAGCTCAGAACGCCCCAAAGGAGAGAGGCAGGCACCTGGGCTAGGCGCCCGGGAGGTCCCGGGCGCCCAAGGTCAAAGCCAAACAACAGTAAAGCAAGAAGCGCTTCGAATCAACACTAGGCTAGGCGCCCAGGAGGTCCCGGGCACCCAAGGTCAAAGCCAAAGATGAGTCGAAGCAAAATCAGCCACGAAGCCAGCGGACCCAGTCAACCTGGGCGCCCGGGAGGTCCCGGCCGCCCCAGTCAGCTCCAGAGCTTATTCGAAGGGGATAAGCACTGACCAAGTTATGGATAGAGGTTCTCGGATCTGAAGGCACGTGTCAAGCGCCCCCGACGTCCCAGGCGCCCCCAGGAGCACTATAAAAGCGGCTCGACCCCTAAGTCTTCAACAACACTTTTTCCAACGCCTCCAAGCTTTTCGTTCAAGCGCTCTGCTCCGGCAAACTCCATTCTCGACATTCCAGCGCCGACGATGACCCTCTGCTCCGAAGTACGATCCACATCAGGGCGTCGGTAACGAAAAGTGTAATTCATTTGCTTACTCCACTATTCTTGTATTAAAACTATAAACCTTTGTGCGAATATAGAATTGCTCGCAGTAAACGGTCAAGGACCGTGGGCCTTGGAGTAGGTGCTGATCGCGACTCCGAACCAAGTAAAATTACTTGTGTTCTTTGTGTGTGTTTTAATTCCGGTGCGTTTTCTCTTTCTTATCCGAAAAAGTTTTTCACGATATTCACCCCCCCCTTTATTGTGTTTCTCGATCCAACAGTATATTTATTTTATTGTGCTTAGATTTAGGATTGGTTAGATTAAAGACAAATGATTGAGTTGAAATTTGAACAGCATAGTATTGGGTGGAGGTGAGATGATAGTACGTTAGGGAAACCTGATAAATACTATTTTATTGATTATTTGAGCTGCTTAAATCCATGTTTTACCTATGTTTTTATTGCTAGAATTGTGAAATTGCCCTAGGTTTTAGAACTTATTCATATTTTGGACTTAATTGCAAAATTATATATATTTGAGTTAATTGGCCACTAAATTCTTGATTTATTTTTTGTAGGCATAAAAGGTTCAAGGACCTAGGGCATATTGGGTCAAACTCGAGTCGGAAGTGACCCGGATCAGATTATCAAGATTACGATTAAATCTGGGCCGTCCGATTCAAAAGCAGCTAGATCTGAGCCATCCGAGATGATCTGAAGCCATCCGAGCTAGGGCTAGGGTTGATCAAGTACCCTGATCAAGATCTGAAGGTTTCATCACAATCAGAGCTCAATCAACCGTTGGATCAAGCTTGGAGGGCTCTAGAGTGTCCAACCACAGATAGAGTTGATCTGGACCATCCGTTGCATATCTGGAGGATCCGAGCTACCACGAGGCAGACCCTGATCACAGATCATCATCATCAATGTTTGGCTCAAATCAGACCAAGATCAGCCGTTGGATTGAAGTAGATCGATCGCAGCCGTCCATTGGTTGATACTTAAGGAAAAATCACGCAGCTTCTTCCCCCATCGCGTCTTCGCCGCAACTCTCGAGTTCTTCATTTTCTTCATCATTTTCTTCCATTTTTCATCCACTTGAAGGCGCGGTCACTCAATCCATCATCAGAACAAGAGCTAGGTCAGTGAAGGGAATCTCAGTGAAGTCTCAGATTGGATTTCTGCTCAATAGTGAAGCTGCGTGAGGTTTCAGCAGATTCACTACTCGAATTCATCAAGCTCAGCTGTGCTCCGTTTCCATTGCATCCGAGCTGACCAGAGGGGTTCCCTGGAAGGTCTCGGTCACTCCCAAATCCAAATCGCAAGCCACCACAGCAAGATTGATGAGTTCGGAAGCTAAATTTCAGTTTGAGCATGGATTTGATCTGTTTCAGTAGCAGAGTCATATCTTCACTGATTTGTTGAGCTTGCAGGTCCGAGGTTCACTCTTGATTGACGACCAAGGAGTTCTTGAGATGAGGAGGGGTTGAGGAGTAGCTTAGGCCCTTAATTTTCATGTTTTGTAGCTTAATTTTCAATTTTTGCACTGCTCTATTCTGAATTTCTGTTTAGTTACTGAATATTTCGATTTTCAAGTTATTAGCTGTAGTTTAGCTCAATTCCGCAAGTGGAGTAATATAGAAACTTGTTTAGCAAAGTAATAGATCACATTTCAGCTCAATTCTTAGTTAAATTGCTGCGTGCCAAGTTAAATTGTTGCGTGCCAAGTTTGTTTGCGTATCTGAATTTTCCACTCATTTTCACTAGTTTTGTCAAGTAATTGCTAGTTTAAACTTCCTAGTTCCTAGATTAGTTACTAGTACTCAAGTTGTGTTAGCTAGCTCAGCCTTTAAGTTATTGCAAAAATTAGAAAAATTAGTAGCTAGTCTTTTCATTTTGCATCTCCAATTTCAGCTCTTTTTCATTTCTGAATTCTTCTTAGTTCTCTGGTTTCGATCTTAGTCTAAATTCCTTTACAGAAGCTTGCTTAGTTCTGTCTTAATATCTTTGTTTTCCAATCGAATCCATCAGTTTTAAAAAGAAAAGAGAAGTTGAGTTGGAAGATCATTTATTTCCGAATTTAGTGTTAACTTTTGGCACAAAGAGTTATCTCTTGTGTGCAAATTGATTTTAATCCTTTTGCATCTGAATTTCAACTTGAATTTGTGGCATAAGATTGTGATTGAAACAATAAGTTGCATCCATTCAACTCTGAATTTTTATTGGCAGTGATTGGGTTCCAAAAAAATTGTAGCTAAGTAGAGGTTCCTTGCTTGTGAAATTTCGAAAATCCTTTGCATTGATTTATGTTAAGCTTGTTATTTCCAAAAATTCCCATCACTGTTTTTACTTAATTGCTTAGCTTTTCTTTTGAGTTGTTGAAATCAGAAATCAATTTTCCCACAAAAATTTTGTAAGTGCTTAATTAGGGTTCCATTAGTTGAGTTTTCCCTTTAGTACCAATTTTCTTGTTTAGTCATTAAATCAAGGTTTTTATTTTCCATTGCAATTTCATTTTTCATTACAAACCAAAATCCATTTACTTGTTTGAAACCCAAAAACACAAAAATGACACATAACTCCAAGTTTGAATCAAGCACGACAACTAGCCCCGAGAAAAATACGACCTGTGGCCCCTATATTACATTTTCATACTTTTGATTGTAAAAGGGTTTCCAGCTTTCATTTATAAATTCTAAATTTGAGGCCCACATTCGTGACACATAGTTTGGCGGCGTCAAATTTTTGGCGCCGTTGCCGGGGAACTGTTAGTTGACTTGTTTGATTTTTGCTTGTGCACTTACTTCATATCATTCTTGACTTACTTTTGTGCTTATTGTCATATCTTTTGATTTGATTTTATTTGTTTTATCTTTTTATCCACTTTTACTGCGATTTGTTTGATTTTATGACCAGGTCTCTAGGTGCTGAATTAGAAGATTTCGATCCTGAGATTGAGAGGACCTTCAGAGTCAGGAGGAGCCAGGCCATTCTTTCTGAGACTACAGATATCCCTCCACTTCAGACTATCAGCACTCACTCAGGCATTGACATGGCAGACCACCAGAGAACCATGAAGGAGCTTGCAGCACCTGACGCTGCATTTCAGTACTCCAGCATAGCATATCCAGAGCTAGGGGGAGTTTTGAGCTCAGATCTGGACTTATAAATTTGCTGCCAAAGTTTCAGGGTTTAGCTGGGGAGGATCCAAACAGACACTTGCACGAGTTCCATGTGGTATGCTCTACTATGAAGCCTCAGGGCGTTTCTGAAGAAGACATTAAGTTAAGAGCATTTCCTTTTTCCTTGACTGGGGCTGCTAAGGATTGGTTGTATTATTTGCCCACTGGACATGTTGCTAGTTGGATTGAAATGAAGAGAGCATTTTTAGAGAAGTTTTTTCCAGCATCAAGGACCGCCATTATCAGAAAAAGTATTTGTGGTATTTAACAAGTGGTTGGAGAGTCCCTTTATGATTACTGGGAGAGGTTCAAGAAGTTATGCTCTAGCTGTCCTCAACACCAAATTAGTGAGCAACTTCTTGTGCAATATTTTTATGAAGGTTTATTACCTATGGATAGGAGCATGATTGATGCAGCGGCAGGGGGAGCCTTAGTGAATAAAACTCCGGAGCAAGCTAGAGTACTCATTTCTAACATGGCGGAGAATACTCAACAATTTGGGAGTAGAGCACTCACTACGAGAGGGGTTCATGAAGCTCAAGTGTCGCCTAATGAACAAAAAGAAAGCAAGAGCTCCTAGTTGGAGAACCAATTGACGGAGTTGGCATCTTTAGTGAAGCAAATGGCAGTGAACAATGTGAACCAAGCCTCAAATTTAACAACAACTTCATTTCCAAATCAAGTTACAAGAGTATGTAGCATTTGTTCAAGCCAAGAACATAATTCGGACCATTGTCCAAATCTCCAACAAGATGAATCGGTTGCGACCTTGGCTAGAGCTCCATTCCAACGAAGAAATGACCCCTACTCATCTACCTACAATCCGGGTTGGAGGGACCACCCAAATTTGAAGTATGGTAACTCTTTTTACCAACAACCGCCTTCCAATCATCAAATTCAGCAAAATCATCCCTCATTTCAGAGTTCACAGCAACCACAGCAACCAACACAGAATTTTCAGCAGCCATCTAACCAAAGTTTTCAGCCTTCCTTTCAGCCTATTTTTCAGCAACCGCAGCAGCCATATCAGCCACAATTCCGGCCATTCCAACAGCAATTTCAGCCTTATCAACAAGGGCAGCAAGTGTGTCCAACATTTCAGCAAGATCCGCCTCAAAACCAGCCATTTTATCAGCCCACACAGCCCTTGAATCAAAATTTTCAGCCTTACAACCAAGGGTTTCAAAATCAAAATTTTCAGCCCTTGCCACAGAATTTTCCACACCAAAATCAGAACTTTCAAGGCTACAACTCCCAGCAAAGTTTCCAAGAATATCAGCCCTTAGATCAGCCATATCAACAGCCCACTCCATCTTCTTATCAGCCCCAACAGCCATGTTTTCAACCAAATCAGCAAGCTCAAAATTTTCAGTCTACTTCATCCTTTAAAAATCAGTCAAGAAGCTATGCTAATCAAGGAGGATATGGGGGATCAAATGGAGGAAATGATCAGCAACAACAGATGATGGAGATGCGACAAATGTTCCAACAACAACAACAACATATTCACAACCTTGAGAGGCAATTGGGTCAATTGGCCAGTGGGATCAATCAGAATCAAGCTCAAGGATCCAGTCAACTACCTTCCCAAACTATTCCTAATCCTAAAGGAAATGTGAGTGCTATTTATTTGAGGAGTGGGAAGGTTGCAACATCTCCAAAGAGTCCAAGAGCAGAATTTTCAGGAAACCGGACAGCAACTTCAATTCCAGCCCAAAACAACACTGAAATGAGTTCAAATTCAGCTGATTCCAATCCTAACCCGTTCCCAACTCTTTCCTCGAGCAACCCTCCAAATTTGGTGGCAAACGGAGAAGAAAACAGTGCCGAGGCTGATTTTACAGCCACCACATCGAATGGGACAGCAGGGCAGAATTCAGCATCTCTACCTCCGGCCAAAGAAGATAATTTTAGGGTTCCTTTGCCTTTTCCACAGGGGAGAACTCCAACCAAAAGACATGTGGAGGAGGAGAAAGCAAAAGAGTACAATGAGCTGGTGAAACTTTTTAGTAAAGTTGAAATTAATGTACCATTGCTGACGATGATTAAACAGGTTCCTAAGTACGCAAAATTTTTGAAAGATCTTTGTATTCATAAGAAGAAGCTTAAGGAAAATGAGTTAGTTAGCATGGGGAAGAATGTTTCATCACTTATCCATGCCATCCCTCAGAAATGTGAAGACCCTGGCATGTTCACTGTATCTTGTGAGATAGGGAGCACCACGCTACATGATGCTATGCTTGATTTAGGAGCTTCTATTAATGTCATGCCCAGGACAGTCTTCCAGATGCTTGGCATTGGTCCTCTACAGCCCACTGGAGTTGTGATACAGCTAGCAGATAGGAGCCAGACCCGGCCAGCGGGAGTTATTGAAGATGTGTTGGTTAAAGTGAAAGAGTTGATTTTCCCTGCGGACTTCTACATTTTAGATATGGAGGGAGAGTATCTTGCACGCAGATCCCCACTCATCCTTGGGAGGCCTTTTCTGAAGACTGCCAAAACAAAGATTGATGTTTATGCTGGCACACTCTCGATGGAGGTGGGAGACACAATAGTCCAATTTAGCCTTTTCGATGCTATGAAGCATCCGAGGGAGGATCACTCCATCAGGAGCGTGGATATTCTTGATGAGCTGGAGCAGACAGAGCTAGAGGCTGAGGGATTTTTACCCGATTTTTCTGGAGGAGCTATGTATTCAGAGGAGGCTGAGAGGTTATTTACTGCTGAGACTGAGGATTTTTCAGAAGATATTTCAGACACACTTCCAGTTGGAGAGTTTATTCTAGGTGTAGGGGATTGCACAGAGCCCCAAGGATCACCTATTTCTGTTGAGATTCAAAGTGTAGGGGATTGCACAGAGCCCCAAGGATCACTTATACCAGTTGAGCGCCTACTAGAACTTGAACCTGATACGGACTCTATACTTGACCAGGAGGGAGCTATGGACACATCTATCATTATGGGACCTCCAGGTATTTTTCAGCGCGATCAGGTAAGTATTTCTTTTATTTTTTTGGAAACATCAAGAGAGGTACCAAAAGTTGATTTTATAGGCTGCGATACATTTCTTGATTTGTCATGTGTGGGGAATAATTGGGAAAATTTCATTGGAACATCCAAAATAAATTTCATTGATTATGATAAGTATCTTGATGCATCCTGGGTAGATATTCATTGTAAAAAATTCTTTGAGATGCCTAAACTTGATTTTATTGGATGTGATTCATTTTTGGATAAATTGTATGCAAAGACTGATATTATTTTATTTCCTTCGTACCTTGCACGCTCTAGAGGGGTAGTACATTGTTTTGCAGGGTCCAGAAGACTGCTGGAGTGGGAGCTTCATTTGAACAGACTGAAACCTCCTGAAATGTGTCCCAAAAAGAATAAAGAGGGAGTAGATTTTACTTTAATTCAAAACACTCTACCTCTTGAATGGGTCTTGTATTTAAATAATCTTCGTCCACCTGAACAGGTTGCTGTAAAGTCCAAGTGTGGGGGAGCGATGCATTGTAAAGTTGAAGAAATGGAAGAAGCTCTTTCGCACACCCAGACTCCTCCACTACCACGGTGGAGGCTATTTCTTGACAGACTCCGACCGCTAGAAATAAAAGGGAGTTTGATCATTGTTGCCTTTTCCTTTATTGCATGTTTTCACTCTTAAAATGAGTTCTTGCTAATAAACACGTGAGTAGAGTAACATGAATAAATGTCATTGTAAATACCATGTCATTTCTTTTGGACACTTTTTCTTGCATGCTTAGGAATAAATGTATCCCTTAGGTTATCTCTATAGCATTTTAGAATCTTTTGGAAAATAAATTAAATTTGGTTGTCGAGATTTAGGATTTGAGTTCATGGATGAATTCTTGGATGCTTGAGTACGATTTTGCTTTAGATTCTTAATTGAGAATTTGAGATGGATTATTTTTACCTAGTGAGATTAGCCTTATTTTGTGATACACATATGTTATTGTATTCTAGAACTTGCTTAGATTCTTTCAAAATCATATTTCAATGGTTGGATCACATCTATAGGGACTAATCATTTTATTCACCTTTCCACATCAATTTGTCTATTCTATTCTAGTTGTTTTTCCTTATTTCTAATCTTACCCTCTCTTGTCTTTGGACTTGTTTGTTTGAGATATTCTTAATGCTAGTTTGCCCGAGACGGACAAAGATTTAAGTGTGGGGGAGTGATTAGTGCTTTGGAAAAATTTTTATCAAGGATGCATTTCAACTCGAGAAAAAAAAAATTCATGTGCCAAGTGAGTGATGTTTGGTACCAAGAATGAGTTAGAGAGATGGAAGCAATTGGAAATTGAGTTTCCTTATCATATTTTGAAGACTTAAATGGCAAGCAAAGAAAAATCAGTGCAATGGAATCAAAGAAAAAAAAATATGGTAATGTATCAACTTACCTAGTGAAGCATTCAACTCTCCATTACCATGTGATGTATTCATTTGGAGAAATCAAAGTTTTTTGCAATGAATCTGCCATGAAGCTGAAATGGAGAGCAAAACAGAAAAAAGAAAAATTTTTTTTGAGAAGCAGAGCTAAGACAAGTTGGCACGCATTGGAAGCAACCCATGCTAAGTCTTAAGCTTAATCGAATACCTTATGCATGTGAAGCTGCAAAATTGCTTAAGAATCTATTGAGAGCTGTTGTTGAATCTCCAATACAGGGACAGAACAAGAAAAACTCAGATTGAAAGGACTAGACTGTGGGTTAGACTTGGCACAGATTAGTATCAAGTGGAAACTGAATTTGGATGGAGTTAAGAAATGTAGAGCTGACCACAGAAGCTGCCGAGTGCTACATTTGGGATCTGATCTCCATGCTGAAGACCATCTGAATTGAAGAGCTGATGAAATTGTAGCAGCCGAGTAGCTGCTGAAATCAGAGAAGGAAAATACAGAAAAAATCTGGAGCAATCGCAGCAGAGAAGAATGCAAAACAGAAAATGCAGTGAGACAATTTTTGTACCAAATTGAAACTGAATTGGTTTGTTTAGGCTATATTTGTTGAACTCATCCACTGCTGATCAGAGCAAAAGAATGCGGATGATTGGATGTTTTAGATCAGAACAGATCGAAAAGAAAGAAAATTGCAATGAAGCTAAAATTTTCTTTGTGAAGATGATTGTTTTGGATCTGCAGCTGGGCAGAATGGAGAAAGCAGAAATCTAATGCCAAGTTTAAATGCAGAAATGTGTTTAATTGAAAGGTGCTGAAACAATTGAATAACTCATTGTTGAATCTGCAGCTGACTAAAAAAAAAAAGAGAGAAATCTGCAGCTTAAAAAAAATCAGATTGGCAGTGCAGTTTTTGAGCAGTTTGTGCTAAGTTGAGGCTGAAATTAGATTTTCCTGGGCTGTGAATCAGGGAACAAAATAGGAAATGCATCAAAGAGTATTGAAAGCACTCAATGCTGATCAAATCTGGAAGAAATTCTGATGATAGAAGCTGCTGATCAGAAACAGAATTTGAAAGGTTGACCAAAGGCTGAAAAGAAAGCTGAAAAACTGCATTGTTTGAAATCTGCCGAGTGCTGCATCAGGGAGCTATTGGATACTTAGATTCATTACTACATTGTGAAGATCAAAGTGGCATGCAATGAAAAGAAAAAAAATCTGCAATGCAAAGAAAAAGAAAAAAAAATCAGGGTCAAAAGGGTTGAGAATGCAGTTTGTATCAACCTAGGGTATGAAATTGAAGCACATGGCAAGGGTTGAGTTGAAGCTGATATCTAATAGGAAATTGGAGCTTAATTGAGGCTGATCAGAAGCTGAACATAGCTGGAAAAATCTGATCCAATGCAGGAAAAATTCTGTGCCAAAAACAGTTTGTGCAGTTTGTGTCAAGCTGAAGCTGAAGTTTGAGTTTGTGAAGCTATGAATCAAGATATTAAGTGTAAAATGTATCTGAAGTTGAAGGTGCACATTCAATTTCGGATCTAAGAAGAAACAACATGCTAGAAGCTGCTGATCAGAAAAGAAGAGAAAAGGGGAAAACAGTTTGAAGAAAAAAAAACACAAACTTGGTACAAAAATTGGAATTTTGGCTCCATGAGATCATTGAAGTTTCTTCCATCCGAATCAAAAGCTTGATGTCATGTCATTTCTGACCTTGCTAGAAGATAAAAGAAGAAGAGAAAAATCAGAAAAGAGAAGGAAGAAACAAAAGTTGGCACACAAGAGCAAATTTGGCACATTGAGATCAAATGGAGTTTTCTTCATCCAAATCAAAAGAATTATTTAAATTGGACTCCATCAAACTTTGGAATTTACTAGGGGACTGATAAGAGGGCAAAGTTCATTGGAAATATCCTTGAGCACTCAAGTCTTCCACTTTACCAATTGTTTCCATTTCCTTGACTTTTATTTCACTCCTTACCATTTTCTAATGTTTTGATTTGTTTTTATAGTTGTTGATCCTAATCATGATTAATGGTGGAGAGTAGACAATAAGCAAGCCTATGGTAGTGCAAGAAGCATGTGTGTTTGAGTGAGCTCCACTTCCATCATCAAGTTAGAAATTAAGAAGAGAGCCACCAATATTTTCCTTGAAAGGCTAGAGATTTAAATTCATCTCAATGACTCATGATAGATGAAAAGGCTAAGTTGTTGATTTAAGGGCAAGATAGTACTCCATAGAGCTTAGGTTTATAAGAATTGACAACCCTAGGTAATTTATTTTCATTTGTTTCTAATTATGCTTAAGTAAATCTAGGGGATACATATTTACTGTTTTCGCGAGACGCTCAAGGTTAAGTGTGGGGGAGATGATAAATACTATTTTATTGATTATTTGAGTTGCTTAAATCCATGTTTTACCTATGTTTTTATTGCTAGAATTGTGAAATTGCCCTAGGTTTTAGAACTTATTCATATTTTGGACTTAATTGCAAAATTACATATATTTGAGTTAATTGGCCACTAAATTCTTGATTTATTTTTTGTAGCCATAAAAGGTTCAAGGACCTAGGGCATATTGGGTCAAACTCGAGTCGGAAGTGACCCGGATCAGATTATCAAGATTACGATTAAATCTGGGCCGTCCGATTGAAAAGCGGCTAGATCTGAGCCATCCGGGATGATCTGAAGCCATCCGAGCTAGGGCTAGGGTTGATCAAGTACCCTGATCAAGATCTGAAGGTTTCATCACAATCAGAGCTCAATCAACCGTTGGATCAAGCTTGGAGGGCTCTAGAGCGTCCAACCACAGATAGAGTTGATCTGGACCATCCGTTGCATATCTGGAGGATCCGAGCTACCACGAGGTAGATCCTGACCCCAGATCATCATCATCAAATTTTGGCTCAAATCAGACTAAGATCAACCGTTGGATTGAAGTAGATCGATCGCAGCCGTCCATTGGTTGATAGTTAAGGAAAAATCACGCAGCTTCTTCCCCCATCGCGTCTTCGCCGCAACTCTCGAGTTCTTCATTTTCTTCATCATTTTCTTCCATTTTTCATCCACTTAAAGGCGCGGTCACTCAATCCATCATCGGAACAAGAGCTAGGTCAGTGAAGGGAATCTCAGTGAAGTCTCAGATTGGATTTCTGCTCAATAGTGAAGCTGCGTGAGGTTTCAGCAGATTCACTACTCGAATTCATCAAGCTCAGCTGTGCTCCATTTCCATTGCATCCGAGCTGACCAGAGGGGTTCCCTGGAAGGTCTCGGTCACTCCCAAATCCAAATCGCAAGCCACCACAGCAAGATTGATGAGTTCGGAAGCTAAATTTCAGTTTGAGCATGGATTTGATCTGTTTCAGTAGCAGAGACGTATCTTCACTGATTTGTTGAGCTTGCGGGTCCGATGTTCACTCTTGATTGACGACCAAGGAGTTCTTGAGATGAGGAGGGGTTGAGGAGTAGCTTAGGCCCTTAATTTTCATGTTTTGTAGCTTAATTTTCAATTTTTGCACTGCTCTATTCTGAATTTCTGTTTAGTTACTGAATATTTCGATTTTCAAGTTATTAGCTGTAGTTTAGCTCAATTCCGCAAGTGGAGTAATATAGAAACTTGTTTAGCAAAGTAATAGATCACATTTCAGCTCAATTCTTAGTTAAATTGCTGCGTGCCAAGTTAAATTGTTGCGTGCCAAGTTTGTTTGCGTATCTGAATTTTCCACTCATTTTCACTAGTTTTGTCAAGTAATTGCTAGTTTAAACTTCCTAGTTCCTAGATTAGTTACTAGTACTCAAGTTGTGTTAGCTAGCTCAGCCTTTAAGTTATTGCAAAAACAGAAAAATTAGTAGCTAGTCTTTTCATTTTGCATCTCCAATTTCAGCTCTTTTTCATTTCTGAATTCTTCTTAGTTCTCTGGTTTCGATCTTAGTCTAAATTCCTTTACAGAAGCTTGCTTAGTTCTGTCTTAATATCTTTGTTTTCCAATCGAATCCATCAGTTTTAAAAAGAAAAGAGAAGTTGAGTTGGAAGATCATTTATTTCCGAATTTAGTGTTAACTTTTGGCACAAAGAGTTATCTCTTGTGTGCAAATTGATTTTAATCCTTTTGCATCCGAATTTCAACTTGAATTTGTGGCATAAGATTGTGATTGAAACAATAAGTTGCATCCATTCAACTCTGAATTTTTATTGGCAGTGATTGGGTTCCAAAAAAATTGTAGCTAAGTAGAGGTTCCTTGCTTGTGAAATTTCAAAAATCCTTTGCATTGATTTATGTTAAGCTTGTTATTTCTGAAAATTCCCATCACTGTTTTTACTTAATTGCTTAGCTTTTCTTTTGAGTTGTTGAAATCAGAAATCAATTTTCCCACAAAAATTTTGTAAGTGCTTAATTAGGGTTCCATTAGTTGAGTTTTCCCTTTAGTACCAATTTTCTTGTTTAGTCATTAAATCAAGGTTTTTATTTTCCATTGCAATTTCATTTTTCATTACAAACCAAAATCCATTTACTTGTTTGAAACCCAAAAACACAAAAACGACACATAACTCCAAGTTTGAATCAAGCACGACAACTAGCCCCGAGAAAAATACGACCTGTGGCCCCTATATTACATTTTCATACTTTTGATTGTAAAAGGGTTTCCAGCTTTCATTTATAAATTCTAAATTTGAGGCTCACATTTGTGACACATAGTTTGGGCCCGTCAAAACCCTTATAATAAGGTCAAGTATATTCTACTTGGTCTGTATAGTCTGGTGGAACTAGCCGAAGCTATCGATCCAAGACCCAAACTAGTTAGATCAAAATTTTTCAAGAAGTAATTTGAAAATGAAATTTTGTTAAAAGGCTTTGTCAAGGAAAGGGATGTTGCTCCAATAAGGCTACGGCCAAAGAAGGCATCTGTGCCTCGCCAAGATCTGGAAGCCAATTTTCGAAATTCAAATTCAAATCACTATTTGTTAAAATTGAATCTAACACAAATTTTAACCAAATCTTAGATATCTGTGTCAAAGTTAATCTTGCTTTTTTTATAACATTTTCCATAACATGTTTTCTATTGTGCACAAGTTTTCATGTCATAACATTAGTTTTCAAAGATTAGTTCAAAGTTTTAATCTTACATACTTTTAACTCGAAATCTTCTCAAAAATTCACTTTAATTTGAGAATTGACTCATCAAATTATGATCTAGCACGTAATTGACTTATTTCTGATTAGTCAAACCTGGTCAAAATGGTCAAAATTGGTCAAGGATCAAACTGGTCAACAGTCAAACATTGGTTAACCCGAGTGCCCGAGTCCTTACTGGCTTTATCTTCATCCAAGGCAGTCAGACCTGCCAAAAGTAGCTAACAGCCTGATTCAGGCGCCCGAGAGATTTTCGGGTGCCCCAATAAACACGGGCACCCAAGACCCTTCACGGACGCCCGTGAAAGCCTTTATAAGGCCATCATCACTTCCTCATTTGCCACACCAAACGAGTTTCTCCTCCATTCCTTCTCCTCCGAAGGCACCCAAAAGCTCCTCTCTTATCCTCTAACGTCCTACTTCGACAATGCCACACCGGTATTATTTTAATTATGCATTTATAATTAATTCTTTTATTACCTCGCTTATTAAATGCATAATTTTTCTTATTGATTTAGAAAATGTTGCGTTACCCAACCTAACCCCATGGCCAAGCCTGCCCAGATCCGAGATTTCCTACCTTGGAATTATTTAATAAATTTGCACAGACCACCTATAAACCTATCAAAACCAGCTTTCTAAATAGACAATTCATCACCCAATCTTGCCCCATAGCGATGGATGCAATTAATTTCTATCACCTAGACCATCTTGTTTTATGCACCCATTCAGTTAACACAACCCTGTGTGCTGAATTTTACAACAATCTGGTCAAAGTATATGACCTTTGCTACTCGACCATCGTACAAGGGATGCCACTTACTATCTCACCAGCCTTATTTAACCAATTTTTATTACTATGACCCTCCCAGTCTACCTTTTGTTGCTATCCTCCTACTGACCAGCCTTACAGTGCCCCTTATTCTCACATTTCCCTGGACATTCTCTACTCCAACTTTTTCGGAGATGTCCGAGACCCGACGAGACAGAGGTTTCAATTCGTCGATCTCCGCGTCTAGCATTATGCACTCTATAGAGTCATAATCCGTTGTGTCCTTCCACTGACCACTCGGGATGTGGTGACCATGCGACCCTTTCATACCTTCCTCCTCTATTCTATGATTCATCATCTGGATTTAAATATTGGCCTCCATATTTTCCTGATGATCATCTATGATCCAGCATTTCTACCCATTCCTGAGTCTGCACCCCCTACTGCCACATCATCACCTCCCTTCTTCACCACTACGGTCGCGACATCACCACCTGGGAGGTAACCCCAATGACTGAGTTCGATGAGATCGGGGCTTGGAACTTTTCCTTAACGAGGATAGATGTCGCGGCCACCAGGGTTCTTTGATGGAGACGCCAGAGGGCTCATGGCCAAATTGACTCGGACTAGGATGTGGAGGTTGATGTTGCCGATCTCACAACCGAGATCAACGAGCACTTGTAGGAGCCTCCTCCACCGACCACCGACCATCGCCTGACTCTACTGCAGACGGAGATCCACAGCCTCCGAGAGGAGATGGAGGACTGTCACTCTGAGTTTGTAGATGTCCTACAGGTAGATCATAATGTGAACCAGGGCTATCACACCGAGTACATGGACAATCTTCGAGCCGATCGCGAGGCAAACGAGGCTCGACACAACGAGATGATGTCCATGTTCAGGTCATGGCAGCCTAGTCCATTCGTTCCGCCTGGCCCCTCCTCGTAGATCTGAGTGATTTCCTAGCTAGTTGATTGTACTTGTACTATTTGACTTGCCCTACCTAGTAGGGTTGACCTGTGGTTGACTTTACTGGTCCTTGTGATGGACCAGTTGACTTTTATTCAGCTATTGTATCTACTGGCTAGATGAGTTATCTGCTTTATTACCTGCTTTATGGCTTGATTATTTGTTTAACTGCTAAGTAATTAACTTCATCATAAGTTAGGGGTGTGCTTAGTAGAATAGGACTGATCTAAATTGTTTTCTTCAAAATTTTCCTATTTTTCTTAATTTTTTCAAAAATTCACAAATTTATCATTTCATTTATCAAGTTTTTGAAATTTAAAATGATTTTTCGACATAGTTTTCTTTCAAAAACTACCCCCTTCAAAACTAGGGCTTTTTCGCAAATGGACTTAGCTTAGGCCCTAACCCTAGAACTGCATACACCTATAGATCTAGAAGCCAGCATCTCACATGCACCTTAGGGTACTTTTGAATGATAACCTAGATTGGGTTGAGATGCTTAGATCTATGCCTTGATTCAAGATGCCTTAAGTCAGTGCATCTGCAGTAATTGACGCAATAAATACAAATTAAATAGCAAACAGGTTAAGTGTCAAGCTTAGAAACTCTAACTTGATCAGATCACTTAACTTGACTAACCCTACCGAAAATTACTGTTTATGACAGTTAGTATGTAGCTAACAGGGTTAGACAAGACCCGAATAAGATCGATTTAATTTGGTTTGGTCCATTTTTTTCATTAGGGTTGGTTCAATACAGAAGTACCAGATTATTTGACTAGCTCTAATTTACTTGCATTAATTGTTATCTTTTTTTTTGATATATGGAAAAGAGGGAGAGAAGCAAATGGAAGAGGGATTTTTTTTTCAATTTTTCAAATTTTTCAAAATTTCCATCTCTTTTCAAAAAGTAAAGCGTTCTAAGTGCTCAGTTTTTAAGTACTCCAAATTTTATTCAAAAGTTCTTTAAAGTACTTAAAAATGTTTTCAAATTTTTCTAAGTATTTTTAAGTGCTTTCAAAATACTTTGAAAATGATTAAACAATTTCTAAGTGTGTTTTAAAGAACATTTTCTAAAGAAAATTTCTCTTAGTAATCAAAATTTGCCTAAGCTAATTTCCTTTCTTTTCGGAAAATGGTGCTAAGTAAATTTTTCCTTAGTAAACAAATTTTGTTTAAAAATAATGGTTAAAAATCTGTTGGTGAAGATGTGTTAAGCAAATTCTTTCTAAGGTTAGAAAATTCTTCCGAAGCTCTCAAAATTGAAACATTTTAAGGGAAATCAGTTTTCAAAATTTGTTTTGCCTAAGTAAACTTTTAAAGGTGTTGAAACAAAAATTAGGCTTACAAAACATTTTCAAAATTGTCTAAGTGCTGAAAAACTCTTAAGTTTTTTTAAACCTGTTAGTCAAAAACCTAAAAGCTTTTCGCTAAATTTTGAAAAACACTTAGCACTTAGAGAGTTTACAAAACCCGCATGACATTGAAAATTTTAGGGGGAGAATGTGCAATTCAGGGGGAGACAAATTTCTATTGTTAGATTATTATTGTTGTTAGATTGCTATAATTTGTTCCTAACTTAACTTTTTGAACCATGTTGCCATAAATCAAAAGGGGGGAGATTGTTGGAGCCTGAAGCACCAAAGTCAAACCTATGTTTTGATGATGGCAAAGGGTTCGGATGTTAAGATTTGGTTGTGATCTAACAAGCTTATTAAGTATGCAGGAAAGTCCTAGGTACACTAGGCACTAAGTCCTGGTTTGTTGAATTGGGCACTAAGTCCTGACGTAAGGTTGGGCACTAAGACCTAGTGAGTGAAGCTGGGCACTAAGACTTGGTCGAGGACTAGGCACCGAAGACCTGATGAGTGATGTTGGGCAAAAGTCCAACCGGAGGAGCCGGTTGGCAAAAAGCTAAATTCTCCTGAGAGGAGTAGGTGAGGTTGTATTCCCCGTAGGAGGGAACATTAGGTGTCGGTTCGACCTAGGGTTCCATTTGGGAAACCCAAAGTCATAACCAAGACAGCTTAGGCTATAAATAATGTTTAATATATCATGTATATTTGCTTCTTGTGTTTGGAACTAACCCTGGTTGTAGGAAACGAAGGGACGATGTTTCTGCAGCTCAGGCACCTCACTGGAAGGAGGCGCCTCACTGGGCTAGGTGCCTGTAAGGATACAGGCGCCCCAGTGCAAGGACAAACCAAGCCATCGAAGCAAACTGCCACGGAAGCCTTTGGACCAAGTCAAGCTAGGCGCCTGTGTTAACACAGGTGCCCCAGTCAGCTCAGGCGCCTCAATGAAGGGGATAGACACTGACCAAGCCTGCAGATTAGAGTTCGCGCAGGAGAGGCCACGTGTAAGGCACCCCCTTCAACACAGGCGCCTCAACAACCAGTATAAATAGGGGTTCACCCCAAGGCTTTAGAATAACTCGAACATCTCGCTCTCTACACTTTCGTTCAAGCACTACGCTCCGACACGCTCTGCACTCGCGATTCAGGCGTAGACAACGACCTGCTGCTCTGAACTTCCAACCACTCCGGTCGTCGGTAAAAGTTTATTTTCGTAAAGTGTTGTAATTTCATTTTCAATTCTATATTTTGTACTCCAACTTGTAAACATTTTTATGAATATAGAATTGTCCACCATAAACGGTCAAGGAGCGTGGGCCTTGGAGTAGGAGCTGACTGCGACTCCGAACCAAGTAAAAAGAAAGATTGTTAGTGATTGTTTTTGTATTTTCTGCTGCGTAATTTCTCTTAATCATCCGAAAATTTTACGATCGATATTCACCCCCCCTCTATCGATTTACTCCGATCCAACAAGAATTACACTAGTACACTTTGTGAGCATTGGGTAGGACCAAAATAGAGGTCATTTAATTTATAAAGACTTATAATTGGTTTGGACCTCGGATATATTATGGAGTACAATCTCTAAATCCCAAAATAATAACGGACACATGTAATTAATTATTGTTTCTTTGATTTACCAATGAGAGGGATTTATTCTGCTAAATCAATAGGCCCAATAAATTGGGAAATAATATTATTTACATGGTGTGCCATTGATTATTGAGGGAATTCGTGTCCTGTTGAGTTGGGATGATGATGCCCCCTTGATGAGCTCATAAGGTTCATCATGATAAATCTTGCAAGTGGACTATGGTCCATCAAGATGAAAAGGTTGAGTGGTACTAGTCAACGATCATGAGGTTGATTAATTATAATTGTCAGTAATTTAAATTATTCAACGGGCATTCGATATCTTAATCATGGGGAGATGGATGTGGGCATAATAGGTGGAGCCCGTATGAAAATATGGG
Source organism: Boesenbergia rotunda (assembly GCA_024364735.1). Classification (NCBI taxonomy): domain Eukaryota; kingdom Viridiplantae; phylum Streptophyta; class Magnoliopsida; order Zingiberales; family Zingiberaceae; genus Boesenbergia; species Boesenbergia rotunda. The sequence continues at coordinate 186,476 of JAGFNQ010006911.1, forward strand.
AGTTGGTGTGGAAGTTCAATAGGAATCCTTTAGTGTAATGAATCTCCATTAATGGATCGGATTTGGATCCATTAGTGGAGCAAGATCCAACTCCTCCTCATGGTCCCTATCGTAGCCCTATATATACCCCATAGGAGTCATGAAACCAAGGCTAATTAATTCACCCAAGAAAACTCAATACCCTCTCATTTTTTTCCTTCCACCACTCTCTCTCCTAGGGCTAACATTGCGCCGATACAAAGGAATGAAGAAGAGAGCTTGTCTCTTCTTTTCCTTTGAGCGTAGGGCTTCTACAAGGAGAGGGATAGAGAGAGGAAATCAGCACACAAGTGAAGAAGGGGAGAACTCAACTGCGGGGACCAAAACCATGAGGTTTTCCGGCGCCGGCGACAAGAAGAAGGAAACCCATTGAAGTTGTGGTTTTATACCCTTCTTCTTCGGATTCATCTTCATTTTCTTCTCTCTCTTCTTCCTTCTAGTTGCGAGCAACAGAGCAGTGGGTGGTGGCTGAAGAGTTGGTGGTGTTTTGGAAGCACTCGGAGTCGGCGGGATTGAGAAGCATAGCTACGGTTTCAGCGGGTTTTGGGAGGAAGAAGAAGCTTCTCTCTTCTACTTCTTCCTTCTTCTTCATCTTCCTAATCATCCTCACCTTAACTCTCTTGTGGCTGGCGATTATCGAGCATGGTGTGGCCGACGGTGCAAGTGATGGTGAGGAGGTGGCTGGCCGGCGGGTAAACCCTAGGTACTAGGGTTTTTGGTTGGCAGTTGGAAGAGGGTTGAAGACGGTGATCTTGGCAAGCCTTGGTGACTCTGCATCTTGGTAGATCATCACCCACACGACATCCAAGAGGGGAGGGACATACTGTAGAAGACTACGAGGTAAAAGATGAGGTATACCTCTCTTTGGCTCCTCATTAGTTTCTATTATTTTATGTGATTTTTATCATTGCATGTGTGTTCCTAATTAATTTTTATGGTTTGATTATTCAATAATTAATATTGATAATTAATTGTGTCATGGACCCCAAATATATACACAAAAACTAGCAATTCATTCGTCATCTTTTCCGCGGTCACTTGATTCGGAAAGTTACAAGGCCTTATTCGTGAGTTTGGCTAATTTGTGACTTGAATCAATTGATACAATGATGAGACGGTCGTTTGGGAGACAGGTCTCCATTTGGATTAAATTTGAATCTGTAGATATTGAGAGGTCTCTCATGTTCGACCCCGTGTTCGCTTAGGAAGCCTGCCAAGCCATACCCCAACAATTGGTATCAGAGCTGAGGTTTTCGATTTTGTGTGTTTAAGATTCGGTTATTTTTCTGCACATTATCATATATTTTATTTTTGCTAGATAATATTTGGATGTGCATAGGGTAACTCTTTGTTGCAAGCACTAGATTCCAACTATTATGGCATTAATAATGAATGTATGTGATTGTTGTGCATTTTTGTAACTAATTGAATCCTTGGGGTTGACGTGGCTAATTTAGGTATTTAATTTTTGTAATTAAATATGGCACCTGTTTTGCCGAGCCTTGATTTACTTTGGATCTATATTACATGTACATGTTGGATCGAGAGAATACGATAGAGGGGGGGTGAATATCGTAAATCGTTTTGGATTGAGAAAAGAGCAAATACGCAGCGGAATAAACAAAACACAACACAAAGACTCAAGTGGTTTTACTTGGTTCGGAGTCGCAGTCGGCTCCTACTCCAAGGCCCACGGTCGTTGACCGTTTACTGTGGGCAATTCTATATGAGCGCAATAGGTTTACAAGAATTGTATAAGTAAATTGCAGTAAATATAACAGTTTTACTCTTCGTGATCGACCCCCGTATGGATCGTACTTTGGTGCGGAGGGTCATCGTCGGCGCTTGGAATCTCAAAATGGAAGGTTTCTGGAGCAGCACGTTTGAGTCGAAGAGCGTAGAAGCATTGGAAAGATTTGTTATTTGAAGCCTTGGGGTCGAGGGGCTATTTATATCCTTCTGGGGCGCCCTGAACGTTGGAGGCGCCCCCCCCCCCCCCCCCCCCACATGTCAGCCGATCCGAACAAGTCTCGGTCAACCCTTATCCCACTTGAATAGGGCTGAGAGTTGACTGGGGGCGCCCAGGACACAGGGGGTGCCCGGGTTGACTCGGTCCGCTGGCTTCTCGCTGGCTTGACTCTATCCGCTTCGTTGGCTTGAGCCCGGGGGGCCCCGAGCATCCGGGGCGCCCGGAGCATCCGAGGCGCCCGGGAGCACGGGGGCGGTCGGGAGCATGGGGCGGCCCCAGTGAGCTTCTGAAGCAATTTCTTGCTTAACTTGTTTTGCCTTGACCTTGGGGGTGCCCGAGACACTTGGGGCCCCCTGCCCAGCTATTTGCCCCTCTCCTTTGGGGCGTTCTGAGCTGCAGACACACATTCCTTCGGTCCTGCATCCAAGGTTAGTCCAAAACAACACAAACCAATAAAATATTAGGTTTATACAGCCTTAGCTGTCTTGGTTCTGACTTTGGGTCTCCAAAATGGAACCTTAGGTTGAGCCGACGCCTACTGTTCACTCGACGGGGAACGCATCCTCACCTACTCCTCTCGGGAGGGTTTACCTTTTGCCAACCGGCTCCTCCGGTTGGACTTTTGCCTAGCAATCCTTCGCCAGGTCTTAGATACCAAGCTGTACTTCGCCCGGTGCCTAGCAGTCCTTCACTAGGGCTTCGTATCCTGGCAGTCATTCGCCAGGTGCCTAGCAATCCTTCGCTAGGGCTTCGTATCCTGGCAGTCCTTCGCCAGGTGCCTAGCAGTCCTTTACTAGGGCTTCGTATCCTAGCAGTCCTTTACTAGGGCTTCGTATCCTGGCAGTCCTTCGCCAAGTGCCTAGCAGTCCTTCGCCAGGTCTTAGGGTTTCGCTGCCTAGCAGTCCTTCGCTAGGTGTTTGTTTCTTGGTAGTCCTTCGCCAGGTGCCTAGCAGCCCTTCGCTAGGACTTTGTTTCCTGACAGTCCTTCGCCGGGTGCCTAGCAGCCCTTCGCTAGGTCTTAGTTTCTGCACACTCAATGAACATCGTTAGATCACAAATAGTACTTAACTTTGAATCCTTTGCCAATATCAAAACAAGGTTCGATATGGTGCTTCCTGCACCAACAGTACACTCCTTCGCGGAGTATAGGATCGATGGATGTAAATATTTAGCTAGTCATCTTGGCTCGGAGATCCCTTCATGGAGGCTTGCATATGGTATAGAGCGGAGCGGACGAGGTGGCGACACAACTGGAGGCGCAATGGAGACCAAGGCCATTATAGTTAGAAAAATCTAGGATTTTTCTTGTTTATTATGTTGGTTTATGTGCTTGTTGTGTTTGTGCATGGAAAATTCCTCATTTCAAAATAACTAAGTGGGAGAGGGACTCTAAGGGTCCCGTGGCCTCCATTACAATCTAATAAGTGATGCGAACAAGTCTGTGTATCGGCTTTTGAGTGCCATCCTCCCCATCGGATGGGCTTGGTCTACAGGTCACTGGGTCAGAAAAGACTATAGAAAGTTATTGAAGAGCGTGAGTACTTCCCCATCGGACGACATATAATTGGAAATCATTTTCTTAGTGTCATTTAATGGTAATCACTTAGATACAAATAAGAGTATCCTGCCCAACGGAGTCACTGTTAATATTTAGGGCCGAAGAGGACCAACTATTAATTTTATTTGTCAAAAAGTTAGGTTGTCAAGATAGTAAAATTAATCGGTAAATCCTCCTGTCATGAATGTAGAATTCGTATACGTCCACACCATCGTGGCATATAATATTCTCAGTGTTTTGAGGTGTTGGTTGATTTTGAAAATTATTGATTGTGGAATCAATTTATTTTCGAAATTTAAAGTGTGTGATTGTTGTGATTCTCAGGTGTTTTCAAAATGGATCTAGACCCACTTGATTTAATTCAAAGAGAAAACAAACATAGTGCCCCTAATAATAATGATTGGAAATTAAACCTGGACTTTGTCGAAACTGCCGAGGAATCCAAATGTGATCTTAACGAGTTCTGTGCTGAAAAACCTAGTGTGATTAATGGTGAAGAGGAGATGGAATATTTTAGGTAGTGGTTAGAAGCAGACCAGATGACTTAGAGTCATCAACATCAGGCTTCTTCCATTACCTGTGATAAAACATCCATGCTCGATGAACTCTTCGGACACAATAATCGGGCCGCTAGGCAAGAAGTCATGAAGAACTTGACAACAACCACCATGATTGAGGGAATGCCCGTAAGGGAACATGTTCTCAAGATGATGGCTTGGCTGAAAGAGATGAAAATCCATGGACACAAATCGATGGGGAAACCTAGGTCGATCTCATCCTCCAGTCTCTACCAAAGAGTTTTGAGAGGTTTTGCCTAAGCTACAATATGGACAAACACTCATATTCGTGGGCGGAACTTCTAACAGAACTCGAGGCGGCAGAAGGGTTTTCTCTTCAGACTTCACAGGCTTTCATTGCTCAAGGGGTTTCCAGCTAAGTAAAAGAAAGTAGCAGGATTACAGGGACCTCAGAGTTGCATGAAGAAGCCGAAAGGCAAGCGCTTCGTGTGAAAGCAGTTTGGACATTGGAAGGCGGGATGTCCCCGCCGTCAGAGTAATAATTCAATTATATCTTTTTCTTTTATCGTTGTAACATGTTTAGCAGTGATATCTACCGATACCTGGTGTGTAGATACGAATGTCACTAATCATGTCTACATTTCTTTGCAGGGGTTCCTGGAAACCCGACGACTAGTTGAGGAGAAGATTACCATCTACATCGGATAGGCTACAGAGATGACTTTTGCAGTGGGAGTTATTTATTTGTCTTTTAGATAGGATGATAGAAAGTTTTGGTTTTAAAGAGATTGCTTTTATGTACCTAAAATTTTTTTGAAAGAACATTTGTTCAGTTTCTGAAATATGATATTCTATTACTTTTATTATGAAAAGTGTAATAGAAAGATTATCTAGTTAGGTACTTTGATAGGCAATTGATACTCTTGAAAACCAAAAGCTCCCATGATGCAATTAGATGTTAATAGCTTGTCATCTAACCAAAATAAGATAAAGGTTTCTTCCTAGAAGAACCAAACATATCTTTGGCATCTAAGGCTTGGTCTTATCAATCTTAGTAGGATTTAAAGAATAATAGCCAATGGGCCCTTGGGTTCATTGGTGGTGGAAGACTAGAATTCCTAAAAATCTTTGAATATTACTTGGAAGGTAAGATAACCAAGAGGCCTTTCCGGGCCAAGGGGTATAGAGTCAAAGCTATGATAGAGTTGGCTCATTCTGATTAGTATACATCCACACTAATGTGGCATGCAAATTCTCGGTGTTTGAGATGATGGTTGATTTCGAAAATTAATTGTTTTGAGGAATTAATCAATTTTTTGTTTGATTTCTAAAGTAGTGCATTGTGATTCTTAGGATTTTCATAATGGCTTTTACTCCACTAGCAATAATTCTTAAGAATAAAAAACTTACTGGTCCAAACTACATAGACTGGAAGAAGAACCTTGACATTGTCTTCACTGCTGAAGAGTACAAATTTGTACTCTTCTAGGAATGTCCGGAAAAACCTAGAGACGATTCTAGTGAAGGGCATAAGGACCGTTACAAGAAGTGGGTTAAGGCAGATGAGATGGCTGTTGGGACCGGGTGCATGTTGACATGGATGCGGGTTCATAATTTTAAAATTAATTATGTGCAGCGGAAGGTTTAGCATAAATAATTTCTCAAATTATTTAACCACGCATCTAAGCATGCAACTTTATCTTGTGTAGATATGATCATATATTTATAATTTTGCAGAAACATAAACTAATTTACGTATTACCTCGCGTAACTCGAAGGAAGGGACGAGATCCAACCGTAAGCGTCCCTTGGAAGCTCCGCCTCTATTCGCGTCCACGCTGAGTATCTTCGGGATGACTTCGCAAAGCCACAAGTTTCGTGTTCTCGAGAACTACTAGATTCTCCAAGAATGCGACAAGAAAAACCAAGAGAGAAGTAATTACATCGAAAAACTCACTACCAAGGTTGGCCGGAATCACAATTCTGGCGAGAAGGAGGAAGATGACTTGCGCCCAATCCCAAGGTGATGATGGTTGGAGAGGAAGATCGTCCCAATGGAAGAACATCGTCGCCTTGGTGCTTCTCCTTGTGCTCACGGCAATAAGAAGGGAGAAGAACCTTGTGGCCTGCCAAGAGGAAGAAGGGAGGAGAGGGAGAGAGCCCAGGCAAGAATACTTCGATTATTTTCCAAGCCTTGCCTTGGGTCCTTTATATAGTGGTCTCTCAACCATCAAGCCTCTCAAAAAAAAGACTTATTCCATCATGCCAAGTTTTATCATATTTTAATTCATGATAATCGACCAAGTCTCCTTTTTTCTTATGGAATAAATTTTCTTATCATGGTAAATCAATCCATGACTGATTTTATAAAATTAAATAAACCAATCCATGGTTCATTTTAATTTCCATGAAAAATAAACCAAACCTTGGTTTATTATATAAAAATTTATATCATCCATAATTTTATAAAACAAACCACACTTGGTTTATTTTATAAATTGAACCAAAAACTTGGTTCTCTCCCTTTGTTGTGGCCGGCCAAGCAAAGAGGATGAAGACCCTCTTTGGCCGGCCCATCCAAGCCACGCCCCAATGAAATAAACTTATTTAATTCATCTATTAAGTCTTCAAAAGACATAGTCATTTTACGCTTCCGATGCGTCTCTGAAAAATTCAGATTCGACTTATCATTTGGCTTAACCAAACCTAATCTCTCTTGATTGGAAAATCCAATTTTCAACTCGTTTTAAATCCCTCGGATTACTCGTAGTGCGTGTGACTAAATAGACTTTCGATTTATGTTGGCCATCTATAATTAATCAATTATAGAACGATCATGAGTGGCACCTAGTAGTACATCATGATCCCCAATTAATCGAAAGATCAACGGTTGACCTCAAAAACAATTCTGAAACCCTTCATCAGTTATAATGAATCGTGCCCCATTCCCTTCACTATCTTATACCTACTTGGTTCAGGACATGGTCTATGTGTGTCAGTCCCCACTAGGCTGACTATGTCACACCTAGCCCAAGTAACGTTTTCTCGTCCTACGGATTTTAATTACTCTCATGTATTTAAGAGATTCATACTCTGAACATGTCATGCTGTGGCCAGAGGCATCGAGTAACAATCCGACGATAGTGTAGGGTTTTTCGGGCCGCGAAAACTGCTTTTTCGCGTCGCGGAAACCCCGAAAGCCCCAATAGAAAGGATCCAAGCGAAGAAAACCATTTCAAAAATTTACGAGTGCTCGTTTTCATGCTTCAAAACCGATCTACAACCTAGATCTATTAGAGAAGAGAAAACTACCTTCGATGCGTGCCCCGCAATTCCCGCTCGCTCCTCGGTTGGTGTCGGATCTCAAGGATGCAAAGTAGCAACCCTCTAGAAGTATCCACACAAGCAAGAGAGTGGAGAGGAGAGCCCAAAAGTGTGCTAGCACTACTTGGGTTCTCGGCAAGATGAGAGGAGAGGGAGAGCAAAACAAAACAAAACCAAGTGAGGAGAAGAATGAATCACACACACACAAAAAACTCCTTTTGTGTGTTTAAGTGGTCGGCCACTTAATGGCCATTATTGGCCATTAAGTGGCCGGCCACCACTTTTGGTAACCCCCTATTTGAATTCAAAATTCAAATGGGGAGGTTACTTAGCCTTGATGATGATGCTAAGTCATCACTTGGTCAAGTCAAGGTGATGTGGCTTGAGTCAAGACAAACTTGCCTCTTATGGACTTTCCATATTTAGCCAAAGTCAAACTTTGACTTCATTACTCTCCCATGATTAGATTCATCCAACACTTGGATCAAACTCGAGTCCAACTCAAGTTGTCTAATTTGAGTCAAGTCAAACTTGTCTTTTATGGACTTTCCATATTTAGCCAAAGTCAAACTTTGACTTCATTACTCTCGGTCCATCATATGGACTTATTCTCCATCTATTGCTCTATGTGTGTGACCCTATAGGTTCTTGTAACGTTGGCAATGCCCTTAAACCTATTTAAGGACATAAGCAATGAGAGGTATCTAGCAACACATCATTGCTACCCAAGTTACAAGAATGTCGAGATCCAACATCACCATTGTGACTAATAATTGTGACCATCACAATATGTGACAACGTCCTTCTATCCTCGATATCTAGATTGATCTTTCATGAGGCATAGACCGTGTCATCCTTAAATCAATCTATATGTCTTGATCTCCAAGTAGACTCACTATAATCAAATAAGCTCAATATCTAATATTGCCTTATTTGGGCATGGTCATGCACTTAGTGGTCTTACTCTATCAAGAACGAAGATATCACTCCCATCATATAGGAGGGATAGATCCCATCTACGTTACTCACATCCCTCCGCATAATTTGTTACAAACCCAGTAATCGCCTTTATAGTCCACCCAGTTACGGGTGACGTTTGACGAAGCCAAAGTACGTAACTCCTTATGTAGGGAACTATGGTAACTTCAGGTCTAGGACTATAGTCATACTAATAGTCACATGAGAAAGTATATGACACTCATATAACGATCCATGATACTTTCTCATGGCGGGTCCATTCAGTATACATTCTCTAATGTATACCCATGTGTCAACTTGATATCTCATATCCATGACTTGTGAGATCAAGTCATCATGTTGACCTACATGCTAGTCTCTATGCATTAACATTGTCCTTGAATGTTAATACTTGACTAGGAATAATTAAGAGTAGTGTTCTCTATATCATCTCACTATCGATTCAACTAATCGATTGATATAGATATGAACCTTCTACTCAAGGACGTTATTATACTAAGTTATTTGGCACCAATACACATAAGTACAATAACCATAAGAAATGCCTTTATATATAAGAAATATATATACAAGAATATGATACAATGAGTCCAAAAAGTAATCATCATATGATTGGCTCTAGGGCTCTCACTAACAATCTCCCACTAGCACTAGTGCCAATCACTGTAGTATCTAATACCCAATGACCTAGTGTGACCATCATGCTTCATCTGTGCCAAAGCCTTGGTCAAGGGATCTGCGACGTTAGCCTCTGTGGGTACTCTGCAAATCTTCACATCTCCTCGATCGATGATCTCTCGAATGAGATGGAATCGCCGTAGTATGTGTTTGGTCCGCTGGTGTGAGCGAGGTTCGTTAGCCTGCGCAATAGCTCCATTGTTGTGAAAATAGAGCTCTACGGGATCAGATATGCTAGGAACCACCCCAAGCTCAGTGATGAACTTGCAGATCCAAACTGCCTCCTTTGCTGCCTCTAATGCAGCAATATACTCAGCTTCTGTTGTAGAATATGCAACTGTGTCCTGCTTCGAACTCTTCCAGCTCACAGCTCCGCCATTCAAGCAAAATACGAACCCTGACTACGATCTGTAATCATCCTGGTCGGTTTGGAAGATGGCATCAGTGTAACCCTTTACAACTAGATGCTCATCGCCTCCAAATATCAAAAAATATTCCTTAGTCCTTCTCAAGTACTTAAGGATATCCTTGACCGCTATCCAGTGACGTTCACCTGGATCTGACTGGTACCTGCTCGTCATGCTCAAAGCATACGAGACATCAGGACGAGTACATAACATGGCGTACATGATAGATCCTATGGCAGAAGCATAAGGGATCTTATCCATGCGGTCTCTCTCCTCTCTAGAAGAGGGACTCTGAGTCTTCGAAAGACTCACACCATGTGACATTGGCAGAATTCCTCTCTTGGAATTCTGCATGGCAAAACGGTGTAATACCGTATCGATGTATGTACTCTGACTTAGGCCAAGCAATCTCTTAGATCTATCTCTATAGATCTTAATGCCTAGAATGCAGGCTGCTTCACCTAAGTCCTTCATTGTGAAACAAGTCCCCAACCAAGTCTTCACAGACTGTAGCGAAGGGATGTTGTTCCCAATGAGTAGTATGTCATCCACATACAAGACTAGGAAGACTACTGTGCTCCCACTAACCATCTTGTAGACACAAGGTTCATCTTCGTTCTTGATGAAACTAAACTGTTTGATCACATCATCGAATCGAAGGTTCCAGCTCCGAGAAGCTTGCTTTAGACCATAAATGGCCCTATGCAGCTTGCATACTCTGCCAGTATGCTGTGGATCTACAAAACCCTCAGGCTGTGTCATGTACACATCCTCGAGGAGGTTTCCATTCAGAAACGCTGTCTTGACATCCATCTGCCAGATCTTATAATCGTGGTAGGCTGCAATAGCAAGCATGATCCGAATGGACTTAAACATCGCTACTGGAAAAAAGGTTTCATCATAGTCAATACCATGAATTTGCTTGAAACCTTTAGCTACCAGTCTACCCCTATAGGTATGAGTAAGTCCATCCATGTTAGGCTTTCTCTTAAAGACCCACTTACACCCAATGGGTTTGACCCCTTCAGGTGGATCAACCAAGGTCCAAACTTGGTTAGTGTACATGGATTCCATTTCGGATCTCATGGCTTCCAGCCATGACTCAGAATCTGGGCTCATCACAGCTTCCTGATAGGTGGTAGGCTCATTCTCAATGATCATAACGTCATCATGGTCAGGCAAGAGAAATGAATATCTCTCAGGCTGACGACGTACCCTATCAGACCTGCGAAGAGGTAGGTCTACCTGAACAGGTTGTTGTTCCACAACTTCTTGTGTAACAATCTCATCCACAACTTCTTGTGGTTCCTGTTCAGTATCCATCAAGGGCTCAGTGCTATGGTCGTTGTCTTGAACTTCTTCAAGATCAAACGAACTCCCACTAGTCTTTCTAGAAACAAAGTCCCTTTCTAGAAAGACCCCAGTCTTAGCAACAAACACTTTGTGTTGACTGGGAATGTAGAAGTAATATCCCTTAGTTTCCTTGGGATATCCCACGAAATAGCACTTATCGGACTTGGGTCCCAGTTTGTCTGAGACTTGACGTCTAACGTAAGCCTCACAACCCCAAACCCTCATGAAAGACATCTTGGGACTCCTCCCAGTCCATATCGTATATGGTGTCTTTATGACCGCCTTTGATGGAACACGGTTAAGTGTGAACGCTGCCGTGTCTAGAGCATATCCCCAAAAGGATATAGGAAGATCTGCGTGACTCATCATAGATCGTACCATATCTAATAAGGTACGATTCCTCCTTTCGGATACACCATTCCACTGTGGTGTCCCAGGAGGAGTGAGTTGATATAGAATCCCACACTCAGCTAAATAGTCACGAAACTCATGGCTCAAGTATTCTCCACCTCGATCTGATCGAAGTATTTTAATACTCTTGCCGAGTTGGTTTTGTACTTCATTTCTGATTTCTTTGAACTTTTCAAAGGACTCGGACTTATGTGTCATCAAGTACACATAACCATATCTACTGAAATCATCAGTAAATGTGATGAAGTATCTATAACCACCTCGAGCAGCAACATTGAAAGGGCCACATACATCAGAATGTATGAGTCCTAACAAACTGTTGCCCTCTCGCTATGTCCACTAAAGGGAGTATTAGTCATCTTGCCTAGAAGGCATGACTCGCATGTCTCATATGATTCAAAATCAAATGAATCCAGCAATCCATCCTTATGGAGCTGGGACAAGCGACTCTCATTTATGTGGCCTAAGCGACAGTGCCAGAGATAGGTTGGGTTCAACTCATTTGATCTCAACCTCTTGGTACTTACATTATAGATAGGGCGTTCTAAGTCTAGAATGTAGAGTCCGTTGATAAGATCTGCACTACAATAGAACATTTCATTTAAATAGACTGAACAACATTTGTTCTTAATTATAAATGTGAAGCCTTTCTTGTCTAAACAAGAAACAGAAATTATGTTCTTAGTAAGTGAAGGTACATAACAACAATCATCTAGTTCCAGTACAAGCCCAGAGGGCAGAGATAGAAAATAAGTTCCTACAGCAGCCGCAACAACTCGTGCTCCATTGCCTACTCGTAGGTCCACCTCGCCCTTTGCCAATGCCCTGCTATTTCTCAGCCCCTGCACATTGGTACAAATGTGAGAAGCACATCCAGTATCTAATACCCATGATGTAGAAATAGAAAGGTTGACTTCTATAACATATATACCTGAAGTAGAAGGCTCGCTTCTCTTCTTCTTAAGATCCTCCAGGTAGATCTTGCAGTTTCTTTTCCAATGCCCTTTCTCACCGCAATGGAAACAGGTGGCATCCTTCTGCACCCCACCCTTGGGTTTAAGTGCTGTAGAGCTGGCTTTGCCCTTGGTTTGGGTCTTACCCTTACCTTTGGGCATCCACTTACCCTTGCCTTTGCCCTTCTGTACCATCAGGACGGTACTAGGCTTGGTGAGATTAGGCTCAGCAATTCTTAACATGTTGAGTATCTCGGGAAGTGGTTTGTCTAATTCGTTCATGTTGTAATTCATGACGAATTGACGGTAACCTGGCGGCAACGATTGCAGAATCAGGTCGGTAGCCAGCTCTTGGCCCAAGGGAAACCCTTGTCTATCGAGGTTCTCGACGTACCTAATCATCTTGAGTACGTGAGTTCCTACTGGGGTTTCCTCTTTCATCTTGCATGAAAAGAGGGCCTGAGTCACTTCGAACCGCTCATTGCCTTGCCTGCCCTTGATATAATTGCTTGAGGTGGCCTAATCATATCGTAAGCATTCAT
>JAGFNQ010006912.1:0-124662 GCA_024364735.1 Boesenbergia rotunda
GGTAAACAAACCAGATCTAATCACAAACTAACCAATCTGATCTAACTCAGACCACACTTGAGCTCCTGCACCTTGACCTATTTGATTCACACGGAGCCAAGTCACTAAGCGGAAACCGATACTGCTTGGGTAATAGTTGATGATTACTCTAGGTTTACCTGGGTTAGGTTTCTAAAAACCAAAGATGAACCCTAAACCTATTTAATGAATTCTGTAAGTTAATTGAAATCAAAACGATACTAAATTAAAAAACTTAGGAGTAACCACGGGGGAGAATTTGAAAATCAACGGTTCGAGGAATTCTGTAGGTAAATGAGTATCAACATAAATTTTCGTGTCCTAGAACCCCCCCAGCAAAATGGGATAGTCGAAAGGAGAAATAGAACACTACAGGAAGCCGCTAGGGCTATGCTCATCGAATTCAACTTAGTTAACCAATACTGGGCAGAAGCAATTAGTACGGCTTGCTACATCCAAAATAGGGTCCTGATTAACAAGCGACACAACAAAACACCCTATGAACTATACTACCATAGACTTCCAAATCTACACTACCTAAGGGGTCTTTGGATGCAAAGTTCATATCTTAAATACCAAAGACTATTTAGGAAAATTCCAGTCTAAGTCAACCCCAGGCATCTTCCTAGGATATTCAACCACAAGTAGAGCCTATAGGGTTTACAACAAACAAACTAAGAAAATTGAAGAAATAACAAACTTAATATTTGATGAAGAAATCAACCCAACATCTGATAATCCAGACCTAACGTCATCAAATTCTGATCAAGAAATTAATGAACAAACTGTTGAACCTTTAATTGAACCCTTAAACGAACTAACTATTGAACCAACTACTGAGTTAAAACAACCAACTGTTGACCCAATAATTGAACCAGCTCAAAGAGTTGAATCAAATAGTGAACCAAACCGACCAGCCGGACCTGAGGCTGAACCAAGTTCTAGAAAAACCAAAAAACCCAGACTCAATCATCCAACCGATCAAATTGTGGGTGATCCAACTCTAGGAGTCAGAACTAGGTCTTCCTATAGAAACCTTAGTCAGATAGCAATGATATCAAAAATTGAACCCAAGACTATAGAGGAAGCCCTACCTAATCCTGATTGGATCATAGCTATGCAGGAAGAGCTAGCCCAATTCGAAAGAAACCAAGTCTGGGAATTAGTGCCTAAACCTGAGGGCAAATCCGTCATTGACACTAAGTAGGTTTTCAGGAATAAGTTAAATGATCAAGGAGAAATAGTCAGAAATAAAGCCCGCTTAGTAGCAAAAGGATTCAACCAAGTAGAAGGGTTAGATTATGACGAAACCTATGCCCCGGTAGCTAGACTTGAGTCCATTAGGATGTTATTAGCCTTTGCATCCCATAAAGGATTCAAACTATACCAGATGGATGTAAAGTCAGCCTTTCTAAATGGATTCATTAAGGAAGAAGTCTATGTAGGACAACCCCCCGGATTTGAGGACTTAGAAAGACCTGACCAAGTTTACAAACTTACTAAAGCACTATATGGACTAAAACAAGCACCTAGGGCTTGGTATGAACGCTTATCAACTTACTTAATTTCTAAAGAATTTAAACAAGGTCAAATTGACTCAACCCTATTTATTAAAACCTTAGGAAAAGATATATTTATTGCCCAAATCTACATAGATGACATAATCTTTGGGTCCACCAACTCAAACTTTCTAAAAGAATTCGTGAAAATAATGGAAAATGAGTTTGAAATGAGTTTAGTTGGTGAGCTCAATTTCTTTCTAGGGTTACAAATCAAACAAACTAGAGATGGAAACTATGTCCATCAATCCAAATATGCTAAAGAATTAATAAAGAAATTTAAAATGGATAGCTCTAAGAGCATAAGTACTCCCATGACCACCAATGTAAAAATAGATAGTGACCCTGATGAAAAACCAGTAGACCTTAAACTCTATAGAAGTATTATAGGAAGTCTACTGTACCTTACAGCCAGCAGACCTGATATCATTTTTTCTGTAGGAATGTGTGCTAGATACCAAACATGTGCTAAGGAAACGCACTTAGCAACCCTAAAAAGAATACTAAGATATGTTAAGGGCACCCTAAATGTAGGGATTTGGTATCCTAGGACTTCAACTTTTGATTTGTCAGGATACTCGAATTCTGACTACGCTGGTTGTAAATTAGATAGAAAGAGCACAAGTGGAAGCTGTCAACTGTTAGAAAATAGTCTAGTAAGTTGGTGCAGTAGAAAACAACACTGTGTAGCTCTATCCACAACTGAAGCTGAGTATGTAGCCTTAGGAGAGTGTGTAGCACAACTTTTATAGATGATGCACACTCTTAAGGACTTCCAAACTCAGGTTTTCATTGACAACATAAGCTCAATTAATCTAACTAAAAATTCAATCCAACATTCCAGAACTAAACACATAGAAGTTAAACATCACTTTGTAAGAGACCATATAGCCAGGGGTGAGATAGTCCTTAAGCATGTAGATTCTAAATCTAACTTAGCTGACATATTCACCAAACCCCTACCTGAGTCTGAGTTCAGCTTACTAAGAAGGCAGTTAGGATTGTGCTCAGTAGAATAGGTTAACTCTACTTTTGATTTTCTTACTGCTTTACTTGATTTAAAAATCAGTTTCTAAAAGAATGTGAAAAACTGTTCTACTTAATTTCAAAATCAGTTTTTTTTGTTCTTTTGCAAATTTTTCGACTTAGTTTTATGTCAAAACTACCCCTTTCAAAACTAGGGCTTTTTCGAAAATGGACTTAGCCTAGGCCCTAACCCTAGAACTGCATGCACCTATAGACTTAAAAGCCAGCATCTCACAAGCACCTTAGGGTACTTTTGATTAATAACCTAGAAAGAGTTGAGATGCTTAGGTCATTGCCTTAATTCAAGATGTAGATCAGTGTATCTGCAGTAATTGGGGCACTAAATACAACTTACACAGTAATCAAGTTAAGTGTAAAGTTTAGAAAATCTAACTTGAAAAGAACACTTAACTTGACTAACCCTAGCGAAAACTACTGTTTATAACAGTTAGTAAGTAGCTAATTGGGTTAGACAGGTCCCTAAAAGAGGAAATTGAAACTGATTTGGTTTAACTCTCATCATGAATTGGTTCAGTATAGCAAAATCATGCAAGTTATTTTCCTTTATGCAATTTAATTATTCTGCTTCTGCTATATTTATTTGTGTTTGATATATGGCAAAGGGGGAGAGATAGGAAAGGAGAGAGTTTAAAAGTTTTTTTTAAATCTCAAAATTTCAAACTCTATCCTTTATTCAAAAAGTACTTAATTAAACTTTTCAAAAGTACTAAGTTTTTCAAAGTACTAAGTTTTTTCTAAGCACTTAAGTTTTCAAAAACCTTTCTAAGTACTTAAGTTTCTCAAAACTTTTCTAAGTACTTAAGTTTTTCAAAACTTTTCTAAGTACTTAAGTTTCTCAAAACTTTTCTAAGCACTTAAGTTTTTCAAAACTTTTCAAAGTACTTAAGTTTTTCAAATTTCACTAAGTACTTTAAAACTTAAAGTTTTCAAAACCTTTTTGAGTACTTTAAACTTAAGGCATCAAAAATTTCCTTAGTACTCAAAGTTTTCAGAATCCTTCTCAAGTTTTCTAAAGTATTTAAACTTAAATATTCTACAAGTTCTCCAAAATAGACAACCAAAATTATTTTCTGTTGAAAATTATTCTAAGTAAAAATCCATCCTTAAAACTTAGAATTTATTTTCAAAACCCCCACGAAGTTTTGAAAAATCTAGGGGAGATTCCTTCCAGGGGGAGGGAACAAAATTTAATTTTTACTTGCCCTGATTAACTTAACTTTTTGAACCAGGGTTGCCATAAATCAAAAAGGGGGAGATTGTTGGTGCAGAAAACACCCAAGTCGAACATGAGTTTTGATAATGGCAAAAGGGTTCAAAAGTTAAGTCTTACTTGTTATCTAACATGCTACTCAAGTGTGCAGGAAAAGTCCTAGCGAAGGACTGCTAGGCATTGGCGAAAGAATGCCAGAGTAAAAAGTCCTAGCGAAGGACTGCTAGGCACTGGCGAAGGAATGTCAGGGTACTGAAGCCCTAGCGAAGGACTGCTAGGCACCAGGCGAAGGACAGCTTGGGACTGAAGACCTGGCGAAGGAATGCTAGGCGCCGGGCGAAGGACAGCTTGGTATCCAAGACCTGGCAAAGGACCGCTAGGCAAAAGTCCAACCGGAGGAGCCGGTTGGCATCAGGTACATTCTCCCGAGAGGAGTAGGCGAGGACGCGTTCCCCGTCGAGAGGGAACAGTAGGTGTCGGTTCGACCTAGGGCTCCATTTTGGAGACCCAAAGTCAGAACCAAGACAGCTAAGGCTGTATAAAACTTAAATATTATTACTTTATGTTGTTTTGGACTAACCTTGGATGCAGGACCGAAGGAACGAGTGTCTGCAGCTCAGAGAGCCTCAAAGGAGTGAGGCAACAGCTGAGTAGGGCGCCTGGAGTGTCCCGGGTGCCCCCAAGGTGATCACAAAACAGTCGAAGTAAAAGAACTATTTCTGCAGCTATTGGTCAGGGCGCCCCCGTGCTCCCGGGCGCCCCCACTGCTCCCGGGCGCCCCCAAGTGAAGCTGACAGAACAGATCCCCTCGAAGCCAACGGATAAGAAGGAGACCCGGTCAACCCGGGCGCCCCCAGCGTTCCGGGCGCCCCGTCAAAGCTTGATCCCGAGTTTTAAGGGATCAGAGCTGACCGAGAAGGAAGTGGATCGACTGACACGTGGGGGGGGTGCCCCCGACGTTCCGGGCGGCCCCAGGCGCTATAAAAGGACCCTCGAACCAAGGCTTCTACACAACACTTCTTCCAACGCTGTTACGTTCTTTTGCTCCTGCGCTTTGCTCCAAAAACCTCCCAACTCGACACACAAGCGCCGACGACGTCCCTCTGCTCCGAGAAACATCCCATACCGGACGTCGGTAACGAAGAACTGTCATTTCATTTCTGTTATACTACTACTGTAATCTTTTTGTAAGAATTATTGCGCACATATAGAATTGCCCCCAGTAAATGGTCAACGACCATGGGCCTTGGAGTAGGAGTCGACCTAGGCTCCGAACTAAGTAAATCCACCTGTGTTCGCGATTGTTTTTATTCCGCTGCGTACTTGCTCTAATTTCTATCCGAAAAGCGTTTAACGATATTCACCCCCCTCTATCGTTTCTCTCGATCCAACAGAAAAGACTCTAGAAAAGAGAGTGTTAGAATGACACCGGGAATTGTTCCGATGATTACCACTCTGACATTCAAGTCAGAAGATCTGGAATTGACTAGAGGTAAAACTTGAAAGAGAGAGTTGTGTTTTTTCCGAACCTATCTCATTTTGTCCTTACTTCCTCCCTGTCTTCTCCTTCTTTTGGCTGTTTTTCTTTTT
Source organism: Boesenbergia rotunda (assembly GCA_024364735.1). Lineage (NCBI taxonomy): Eukaryota > Viridiplantae > Streptophyta > Magnoliopsida > Zingiberales > Zingiberaceae > Boesenbergia > Boesenbergia rotunda. The sequence goes on from JAGFNQ010006912.1 coordinate 5,425, forward strand.
GGATATTAATGACTAATATGCCATTAAAGCCACCATTATGATAATCATTCAAGATAGCTATTGACATATGTTTCAATCATTCAATTAAAGTCTCATTTACTATTGCAGTGCTCCTCATGCACGTTTATTGCCTTTGATAACATATAGAATTTGATTTTACTTAAGACAAGATGTACTAGCTCGGGGGAGGATACCCAATCGGGGGGACTCCCCAATTGGGAAGGCTCTCTAAGAGAAGTGTTTTGGGTGCCTCATGGTGATGGCCAACTAGCCACGCTTAGAGGGGCTCTGCTCAGGAAAACACTTTCCCGAGCGAGGAGTCCTCCTACTTTCCATGCAAGCTACACTTTGACCTTGACCTAATTTCTCTGTTTCAGGGCCACGTGGCCCCACTTTGACTCACCTGTTCACAAGACCCCCCCCCCTAAGTTTAATCGAAAGAGATGTGAATTCGACTAATTGAATGATGTGACCACGATGAGGACTCAGTACCACCACGAAAGCCGCGTAAGAGAGAGGCACAGCATGGTCATTTAAGGGCAGAGTGGTGGCGGAATTTTTGCGATTTGAGAGATAATCCTCCTTAATGAGGCATGTGGCATAATTAATGCCCTTGTCCAACGTGCCCACAACTTGCCCGACGTGTGGTGCCACCCCCTCGACACGCCTCTCTTGTGCCAGTATAGTGCCGCCATCAGTGTGCAACTTTGGCACGATTCCTCAAAGAATTTTTTCGAGGTATAAAGCTGAAATGACCCCTACCTTGTTTCCCCCATTCATCTAACACTCAGGATATCATTGGGTTGTACGCCCTAAATCGAACGGCTCAGATCCCTCGAGTGAAACTATATAGGGACAGAAGGGGTCACTGGAAAGCTATCGTATTGCCCTGCTTGTTCTGCCACCTCACAACTTCAAGCTCACTGATCCTCTTCCGTGTCTTCTCATTTACAACCAGCTACATTCCCCGCATAAATTCATCTTTTTCCCCCTTTGTTTCCTTCTCCAATGGACCAAGTCTCCTTATTATCCCCCTGGTATGAGTGTACCCAATCTATCGTGACCAGGGCATAGCGTGTTGAAGCAAGCCTGGAGTACGGCATATTGCCAAACTACAAGGCTAGGATCCCAAAATCCAACCAAGCTCCTGTTAGTCATATGAGAGAAATGTCCTAAGGCAATCGTCTTATGATTGTAATCATTTATTTTAATAAATGAATATTCACTATTTGAGTATACATGTTTATGTATTTGATTGAGATCTTAAACTCATTTACTGAATGTCCGCAATACAATTCACAGCATGAGAGAATTTGTGATGAATTCACAACTAGTGATTATCTCTACATGTGCAATTGTGAAGTATTGAAATTGTCCCTAGTCGATGAATTGATAAATACGGACACTATCAATTCTGTTGAGACTAGCAAGGGTTATTCTCTAATCAGCTGATTCTCACTGGCTGGTGACATTGGGATGTCCGGAGATAAACATTAATGGTAGTTAAGGGAACTAGTTCATTGGAGTGACTGGCTGTAAAACTTCATATGGTAGTCTACATATAGATATGTCAATGAAGTTCTTACTGTAGCTCAAGTGCGATGTTCCTTTGACTTGCGGTGTTCAAGTCATCTTGGTCATGGAGACTTATACTTTGACATCTAAAGCAAGCATCTCCAAGGAGGTGAGGACCCAGGATGATTGGGTATAAGCCGAAGTGCCCGAAGATGTTTGAACAGCCTACAAAGGATTCACCACTCCTTGCGAGGAGATGTATACACAGGACTATCATCGGATTGTTACTCGAAGCCTCTGGCCAGAGCATGACATGTTCAGAGTATGAATCTCTTAAATACATGAGAGTAATTAGAATCCGTAGGACGAGAAAATGCTACTTGGGCTAGGTGTGACGTAGTCAGCCTAGTGGGGACTGACACACATAGACCATGTCCTGAACCAAGTGGGTATAAGATGGTGAAGGGAATGGGGCACGATTCATTATAGCTGCTGAAGGGTTTCAGAATTGTCTCTGAGGTCAACCGTTGATCTTTCGATTAATTGGGGATCATGATGTACTACTAGGTGTCACTCATGATCGTTCTATAATTGATTAATTATAGACGGCCAACATAAATCGAAAGCCTATTTAGTCACATGCACTGCGAGTAATCCGAGGGATTTAAAACGAGTTGAAAATTGGATTTTCCAATCAAGAGAGATTAGGTTTGGTTAAGCCAAATGATAAGTCAAATCTGAATTTTTTAGAGACGCATCGAAAGCGTAAAATGGCTAAGTTTTTTGAAGACTTAATAGATGAATTAAATAAGTTTAATTCATTGGGGCGAGGCTTGGATGGGTCGGCCAAAGAGGGTCTCCATCCTCTTTGCTTGGCCGGCCACAACAAAGGGAGAGAACCAAGTTTTGGTTCAATTTATAAAATAAACCAAGTGTGGTTTGTTTTATAAAATTATGGATGATATAAATTTTATATAATAAACCAAGGTTTGGTTTATTTTTCATGGAAATTAAAATGAACCATGAATTGGTTTATTTTATTTTATAAAATCAATCATGGATTGATTTACCATGATAAGAAAATTTATTCCATAAGAAAAAAAGGAGACTTGGTCGATTTTTATATGATAAAACTTGGCATGATGGAATAAGTCTCTTTTTGAGAGGCTTGATGGTTGAGAGGCCACTATATAAAGGACCCAAGGCAAGGCTTGAAAAATAATCGAAGTATTCTTGCCTGGGCTCTCTCCCTCTCCTCCCTTCTTCCTCTTGGCCGGCCACAAGGTTCTTCTCCCTTCTTCTTGCCGTGAGCACAAGGAGAAGCACCGAGGCGACGAAGTTCTTCCGTTGGGACGATCTTCCTCTCCGGCCATCATCACCTTGGGATTGGGTGCAAGTCATCTTCCTCCTTCTCGCCGGAATTGTGATTCCGGCCAACCTTAGTAGTGAGTTTTTTCGATGTGATTACTTCTCTCTTGGTTTTTCTTGTCACGTTCTCGGAGAATCTAGTAGTTCTCGAGAATACGAAACTCGTGGCTTTGCGAAGTCATCCCGAAAATACTCGGCGTGGACGCGAATAGAGGCGGAGCTTCCGTGGGACGCTTACGGTTGGATCTGTTGGGACCGGGTGCATGTTGACATGGATGCAGGTTCGTAATTTTAAAATTAATTACGTGCAGCGGAAGGTTTAGCATAAATAATTTCTCAAATTATTTAACCACACATCTAAGCATGCAACCTTATCTTGTGTAGACATGATCATACATTTAAAATTTTGCAGAAAGTAAACTAATTTACTTATTACCTCGCGTAACTCGAAGAAAAGGACGAGATCCAACCGTAAGCGTCCCTCGGAAGCTCCGCCTCTATTCGCGTCCACGCCGAGTATCTTCGGGATGACTTCGCAAAGCCACGAGTTTCGTGTTCTCGAGAACTACTAGATTCTCCAAGAAGGCGACAAGAAACCAAGAGAGAAGTAATCATATCGGAAAAATTCACCACCAAGGTTGGCCGGAATCACAATTCCGGCGAGGAGGAGGAAAATGACTTGCGCCCAATCCCAAGGTGATGATGGCCGGAGAGGAAGATCGTCTCAACGGAAGAACTTCGTCGCCTCGGTGCTTCTCCTTGTGCTCACGGCAAGAAGAAGGGAGAAGAAGGGAGAGGGCTGGCCAAGAGAAAGAAGGGAGGAGAGGGAGAGAGCCCAAGCATGAATACTTGGATTATTTTGAATGAATTCCAAGCCTTGCCTTGGGTCCTTTATATAGTGGCCTCTCAACCGCCAAGTCTCTTTTTTCTTATGGAATAAATTTTCATAAGAAATTTATCATATAAATTTTCTATGACTTATTCCATCATGCCAAGTCTTGATTTTATATCATGGTTAAAATCATATTTTAATTCATGATAAAAATCAACCAAGTCTCTTTTTTCTTATGGAATAAATTTTCATAAGAAATTTATCATATAAATTTCTTTATATAAATTTCTTTATCATGGTAAATCAATCCATGATTGATTTTATAAAATAAAATAAACCAATCCATGGTTCATTTTAATTTCCATGAAAAATAAATTTTATATAAATTTCTTTATATAAATTTCTTTATATAAATTTCTTTATCATGGTAAATCAATCCATGATTGATTTTATAAAATAAAATAAACCAATCCATGGTTCATTTTAATTTCCATGAAAAATAAATTTTATATAAATTTCTTTATATAAATTTCTTTATTATCCATAATTTTATAAAACAAACCACACTTGATTTATTTTATAAATTGAACCAAACAATTTCGTTCCCTCCCTTTGTTGTGGCCGGCCAAGCAAAGAGGGTGGGGACCCTCTTTGGCCGGCCTATTCAGGTCACACCCTAATGAATTAAACTCATTTAATTCATCCATTAAGTCTTCAAAAGACTTAGCCATTTTACGCTTCCGATGCGTCTCTGAAAAATTCAGATTCGACTTATCGTTTGGCTCAACCAAACCTAATCTCTCTTGATTGGAAAATCCAATTTTCAACTCGTTTTAAATCCCTCAGATTACTCGTAGTGCGTGTGACTAAATAGGCTTTCGATTTATGTTGGCCATCTATAATTAACCAATTATAGAACGATCATGAGTGGCACCTAGTAGTACATCATGATCCCCAATTAATCGAAAGATCAACAGTTGACCTCAGAAACAATTCTGAAACCCTTCAGCAGCTATAATGAATCGTGCCTCATTCCCTTCACCATCTTATACCCACTTGGTTCAGGACATGGTCTATATGTGTCAGTCCCCACTAGGCTGACTACGTCACACCTAGCCCAAGTAACGTTTTCTCGTCTTATGAATTCTAATTACTCTCATGTATTTAAGAGATTCATACTCTGAACATGTCATGCTCTGGACAGAGGCTTCGAGTAACAATCCGACAATAGGCCTCGGGTATACATCTTCTCGCAAGGAGTGGTGAATCCTTTGTAGTCTGTTCAAACATCTTCGGGCACTTCGGCTTATACCCAATCATCCTGGGTCCACACCTCTTTGGAGATGTTTGCTTAAGATGTCAAAGTATAAGTCTCCATGACCAAGATGACTTGAACACCGCAAGTCAAAGGAACATCGCACTTAAGCTGCAGTAAGAACTTCATTGACATATCTATATGTAGTCTACCATATGAAGTCTTACAGCCAGTCACTCCAATGAACTACTTCTCTTAACTAGCATTCATGTTTGTCTCCAGACATTTCAATGTCACCAGCCAATGAGAATCAGCTGATTAGAGAATAACCCATGTTAGTCTCAACAGAATTGATAGTGTCCGTATTTATCAATTCATCGACTAGGGACAATTTCAATACTTCACAATTGCACATGTAGAGATAATCACTAGTTGTGAATTCATCACAAATTCTCTCATGCTGTGAATTGTATTGCAGACATTCAGTAAATGAGTTTAAGATCTCAATCAAATACATAAACATGTATACTCAAATAGTGAATATTCATAAATGATTACAATCATAAAGCGATTGCCTTAGGACACTTCTCTCATATCACTAACAGGATCTCGTCCCTTCCTTCGAGTTACGCGAGGTAATAAGTAAATTAGTTTACGTTTCTGCAAAATTTTAAATATATGATCATGTCTACACAAGATAAAGTTGCATGCTTAGATGTGTGGTTAAATAATTTGAGAAATTATTTATGCTAAACCTTCCGCTGCACGTAATTAATTTTAAAATTACGAACCCGCATCCATGTCAACATGCACCCGGTCCCAACAGTGGTATCAGAGCCGAGGTTTGTGTTCGACATAATCATATAATTGTTTTTGCGAAAAACTTTGTCATGATCTCAATTTTGGAAAATTTTTCAATTACGGAAACTTTCCAATTATGGTAAATTTTCAATTTAAGAATTTCAAAGTTTGGAAATCATCATGAAATTTCGCAAACTTTTGAAATATCCCTATTTCTGAAATTTTATGATAATTGTGAAAACTTTCCAATTTTGGAAATTTTCCATTTTGAAAAAATGTAAGTTTTCTTTGTACTAGAAACTTACAATTATTCTGAAAACCTTTTAATTTTGGAAACTTTCCATTTATGGAAAGCTCACAATTTTGGGCACTTTCTTTCAAGAAAGTCTAGACAAAATTATGGGAATATTAATTGGTATTTAAATTCATAATTGGAAATTAAATTATTTACAAAATTCTTTGTTTTGGATTGAGCCTTGGGGAGCCGTCCAATTTAAAGTTAGTTGTTATAATTAAATTTCCTAAATTGAATTTAAACTGTCAAATTCTTATTTTGGATTGAGCCTCGGGGAGCCGTCCAAATTAAGTTATTGATATTAATTTTCCATAAATAAAATATGTGATCAAATCTTAAAAATTTTTGAGGTGATTCTCAAACGATAATTTCTTTATTTGATTTATGAGGTGATGCTCTTACATATTATTGTCTCCAAAATTAATTAGGAAAATTGTTTCCTATAGAGTATATTTCCTTAAATAAGATTTTCATGAAAATAATATGTGGTTGAATTAAGGGAATCTGTCTCTTAATTTAATAAGATTTGATTTAGAGAAATTAAAGTCTTAAACATATTAATTCCGAAATTGATTATGATAATTTAGGAAATTATTTCCCAAAACAATTCCTTGAATAAAGTATGAAATTAGAATTAGGAAATCCGGTTCCTAATTCAATGAGACTTGATAAATTAAGTCACATACATACTTTATTAAGGAAATCGTTAGAACATGACATAATTATATATCATGAATGTGCATAAAAGAAAAGGATGAGACCCAAAACCCCTTACAAAATATTAAGGCCAACACCTTCCATTAATATGGTTAGAACCGAAGTTTTGTTTCTCGTTTGGGTTGATGGACACATCCATGCCCAGCTTGAACCTCAACATATTCAAACCATGAAATTAGTTTATGTTGGTGCAGAATGCACCCAAGTCAAACCTAGGTTTTGATAATGGCAACATAGGTCAAAAGTTAAGTCTTTCTTGTTTTCTAACAAGTTAATCTAGTGTGCAGTGAAAGCCCTAGCGAAGGACTGCTAGGAACTGGCGAAGGAATGCCAGGGCAAAAAGCCCTAGCGAAGGACTGCTAGGCACTGGCGAAGGAATGCCAGGGCAAAAAGCCCTAGCAAAGGACTGCTAGGCACTGGCGAAGGAATGCCAAGGCAAAAAGCCCTAGCAAAGGACTGCTAGGCACTGGCGAAGGAATGCCAGTGACAAAAGACCTAGCGAAGGACTGCTAGGCACCGGGCGAAGGACAGCTCGGCATCCAAGCCCTGACAAAGGACCGTCAGGCAAAAGTCCAACCAAGGGAGCGGTTGGCATCAGGTAAATTCTCCCGAGAGGAGTAGGTGAGGACGCGTTCCCCGTCGAGGGAACAGTAGGCGTCGGTTCGACCTAGAACTCCATTTTGGAGACCAAAGTCAGAACCAAGATAGCTAAGGCTGTATAAAATAAATAATTAATTGTGTTATTGTGTTTTGGACTAACCCTGGATGCAGGACCGAAGGAACGTGTGTCTGCAACTCAGAGAGCCTCAAAGGAGTGAGGCAGCAGCTGAGTAAGGCGCCCTGAGTGTCCAGGGCGCCCTCAAGGTGAACCAAAACCAAGCGAAGCAAAAAGGGCTTCAGCTGCTTACTGGGCAAGGCGCCCTCAGCAGCGAAGGCGCCCTCGTCAGCCAAGGCGCCCTCAGCAGCCAAGGCGCCTCCAGCCCAAGACTGCGAAGCTCCAGCCTTATCCACAGCCGAGATTTCTGCGCGGAAGAAGTCAGCCAAGGCGCCCTCTACGACCAAGGCGCCCCCGTGGTCAAACTTAATCCCTGTTCGAGCGGGATAGAAGTTGACCCTCGCAGTCCATCTTCTGTTGTTATCCTCCTAGGGAGCCTCCCTTTGATGCTCCCTATTCTCACATCACCTTAGATACATTACACTCATACTTCTTTAGGCAACCAGTGGCCAGACGATTCCAGTCAGTCGACTTAGAGGTTCAGGACTACGCCCTATACAGGGTCTTAGTCCGATGTATTCTGCCATTATCCACCAGGGACGTCACCACTATGCGACCATTCCATACCTTTCTCCTGTACGCCCTGATTCACCAGCTAGATATTGATACAGGGCTTCATATGTTTCACACTATCCTACACGCATCCAGTGTGACCACACAAGGGCGGGTACGCACACCCTACTGCCACATTGTCACATCCCTATTACATTACCATGGTAGGAACATTACCGAGGGAGAAATGGCCGATCTAACCGACTACGATGAAATAGGCTATAGAAACTTCGCCCTAGCAGGTATAGAGGTGTCCGGTACCGGGGTCCTGTCCTGGAGACGTCGGAGAGCAGCTCCCCAGATTGATTCGGACGAGGAAGTCGAGTACGACGTCGCAGATGTAGCAGCAGAAGCCCGAGCCCATATAGACGAGCCCCCTCCACCGACACTCTACGAGAGAGTGACCCGTATGGAGACACAGATACAGAGTCTCCGAGAGGAGGTCGAGGCCTCTCACATAGAGCAGATGGACGCTCGCCGAGCTGATAGAGAAGTAGCTGATGCACGATTCTTACAGATGATGGCACGATTCGATGCGTGGCAGCCGGGTCCATCTGATCACCCCGGTCCTTCATCTTAGATTCACTTAGCATTGTACCTATTGGACTACCCCTACTCAGTAGGGTTGACTTGTACTTGACTGTTGACTATGTTGAAACTAGAGTACCTGCTTTTATTTTATGATGACTAGTTTATAATTATTGGGTTCTTGTCAATTAGTTAGGATTGTGCTTTGTAGAATAGAGAAACTCAATTTTTTTTGCTCTATTTTTTTTTAAATTGTTTCTAAAAATAGAATTTGAAAAATTGCTTTACTTAATTTTAAAATCAGTTTTCATTTTCGACTTAGTTTTATTTAAAAACTACCCCCTTTCAAAACTAGGGACTTTTTGAAAATGGACTTAGGCTAGGCCCTAACCCTAGAACTGCATGCACCTATAGACTTAGAAGCCAGCATCTCACAAGCACCTTAGGGTACTTATGATTGATAACCTAGAAAGGGTTGAGATGCTTAGGTCTTTGCCTTAATTCAAGATGCTTTAAGTCAGTGCATCTGCAGTAATTGGGGCACTAAATATAACTTATACAGCAATCAAGTTAAGTGTCAAGCTTAGAAAATCTAACTTGAACAGAAACACTTAACTTGACTAACCCTAGCAAAAACTACTGTATATAACAGTTAGTAAGTAGCTAATTGGGTTAGACAGGTCCCTACAGACAAAAATTGATTGATCTAGTGTAAATCAAATTGGTTCAGTACAGCAAATTATTATTTATTTTAATTCATGCTATATTTATCTGTTTTGATATATGGCAAAGGGGGAGATAGAGATAGGAAAGAGAAAAATTATTTTTTTCTAAATTTTTCCTTTATTCAAAAAGTTTCAAAATTCTTTACTTAAAGCTTTCAAAATTTTGCTTCAAAATTCTTTACTTAAAGCTTTCAAAATTTTGCAAAGTACTCTAGCTTCAAAATGTTTGTTTCAAGCCTTCAAATTTTGCAAAGTACTCTAGCCTTCCAAAAGGTTTCTACTTAAGCTTGTCAAAATACTTAAAGCTTTCAAATTTTGCAAAGTACTCTAGCTTCAAAATTTTTGCTTCAAGCTTTCAAATTTTGCAAAGTACTCTAGCCTTTCAAAAGGTTTCTACTTAAGCTTGTCAAAATTATTTTTACTCTAAAGCTAAAGTTTTTCAAAATTGTTAAGTACTAAAGTGTTTCAAAACCTACTAAGTACTTAAGATTGTTATATCCTACCGAGTATTTAAGCTAACATTTTGAGTACAGTAAAACTTAAGACTTTAAACTCAAATTATGCTTTAAAAAACTCTACTATGTATTTTTAAGTTACTTCTAAGTACCTAAAACTTAAGCACAAGTAAAGTTTTTAAAACCCCACGAATTTTTGAAAAACATAGGGGGAGATTCCTTCCAGGGGGAGGGAACAAAAGTTAAAACTTTTTCATGTCTTGCTTAAACTTAACTTTTTGAACTAGGGTTGCCATAAATCAAAAAGGGGGAGATTGTTGGTGCAGAATGCACCCAAGTCAAACCTAGGTTTTGATAATGGCAACATAGGTCAAAAGTTAAGTCCTTCTTATTTTCTAACAAGTTAATCTAGTGTGCAGTGAAAGCCTTAGCGAAGGACTGCTAGGCACTGGCGAAGGAATGCCAGGGCAAAAAGCCCTAGCGAAGGACTGCTAGGCACTGGCGAAGGAATGCCAGGGCAAAAAGCCCTAGCAAAGGACTGCTAGGCACTGGCAAAGGAATGCCAGGGCAAAAAGCCCTAGCAAAGGACTGCTAGGCACTGGCGAAGGAATGCCAGAGTCAAAAGACCTAGCGAAAGACTGCTAGGCACCGGGCGAAGGACAGCTCGGCATCCAAGCCCTGACAAAGGACCGTCAGGCAAAAGTCCAACCAAGGGAGCGGTTGGCATCAGGTAAATTCTCCCGAGAGGAGTAGGTGAGGACGCGTTCCCCGTCGAGGGAACAGTAGGCGTCGGTTCGACCTAGGACTCCATTTTGGAGACCAAAGTCAGAACCAAGACAGCTAAGGTTGTATAAAATAAATAATTTATTGTGTTATTGTGTTTTGGACTAACCCTGGATGCAGGACCGAAGGAACGTGTGTCTGCAACTCAGAGAGCCTCAAAGGAGTGAGGCAGCAGCTGAGTAAGGCGCCCTGAGTGTCCAGGGCGCCCTCAAGGTGAACCAAAACCAAGCGAAGCAAAAAGGGCTTCAGCTGCTTACTGGGCAAGGCGCCCTCAGCAGCGAAGGCGCCCTCGTCAGCCAAGGCGCCCTCAGCAGCCAAGGCGCCTCCAGCCCAAGACTGCGAAGCTCCAGCCTTATCCACAGCCGAGATTTCTGCGCGGAAGAAGTCAGCCAAGGCGCCCTCTACGACCCAGGTGCCCCCGTGGTCAAACTTAATCCCTGTTCGAGCGGGATAGAAGTTGACCGAGCAATCTGCGGATCGCCTGACACGTGGCAGGGCGCCCCCGACGTCCAGGGCGCCCTAGGTGCTATAAATAGCACCCCTCGACCCCAAGCTTCACATCAACTTCATACCAAAGCTTCCATACTCTTCTGTGCTCACGCCTTGTTCCAGAAACTGCCCAACTCGAGCGACGACGTCCTGCTGCTCCGGCAAGTCAACCTACAACCGGACGTCGGTAACAGAAGAATTCTTTTGATTAAAAGTTTATAGTGCTGTAATTGTAAATCTCTTTCTGTAAACTGATTTTGCGTTCATATAGAATTGCCCAAAGTAAACGATCAACGATCGTGGGCCTTGGAGTAGGAGTCGACCTAGGCTCCGAACCAAGTAAAAAATACTGTGTTCGCGTATTGTGTTTATTTCCGCTGTGCAAATTACTCTCTCCATAAATTCGAAAAGTTTTGTCGATATTCACCCCCCCCCTCTATCGACTCTATCGATCCAACAGTTTATGATTAATATAGTTGGAGTCAGAGGTCAATCCTTAGTTTTGGTTGTTGGACACATCCAAGCTTGACTAAACGGTTGAATGAGCTTCAACCATATTAAAACTATTTCTTGATTAATGGGTCAGCCTTAAGCTTGGAGCATCGATTTGTTGTGCCACAACCAAGGTCGATGTAAAGAGAGGTGCAGTTGGGTGCTATGTGTTGGGACCGGGTGCATGTTGACAAGGATACGGGTTCGTAAAATTTTAAATTTTTACGTGCAGCGGAAGAATTAGCATAAAATAATTTCTCAAATTACTTTAACCACGTATCTAGCATGCAACCTTATGTTGTGTGGACATGATCATAAATTAAAACTTTGCGGAAAAGTAAACTAATTTACTTAGTACCTCGCGTAACTCGAAGTAAGGGACGAGATCCAACCGTAGCGTCCCTTGGAAGCTCCGCCTCTATTCGCGTCCACGCCGAGTTCTCTTTGGGATGACTTCGCAAAGTCACGAGTTTTGTGCCGACGAGAACTACTAGATTCTCTAAAGGCAGAACTAGAAGATCAAGAGAGAAGAAAGGAAACTAACCACCAAGAAACGGAATCTAAATTCCGGGAAGGAAGGAGTTGCGTTCCGCTTCTTCTTCTTCTTCCTTGGCTCCTTCTTGATGGAGGTTGCTCACGCCAACTCTTGGAGAAGAAGGTGCGCCGGCCCTAGGAGGAGGAGGCGCCGACCCTAGGGTAAACCAAGGGGCGCCGGCCCTAGGTGGGAAGGAGAAGGGGAGGAAGAGAATAAGAGAGAGAGAGGGAGAGAATTAATCTCTTGATTACTCTATTGGGAATTCAAGGCTTGCCTTTGGTTCCTTTATATAGTAGCATCTCCCTTACTAAGTCTCCCCTTTAACGGAATTAACGGAATAATTTTTCATAAGAAATTTATCTTATAAATTTACTTATGAATTATTCCGTTATGCCTAGTTTTATTATAACTAACTTTATAATAAAACAAATACATCTCTCCTTTAATTATGGAATAAATTTTATAAGAAATTTATAAACTTTCTTATTATGAAAAAATCAATTCATAATTGATTAAAATAAACCATTCCATGGATCATTTTAATTTCCATAAAAGGAATAAATTTCTATAAATTTTTTTATATAAATTTCTTTATACAAATTTATTTATTCATAATTAATAAAACAAATCGCACTTGATTTATTTTAACCAAATAAATTGGTTCTCTCTTTTATTGTGGCCGGCCAAACCAACCCTCTTTGGCCGGCCACTTCAAGCCCAATCCCTCGCAAATTAAACACATTTAATTCGCCCGATAAGCCTTCAAAAGACTTAGCCATTATAAGCTTCCATTGTGCCTCTGATTAATTCAGATTCGACTTATTTCTCTTGATTGGAAAATCCAATTTTCAACTCGTTTTAAATCCCTCGGATTACTCGTAGTGCGTGTGACTAAATAGGCTTTCGATTTATGTTGGCCGTCTATAATCAACTAATTATAGAACGATCATGAGTGGCACCTAGTAGTACATCATGACCCCCAATTAATCGAAAGATCAACGGTTGACCTCAGAAATATTTCTGAAACCCTTCAGCAGCTCTAATGAATCGTGCCCCATTCCCTTCACCATCTTATACCCACTTGGTTCAGGACATGGTCTGTGTGTGTCAGTCCCCACTAGGCTGACTACGTCACACCTAGCCCAAGTAGTGTCTTTCTCGTCCTTTGGATTTCTAATTACTCTCATGTATTTAACAGACTCATACTCTAAACATGACATGCTCTGGCCAGAGACTTTGAGTAACAATCCGACGATAGGCCTGGGTATACATCTCCTCGCAAGGAGTGGTGAATCCTTTGTAGGCTGTTCAAACATCTTCGGGCACTTCGGCTTATACCCAATCATCCTGGGTCCACACCTCCTTGGAGATGCTTGCTTAAGATGTTAAAGTATAAGTCTCCATGACCAAGATGACTTGAACACCACAAGTCAAAGGAACATCGCACTTAAGCTGCAGTAAGAACTTCACTGACATATCTATATAGATTACCATATGAAGTTTTACAACTAGTCACTCCAATGAACTAGTTCCCTTAACTAGCATCCATGTTTATCTGCGGACATCCCAATGTCACCAGCCAGTGAGAATCAGCTGATTAGAGAATAACCCATGCTAGTCTCAACAGAATTGATAGTGTCCGTTTTTATCAATTCATCGACTAGGGATATTTTCAATACTTCACAATTGCACATGTAGAGATAATCACTAGTTGTGATCTCATCACAAATTCTCTTATGCTGTGAATTGTATTGCGGACATTCAGTAGATGAGTTTAAGATCCCAATCAAATACACAAACATGTATACTCAAATAGTGAATTATCATTTATTAAAATGAATGTTTACAATCATAAGGCGATTGCCTTAGGACACTTCTCTCATATCACTAACACTATGTCTATTGTTGCATACTTGTTAATGAGTTGACAACCCAATGATTTATGCAAACATTCAATTAGTTGATAGCATAATGTGATAGTTACATATGTATAATATGTAATCGGTATAATTACCTACCTTCATAGCTAAGAATAACCTGATGGACTCTAGCCATGGTTGTTCTTATCTATGGTTGGATATCAACCTATTTGGAGATGTTCCTACGATCTCCCGAATTGATAAAAAGGGTTATTCAATTCGAAAAATAAATAGGATTTAATTAATGTATATTGATGCATTCTTTATCATTCTCATCACATAACCTCAATTTGTATTTCTAGGATAATCACCTGATCATGTCTTCTCTGAATTTGCGTTCCATTTTGGACACCAATAAGCTGACTGGGCCAAACTTCATGGACTGGCTTCGAAACCTGAGGATAGTCCTCAAGGCAGAAAAGCTTGCTTATGTCCTTGAAGAACAACTTCCCAACCATCCTCCTAAAGATGCAACTCCAGACCAGTTAGTGGCCTATCAGAAACATGTGGCTAATTCTGAACTTGCGAGTTGCATCATGCTGGCCGCTATGGTACCTGAGCTACAAAAGCAGCATGAGCATATGGATGCTCATACCATCGTCTTCCATCTTCATGAGCTGTTTGACGAGCAGGCGAGATCTGAAAGGTTTGAGGTCTCCAGACTCCTCTTCACCTCTAAAATGCAGGAAGGCACTTCTGGTTCACAGTTTGTGTTGAAGATGTTGGGGTACATTGAGCGACTAGGCACACTCGGATTTGCAATGGATCACGAACTAAGTATTGACTTAATTCTGCATTGTTTGCCCAAGAGTTACTCACAGTTTGTGATGAACTATCGGATGAACAAACTGGAGACTACCATTCCTGAGTTGCTTAACCTGCTGAAGATTGTAGAGCCTTCTGTAAAGCAGGATCAGAAGACGGTACTGTTAGTTGGTTCCTCAAAGAAAGGTTCTAAGAGGAAGCCCAAAGAGCAAAATAAGGGAAGGAAGAAAAAGGCCAAAAAGACTGAAAAGGCACCAAAAGGCACTTGTCATCACTGCGGCAAGGAGGGCCACTGGCGAAGAAACTGCAAGGTTTATCTTGAGTCCTTGAAGAAGAAGGCATCCGATGCCCCATCCTCTTCAGGTATCTTCGTTATTGAATGTCACTCTATTTCCTCGGACACCTGGGTACTTGATACTGGGTGTAGCTCACATATATATAATGACATACAGGGGCTAAGGAATAGAAGAAGACTCGTCAAGGGAGAAGCTAATTTGCGAGTTGGAAATGGAGCAAAGATTGTTGCTGTTGCCATCGGAACATATTTGCTAAAGCTCCCTACTGGACTTGTCTTAGAATTGGATAATTGTTATTTTGTTCCTTCGTTAATAAAGAACATTGTATCTATTTCATGCTTAAATGAAAAGGGTTATCATTTAACTTTTAGTAACAATTGCTGTTACATAACTTTAAATGGTGTTCTTTATGTGACTGGAACTTTATGCAATGGTATCTACACGTTAGATTTATCCGGTGACGTTTTCAATATCGAAGTTAGCAACAAACGTGCTCGAATAGATAATCAAATAGACTCCTATATGTGGCATTATTGTCTTGGCCATGTAAGTAAGAAACACATGACCAAATTACATCGATGTGGAATTCTGGAATCATTTGAACCCGGTTCATTTGATACATGCGAATCATGCTTAAAAGGCAAGATGACCAAATTACCCTTTTTCGGAAAAGGTAAACCAGTGGGAGAATTGCTTGGTCTAATACATACTGATATATGTGGACCAATGTCAACTCTTGCACAAGGAGGCTATAGCTACTTCATTACCTTTATCGATGATCACTCACGATTCGGGTATGTGTTCTTAATGAAACACAAATCTGAAGCTTTTGAGAAATTCAAAGAGTTCAGAAGTGAAGTAGAGAAACAGCTTGGCAAAAGTATTAAGATACTTCGATCCGATCGGGGTGGTGAATACTTAAGTCAAGAGTTTCAAGATTATCTTAGGGACAATGAGATATTGTCTCAATGGACTCCGCCATATACACCACAGCATAATGGTGTATCTGAGAGGTGTAACCGAACCTTGATGGACATGGTTAGATCTACGATGAATCATGCAACTCTTCCAAAATCCTTTTGGGGCTATGCGCTTAAGACAGTTGTTTACTTACTAAACAGAGTCCCGACCAAGGTAGTCTCTACTACTCCATATGAGACGTGGAACAGTAAGAAACCTCATTTATCTCACCTAAAGATATGGGGTTGTCCTGCTTATGTAAAGCGGATTGTATCAGACAAATTGGATGTTAAGTCTGATAAATGTCTATTTATTGGATACCCTACGGAAACGAACGGTTACCAATTCTATCATCCCTTGGAACAAAAGGTGTTTGTTTCAAGGCATGCTGTATTTCTAGAAAAAGAATTTCTTTTACAAGAAAACAGTGGGAGTAGCATTGAACTTGAAGAAGTTCAAGAAACTCCAATAGACATTACAGAGACACCTAGTCTAGACCCACAACCAATAACTCATAATGATGAATTATCAGTTGAACCTAAAACAACACCACTTCTTCGTAGGTCTGATAGGACACGCAATATTCCAGAGAGATACGGATTTCTCATAAGTGAATAAAACGACGTGTTACTCATTAACGATGACGAACCTATCAGTTATGAAGATGTTCTGAAAAATTCAGAAAGGGATAAATGGTTTGAAGCCATGAAGTCAGAAATGGATTCCATGTACAAAAATCAAGTATGGGACTTAGTTAACCCACCTGAAGGGATTAAGCCCATAGGGTGCAAGTGGGTTTTCAAGAAGAAAACCGACATGGAAGGTAATGTTGTTACCTTTAAGGCTAGATTAGTGGCAAAAGGATATCGTCAGAAACAAGGAATTGATTATGACGAAACCTATTCGCCAGTAGCTATGGTTAAATCCATTCGGATGCTCCTGGCCGTAGCAGCTCATTATGATTATGAGATATGGCAAATGGATGTGAAAACAGCTTTCCTTAATGGAAACCTGCTTGAGGATGTATACATGATACAACCTGAAGGTTTCACATCGGTTAATAAACCAAAGTATGCAAGCTTCAACGATCCATATATGGATTAAAGCAAGCATCCAGGAGCTGGAACATCCATTTTGATGAGACAATCAAAGAGTTTGATTTCTCACAAAATCCTGACGAACCTTGTGTGTATAAGAAGGTTAGTGGGAGTGCAGTCGTATTCCTAGTGTTATATGTTGATGACATATTACTTATAGGAAACGATATATCAGTCTTACAGTCAGTTAAAATTTGGTTGTCCAAAACTTTCTCTATGAAAGACCTGGGAGAAGCAACCTATATCCTTGGGATTAGAATCTATAGAGATAGATCAAAACGATTGCTTGGTCTTTCGCAGTCTACATATATAGACCGAGTGCTAAAAAGGTTTAGCATGTCGGAATCCAAGAAAGGTGTAACACCCCAAATTTGTCAATGTAAAATCATGACAATGTATGAAAATGGTTATAATGAAATGATATGAATTTCATGCAATCACATGCTATGAAATGTTATGAATGCATGAAATATTATATTCATGAAATATTATTATCATGAAATATTAGCATGAAATATTATATTCATGAATATGGAATATTAAAAATATTATGAAATAATATTTTTGGAATATTATGAAATATTCTGAATTCATAAAATATTATTCATATTATGAAATTTCATGATGGGCTTGGTTTAATGGGCTTTGACATGGGTTAGTGCAAATTGTGATAAAAAGAAGAGCTAGAAAGGAGGAAGCAAGGATTGAACCTTGGACCTCCTAGTTGCACTCACCATGTCATAACCAATGAACCAAGCAATATTTCATGTAGAAGGAGAAAGGAACATGCTTGTTAAGTGTGTAAGGGTGAAGAGACATGTCTTTTCATGAGAAAAGTATAAATATGGGAAGTTGGAATAACTTCCTTTTCTTCTCTTCTTCTTCCTCACTTCTCCCAACCGAAACCTCCATCATCTCCTTCACTTCTTCCATTTTCGAAAATAGCATCCAAGGGTTCTAACCCTAGGGCAATTGCAAGGAAGAAAGCCCAAGTGTCTTTGCCTTCTAGCAAGACCAAGGAGTCTTAGAGGAAAATTGGAAGAAAAAGGCTTTCACATACCCTTCAAGTGTAGGGTACCCTACGATTTAAAGAAGGTTAAAATCCAGCGCTAGGATGTAAGTATCCTCTCGCCTGCAGTGTAATCGCTTTCGGTTGATTGTATGTTTTCTTGTGGTTGTTTTTGGAAATGGGAGTTTCTTCCTTGTGACCATTCGGCCACCACCATGGAAGAAGGGTTTGGTTGCTTCTTGATGCATGAGGATATCCCTAGGAACCTAGGGTATGGATGTATGTTGTTTTCCAAATTTTTGAGAGAACAAAAAGTAGGGTTTGGTACCCAACAAGTTTCGGCCACCTATGGTTGGAGGTCCAAGAGAAGTTTTTTTTTATCAAATCTTGATACATGCTAGTGCCCTAGGGATTCTATACACATATGTGTTGTTTCCAAATTTTTGAGAGAACAAAAATTAGGGTTTTGGTACCCTACAAGGTTTCGGCCAAGGCTTGGATTTCCTTGGGGTGGTGAAGTGAAATCACTTCTTGATGCATGACATGAATGCTAACAAATATTGTATACATGTGTGTTGTTTTCCAAATTTTTGAGAAGACAAAATTAGGGTATGCTACCCTATATAACTTTCGGCCAACCCTAGGAGAATTAGGGTTTAAGGGTGTATGATTTTCCTTATGATATATCCATGCTTAATAAGTATAGGCAAGGTGTTTGTGTAAATGCTTGTGTGAATATTTGAAACCATGAAGCATGCTACCACTTATTTAAGTTTCGGCCAACCCTAATTCTAGGGTTGGGAAGTACCTAATGAGGCCATGAAGCATGCTACTACATATGTGATGTGTGTATAATTTATGTGACCTATCTTGTTAGGTATAAAAGCATGCCTTATAGCCCATGGGGCACCTTGATGATATGAACATGGTGTGTTTGATAATATGCTTAAAAAGGGTTACTCTATTGAAACTGGGATCAAGAGCACCCGAATGTGTGGTGTGTCCCTAGGGGATCAAGAGCACCCGAATGTGTGGTGTGTCCCTTTGAGAAGTGATTAAGAGTACCTTTAGGCATATACATATATGAGTAATTGCATGATAAATTACTTTACTTTGAAAGTTGTGTACCCGACTCGGAAGGGGGTCGTTAAACAAATCCAATGTGCATGTTAACTGAAGGTCATGGCATTGGTAGGACGGAAGGGTCCTGCTCTAATTAGATTGGTGGCTCGCTACCCCAATTTATTAGGGAACGCGCATGATGTGGTACTACAACTGGGCCCTAGATGATGATATGATATTTTGAAGTACTTACCATTATGGAACCTTTTGAAAAGCATACTTTTCTCATCATGTGATAATCTTGTTCCGTAAAGTACTTGAAGATATTTGATGTGATGTTTATGATGCTTTGATGAGATGCTTATGATGCTTAATCTTGTTCTATCTTGATTACTGAGTACATGATATGATGTATCGATATGGTTTTGCGAGTAGGCCCGGATTCTTACTAAGCATGTTTTGCTTACTAGTTCATGTTGTTTTCTTATGCTGCAGATAGCGGTAAGAAATACTTGGATTAAAGGAAGAGGCAGAGGGAAGGCTAGAGGATGTGTGTGGTGATGGCTCGGGAAAGGATGAAAGATTCTATCTACCTTAGTTTGTCTAGAATCTAACTGCTTCCGATAAAAGATTAAAATTGTATTACTATACTCTGAATATATGATGATGGTGACTACTCTACTGTTAGAGATATGGAACCTAGGTCATGTTAGATAATACTATTATTAATGTCTAATTCTTATAGTATGCATGCTCAGTAAAATGCTAGATGTTTACTATTTTCCGTTGCTTATGAATGCTTCTTTTGCATGTATCTAAGACTAGATAACTCTTGCTATATTCTTACTTGAGATTCCATGCTATAGTGTGTTAAATGATCTTCCTATTAGGTTGTAAATGCATGTAGATATAAAAGAAATGAAAAATCTTGCTTGGTAAATTAGTCTTCCATAAGCATGCTTATTACTAGTTCATGTATTGTAATTGTTTTGTTTGGATATACATGCTTAAGATGATAAATGATTTGAATGTATGGAACCGTAACCCCGCCTTAAGGGTAGATATAAGGTCGGGCGTTACAAAAGGTTACGTTCCCATCAGGCATGGGATCAACCTTTCGAAGTCTATGTGTCCGCTCACAGAAGACGAGAGGATTTGCATGAATAAGATTCCTTATGCATCCGCGATAGGATCTATCATGTATGCTATGTTATGTACTAGGCCCGATGTATCGTATGCTCTGAGCGTCACAAGCAAATACCAGTCTGATCCAGGAATGGATCATTGGGCGGCTGTCAAGACAATCCTCAAGTACTTAAGAAGAACTAAGGATGTGTTCCTAATATATGGAGAAGGTGATATGGTAATACGTGGGTATACAGATGCCAGTTTCCAGACAGATAAGGATGACTCCAAATCTCAGTCCGGATACGTATTTATTTTGAATGGAGGCGCAATAAGTTGGAAGAATTCCAAGCAAGACACCGTAGCAGATTCTACCACGGAAGCGGAATACATTGCAGCTTCGGAAGCAGCAAAGGAAGCAGTCTGGATCAAAAAGTTTATCTCAGAACTTGGTGTGGTTCCAACCATTGATGAAGCAATACCGGTTTACTGCGACAACAATGGAGCTATTGCACAAGCAAAGGAACCAAGGTCTCATCAGCGATCCAAACATGTGCTTCGCCGCTATCATCTGATCAGAGAGATTATAAGTACGAATGATATACAAATTGAGAAAATTCACACTGAAAGGAATTTAGCGGATCCTTTAACTAAGGCCTTGCCTCAAAGCAAGTTTGAGGGTCATGTTAGAGCCTGTGGTATTGGATACCGTAGCGATTGGCATTAGGCCAAGTGGGAGTTTGTTAGTGATATGAGAGAAATGTCCTAAGGCAATCGCTTTATGATTGTAATCATTTATTTTAATAAATGAATATTCACTATTTGAGATACATGTTTATGTATTTGATTGAGATCTTAAACTCATTTACTGAATGTCTGCAATACAATTCACAACATGAGAGAATTTGTGATGAATTCATAACTAGTGATTATCTCTACATGTACAATTGTGAAGTATTGAAATTGTCCCTAGTCGATGAATTGATAAATACGGGCACTATCAATTCTGCTGAGACTAGCATGAGTTATTCTCTAATCAGCTGATTCTCACTGGCTGGTGACATTGGGATGTTCGGAGATAAACATGAATGCTAGTTAAGGGAACTAGTTCATTGAAGTGACTGGCTGTAAAACTTCATATGGTAGTCTACATATAGATATGTCAATGAAGTTCTTACTGCAGCTTAAGTGCGATGTTCCTTTGACTTGCGGTGTTCAAGTCATCTTGGTCATGGAGACTTATACTTTGACATCTTAAGCAAGCATCTCCAAGAAGGTGTGGACCCAAGATGATTGGGTATAAGCCGAAGTGCCCGAAGATGTTTGAACAACCTACAAAGGATTCACCACTCCTTGCGAGGAGATGTATACCCAAGGCCTATCGTCGGATTGTTACTCGAAGCCTCTGGCCAGAGCATGACATGTTCAGAGTATGAATCTCTTAAATACATGATAGTAATTAGAATCCGTAGGACGAGAAAACGTTACTTGGGCTAGGTGTGACGTAGTCAGCCTAGTGGGGACTGACACACATAGACCATGTCCTGAACCAAGTGGGTATAAGATGGTGAAGGGAATGGGGCACGATTCATTATAGCTGCTGAAGGGTTTCAGAATTGTTTCTGAGGTCAACCGTTGATCTTTCGATTAATTAGGGATCATGATGTACTACTAGGTGCCACTCATGATCGTTCTATAATTGATTAATTATAGACGACCAACATAAATCGAAAGTCTATTTAGTCACACGCACTGCAAGTAATCCGAGGGATTTAAAACGAGTTGAAAATTAGATTTTCCAATCAAGAGAGATTAGGTTTGGTTAAGCCAAACGATAAGTCGAATCTGAATTTTTCAGAGACGCATCGGAAGCGTAAAATGGCTAAGTCTTTTGAAGACTTAATAGATGAATTAAATAAGTTTAATTCATTGGGGCGAGGCTTGGATGGGTCGGCCAAAGAGGGTCTCTATCCTCTTTGCTTGGTCGGCCACAACAAAGGGAGAGAACCAAGTTTTGGTTCAATTTATAAAATAAACCAAGTGTGGTTTGTTTTATAAAATTATGGATGATATAAATTTTATATAATAAACCAAGGTTTGGTTTATTTTTCATGGAAATTAAAATGAACCTTGGATTGGTTTATTTTATTTTATAAAATCAATCATGGATTGATTTACCATGATAAGAAAATTTATTCCATAAGAAAAAAGGAGACTTGGTCGATTTTTATATGATAAAACTTGGCATGATGGAATAAGTCTCTTTTTAAGAGGCTTGATGGTTGAGAGGCCACTATATAAAGGACCCAAGGCAAGACTTGAAAAATAATCGAAGTATTCTTGCCTGGGCTCTCTCCCTCTCCTCCCTTCTTCCTCTTGGCCGGCCACAAGGTTCTTCTCCCTTCTTCTTGCCGTGAGCACAAGGAGAAGCACCGAGGCGACGAAGTTCTTCCGTTGGGACGATCTTCCTCTCCGGCCATCATCACCTTGGGATTGGGCGCAAGTCATCTTCCTCCTTCTCGCCGGAATTGTGATTCCGGCCAACCTTGGTAGTGAGTTTTTCCGATGTGATTACTTCTCTCTTGGTTTTTCTTGTCGCGTTCTCGGAGAATCTAGTAGTTCTCGAGAACACGAAACTCGTGGCTTTGCGAAGTCATCCCGAAGATACTCGGCGTGGACGCGAATAGAGGCGGAGCTTCCGAGGGACGCTTACGGTTGGATCTCGTCCCTTCCTTCGAGTTACGCGAGGTAATAAGTAAATGAGTTTACGTTTCTGCAAAATTTTAAATATATGATCATGTCTACACAAGATAAAGTTGCATGCTTAGATGTGTGGTTAAATAATTTGAGAAATTATTTATGCTAAACCTTCCGCTGCACATAATTAATTTTAAAATTACGAACCCGCATCCATGTCAACATGCACCCGGTCCCAACAGCTCCTTGCTTGCCTCCCCGGGTTATTATACTTTCTTTTTAGGCCAAGTAGAAAATGGCCTAAGATTCCCCATACTGACATTCTTTGAGGAGGTCTCTCGTTATTTTCAAATACCTTTGACTCAAATTGCCCTATTGTTTTCACGATTTTGAGCGGGGAGGTCATCATTTTCAAGCTATACAACATCCCCTTGACCCCGCTCTTCTTTCATTACTTCTATCATCCCAAGCAAATAAGCTTAGGATCTCTCCACTTTATGGCCCACATGGGCTGTCAATTTTTGGATCGGTTCCCTTCCTCTCACAAAGAATCATTCTTTCGAAGCCCCACTCCTTCGCTCCTGACGGTTAATAGTCGACCCGACCTCTAGCTAGCAAATAAAAAGCTTCGAGTACAGAGGCTAAAAATATTGCAGAGAATGAAGTCTCGCTGCTCGAATAAAGTACTCTATCGATAGGCCTGATGCACCGATTTGGAGACTTCTCTGAGTGAGCTTCTGTATATAGTATTTTTTTTGAAGACTAATTAATTCTCCTTTATTTTCTTGCAGACAAAATCATGCTAAACAGCTCCATCACCAAGTTGATGAAATGGAAATGCACTAAGAAGTTGAAGTCAGAGCCCATTTTGGAGGTCAGATCCCGTATGAACTGCTCCATGCTGAAGGTAAAGCCGCAATTCAAAGTCTTTTATTTAATTTTGCTTATTGATTCGGGACTCACTCGAACCATTCCTAATAGCTATGGACTGAGCACTTGGACCTGTATAACCACGTATCACTGATGGTGCGACAATCCGAGGCCCTACAAAAGCAAGTTGTCGAGCTAGAAGCCCAACTATCCACTCTGTCCCGTGCATCGAAGGAAGCTAAAGTAGATGCCACCCAGGCTCACAAGGAAACTTGGCTACAGGTGGATGTGGCACACCAACTGAGAAACGAACTGACTTACATCCGCACCTCTATAGAAGGCGAATTGGAGGAAGCCCGACGAAAGGAGAATCTTCTCTACATCGAGCAAATAGCTCCTCTCGAGTTGGAGAATGAGCGGCTTGACACCCAAGCATGCCTACAAGAGGCCCAAATCAAGAAGCAGGAGGTTGGCATCCTGTCCTTGACCCAACAGCTTTCTGCTCATGAGGGATAGTTGAGCAGAGCCTTAGAGACCACCGAGTCCCTGAAGGAGCAGCTTCAAAAGGCTCCCAATGAGATGAGGCACTGTTGGGGCGAGAACAAGCCACAACCAAGATGGAGGAATATCAGTCCAAGGAGGCGCCGACTGCTTTTAAGGAGGAATTTTTGAAGTCTCCAGAGTACTTTGACCGGCTCAGCACACAGATATGGAAGCAAATGCAATAAGGTTTTGAAGGTGTCGTAAAGCAGATCTTCTGAGCAGGTCACATACCTTCTGGGACTAATCTAGGTTTCCTGAGCCTGCATAAAGTATGGGAGGAACTCCTCGACTCAGAGAAATCCGACCAGTAGTCTTTTATAGCAACTTCTATAATTTTACTTTTTTGAACCCTCTATCGAGGATATTTTTGGACTTTAATATCTAGTGTCTTAATTTTTGCTCGCCAATCCTTCTTGTTTAGCATATTTATTTAAGAAGTAAGTCACCCTAAGGGCTTCTCGACATCAGGAAGGTTGAGTCACACTAAGGGCGAATAAGCCACAATAAGGGCTCTTGATAGCTCCCGATCAGGGACATTGGACCACATTAAGGGCGAATAAGTCACGATAAGGGCGTCATGATAGGTCTCGATCGGGGGGAGGTTGGGTCACACTAAGGGCGAATAAGCCATGATAAGAGGTTCTTGATAGATCCCGATCAAGGAGGTTAAGTCATACTAAGGGCGAATAAGCCATGATAAGGGCTTCTTGATGACTTTTTGACCTGTCTCTTCATTAAAAAGATCAGGCGCATTTAGCAAACAAGGAGACAAAAAACCATACTTATGGAGTTCAGTAGGGTTGCAGATGATTGGCACTACATTGTCGATCTAACTTCTTCTCATTTAATTCTTGCAAATAATAGCTTCCACCTGTCACTTTGCTAATGACACAGTATGGACCATTCCATTAAGGCTCCAATTTGCTAACTTCCCCGACCGGCTTCACTCACCTCCATATAAGATCTTCAACTTGAAAGGTCAGAGGGATCACCCTTTTATTGTATGTTTGCTTCATTCGTTGGCGATAAGCCTCCAATCGGACAACTGCTCTATCCTAACTTGTGTTACCAAGTCAAGATTGACAAGCCTCTATGGGCATTGCCCTCTAGATCATAAACGTGCCACCCTACTGATTCTTCCCACCTCGACCAGGATGTTTGCTTCTCCTCCGTAAACTAGATGAAAGGGAGTCTGACCTGTGCTTTCCTTTGGCGTAGTTTGATAGGCCCAAAGGATGTTCAACAGTTCTTCCACCCAACTTCCTCCAACATATTCTAATTTGATCTTGAGCCCCTGATAATCTCCCGATAACCACTTCATTTTGGTTGTTGCTTTGAAGGTAGGCAATTGAGGTGAAAGTCTATTGAATGTCAAGACCTTCACACCATTCTTTTAATTTCTTCCCCTAAAATTTTCTCTCGTTATCAGACACTAGCTTGTACGGGAATTCCATATCAGTAAATAATATTTTTTCCACAAAGTCTTCATGACGACCTCCTCCGTTATCCGAGCAAGAGGCTCAGCTTCGACCCACTTAGAAAAATAGTCCACGATTATCAATAAAAATTTCTTCTATTAAGGCCCGGTCAGGAAGGGACCTACTATATCCATGCCCCACTGATCAAATAAATAAGATATGATGAAGGTTTGGAGAAACATAGTCGGGCGGCATGAGAGATGTTGATACTTTTGAGAAGGCTTACAGCCAACTACGAACTTAGCTGCATCCTCCTGTATGGTAGGCCAGAAATACCCCACTAATAATACTTTCCATGCATAGCTCGCCCCCAATATGACTTCACAAATACCTTCATGAATTTCTCACATAACATAATTAATTTCTTCTGGACCAAGACACTTTAAAAGCAGACGAGCAAACGCCCTTTTGTACAGATGATCACCGATCAATGTAAACCAAGATGCCCTCTTCTTCAGTAGTCGAGCTTGGCTAGGATCACTAGTAGATCTCCCCTTTGCAAGAATATAATAAGAGGAGATCTCTAGACAATAACCTCCTCTGGACAAGCAAAATGTCGGCCTACACCACCAATACTTCTTTACATATGGGGTCATCCAATGTCCAAGTGGCCAGCGAGCTGGCCATTTTAGCCTAATCATCTGCTTTGGTATTGTCTGCTCGGGAAATCTTCTACAGAGATATCTCATGAAAATTTGACTTCAACCGTTTAAATGTCTGGGCATAGCATTTTAAGCAGTCATTCCTTACTTCAAAATCTCCCTCAACCTGCTAAGTCACCAGTTGAGAGTCTAAATAGAAGATGACCTTAGCAACTCCTACTCATTTTGCTGCTTGCAACCCAACCAATAAGGCCTCGTATTCCGCTTATTATTTATGGCCCAAAAATTCAGCTAGATGGACGACAACAAAGTGTCCCCACGAGGGGAGACCAGTAACACCCCTGATCCACTGCGGTCTGTGTGGAAGAACCATCCACATAAACTCTCTAGGTTTCTTCAACCTCCAGTGTGACTGTGGCCTCAGCTATGAAATCCGCCAAGACTTGAGCCTTTATGGTCGACCAAGGCTAGTATTGAATCTCATATTCACTGAGTTCAGTGATTCATTTGATCAATCTCCCGAAAACTTCTAGATTAGTCAACACTCAACAGAGCTAACTGTTGGTGAGCACCATTATTCGGTGTGACAAAGAGTATGGTCTTAATCGAGGTGCGGTCGGGACCAGTTCATAAGTCAGTTTCTCCAGGGTGGTATATCGACTTTCTGCATCGTTTAGTAAATGACTAAAAAAGTAGACGAGATATTAAATGTTACCTTCTTCTCGTAGTAAGACTGAGCCAACAGCCTGTTCAGCGACCAATAAGTATAATAGTAGCTTCTCTCCTAATACTGATTTGTAGAGTATGGGCAACTTAACGAGATACTCTTTCAGCTCCACAAAGGCTTCATCACACTTTGCGTCTCATTTAAACTTAGAAGTCTTCTGTAAGACCTTAAAAAATGAAAAAGTTCTATCGGTTGACCTGGAGATGAATCAAGAAAGGATTGTGATATGACTCACTAGCCTTTGTACTTCCTTAAGAGTCTAAGGAGGAGGCATATCTTGAATGACTTGCATTTTTCTGTATTAGTTTCAATTCCCTGCTCGGTTATCATAAATCCCAAAAATCACCCACCTTTTGCCCCGAACAAATACTTATTGGGGGTTCATGTTAAATAACAGAAATTTGGAGAGCTACAATCTTAAAAAACCAAAATTAGGATCTTATTTGGATAAGCTAAGTTTGGAGGGCTTTTTTGTAAAAAGACCAAAATTTATAAAATCTTCTTTTCCTTGCTTTTTTTCCCTTCATTTCATCTGAAAACTCCTCCCACATGCGATTCAGTTTCGTCTCCTCATCTCCACCGATGCCGAGCCCCATCGAAACCCTAATCTCCTCCTCCCGACCACGGATTGCCACGCCGTGGATCATCTCCATGTCTTCTCCCTTGATCCGAGTGGACACCACAGCCAGCGTCTCAAAACCTAAGTCGCAGCCCAACCTCTTTGCGTCGCATGTGAACCCTCCCTTGCGGTTCCTTTTCACGCGAGCAAGCCACCGTCACAACCCGCACACGCAAACGCTTGTCTCTCAGCATTGGCCGACGCTATAGCTTTCTTCTTCACCTCTGAGTCATGTGCGTCGGTGGAGCTGTTGCCACCTATAGCCGCTGATTCCTTTGTTTTTCGTTGAGATCGAGCATCGGCGTGAGTTCAGGTAAGGGTTGTGACGATGAATTTGAAGTTTTGTGCCAAGTTGGAAGAATTGTTGGTGCTTTAGTCTTCAATCAGAATTTCTATAGTGTTATGTTCTTGAGATGGATCATTTTGGTGTTGTTGATTCGAATTTGTTTCAGTTGTAGAAGGATCCATGTGTTCGATTTGGGGCTACATGTTTCGGGTCTGTTGTTGCCGTGGGGTGTAAGTGTATAGCTCGTGGTAAATTCATGTTTGAGGATTGAATTTGGTTTGTGTGGAATGTTTTGGTTTGAATCTGCATTGGCTGTTTTTTTTATTTGGTTTGTTACCGTGAGTTTTGTTGGTGATTTTGTTTTGTTTGCGTTATGGTTGGGTCTTCTTTTGTTTCTTGTGTTCTGATGAGCTTGGGTTGGGGATGGCAATTGGGTTCTGAGATCTTCTGTATAGATGAGGAATTTTATTCATTTTCTTTGTCAGTTCATCTTGCTTGGATAAAGGTGGCATTAGGAGTGGGAGGAATCGATTGTGAATCTGGGTAGTAATGTGTGTTTCATTTGAGTTGTAATCCAAGCTATCTTGAGATTTAGATAGATTGGGGTTAATGATGGGTAATTTGATTAAGTTGAATTTTTTATTTAGCGATACTAGGTTAGTGGTCATGGTGTTACTAACGTTGAGAGCAAGCTAAACTTGATCAGATAACATTTTGTTAATTGTTGTTTGGAGGAGATGTTACTTGGTATTTTGTTGGGTGGTTTAATCAATGTAATGGATGGATACAAATGATTAAAAAGATGTTGTAATTATGGTTTATTTTAATTTTATTTATATATAATTTAACTAATTTATTTATTTGTATAAATAGCTTAACTCTAATTTTGATACAGGACATTGATTATTTAAGTGTGAACGGTCGCGGGGTTCTTTCGGACATAATTTATATATAAGGTGTGTACTTCTCCTTTATATCCTGTATATTATTGATCTTAAATGCATGGTTGTTTAATTCTAAGTAGGACTGCTTTACCTTGTTCTTTATTTTTGATATCATCAGTTGATACTTTCTTTGCTTGACCTTTGAGTCAATCAACTTTATATTCATACAGTCTCATCTGTTAACTTCTTGATCCATAAATATCGCTTGTAAATGAGTACTTAGAAATAATCATTAAACACAACTAGGGTTTGATTGGCATTAGAGATACCCTACCCAGTAGTTTAGTTGCATGTTTGATGACTTTGGTATTTATTTATTGGATCCTTGCATTGTTGTTACTTGGTTGATTGTGCATTTAGTATCATGCATCATATCTGCATAGTTGCATGCTGACGAGTATTGGCTTCCATATAGTTAAGTCGTCGTTAGTCATTTAGTTGCTCTGCCCACTCAACTACTCATTGTGGTAGTTGCTAAAGTGCGAGCAACTGTTCTGTTATGCCACACTCAATCACTCATGGATAGTGGATGTTAGAATTGTAGCAAGCAGTTGACACACTCACCGTTGTTTTCGAGGGATACTAGAGCTATTGGTGGCTCATCCTTTTTCCTGGGGTCTTTGGAATAGTTGAATCTCCAGCGTCCTGTCCACTCAACCACTTATACTAATGGTAGTCATTGGAGTGCGTACAGTTGTCACAGCCCTACCCACTCGATCATACAAATGTGATGTGATGGCGGCTTGACTGGCATCATAGGTGACACATGTCATTGCATCATATGCACTTATTGCATTTTACATTTTCTTATGTTTGCTGCATTTATATGAGTTATAATTGCTGCATTTAGTTGATATACATATATGTTTTGTTATTCTGCTATCATATTGTTTCACATATGCCTAGATGTTATTTTGTTTTCAGAGACGGTATATTGTTGCTTCTTTCTGCTTGGTATACCTTTTATTATGTCATGCGTTTATCTACTCTTATACCCGTAGAGTCCGCTCGGACTCACCACCCCTACCATTAAATTTTGTTTCAAGTAGCAGATAGATGTATTACCTGGAGCCAGGAGAGGATCCAGTTGTCAGTCCCACAGTGTTGAGTCATTTTGGAATTTATTTCATTGTTTAGTTTATTTTCACAGTTACTTTATTTCTGGACTTTCGTTAGTTCCACTTTTATCTCATAAACTGATATTTATTTTTCTCGATAGACTTATGTATAGTTTGACATGTTGGTCTTTAGATTTAAACATGAGTTTTAATCTGGATATGGACTCTCTGTTATTTTTATCTTTTATAACGATACTATCTACGTAGTTGTGAGTTTATTTTACTATTGTGATGTCAGTCGTGTGAGACTGAGCTATATGTTGTCGAGAGTTATGTATAAATGTCTCAACTTGTCCTCCGTACTGGGAGTTGATGCCCGAATTTCGAGCAAGCATGGGCCTTTGGGGGCGTAACAATTCAACATTAAGCGGTGAAACCTCAAGGTGGTGAACATTTCTTCTAGGTCGGCTATTATATCTCTCCCCTTCTCTGTTTTAATGAGAATATCATCGACATACACCTCAATATTTCTCTCAATCTATTGGCGGAATACCTTATCCATTATCCTTTAGTAGATAGGTCCTACATTATTCAGACCAAACGACATAACATTATAGCAATATGTTCCATCTGAAGTGACGAAACTAACCTTCTCTTGTCTTCCAGAGCGAGTGAGACTTGATGGTATCCTTGATAGGCATCCAACATGCAAATATATTCACACCCTGAAATAGAATCAACCAACTGATCTGTCCGAGATAAGGAGTAGCAATCTTTTAGTCAAGCTTTATTTAAGTCCCGAAAGTAGATGCATACACGCTATTTTCTCCCGGCTTAAGGATTAATACAACATTAGCTAGCCATCTTGGGAATTAAACCTCCCGAATATGCCCAACCTCTAAGAGCTTCATGACTTCCTCCCGAATTATTTGATTCTGTTCGGCCCCAAAATGTCTTCTCTTTTTCTTGACTGACCAGGCTTCTGAGTGGATGTTAGATGGTGTGTCATCAACTCTAGGGGTACACCCTCAATCTCTTTAGCCAACCAGGTAAACACCTCATAGTGGTTAATCAAACACCTTATCAGTTTTTCCTTCAAACCTTTGGGTAGGTCAGCTACAATGCATGTGGTTCCGTCCTTCCATTGAGGATGAATCTGAACCTCCTCCGACTTGCCAGACCTGCACGACTCTTCTTTCTCTTCCTCGGTACTAGGGCCCTTCGAGTTGACTTGAAGAGTTTCATGTGTTGGTGATAGGATGGCTAGAGAGGGGGGGTGAATATAGCCAGACACAAAATTCTTACACTTTTTGAGATTCTGCACTTCAAGGTTAGTAGCAGCGGAAGACGCATACAAAACAGAGTATTGCAGAAACTAAAACCCTAAACTAAGCACAAGCTCAAAATGCTAACAAAGAGGATTTACAAGGTTCGGGGATAATTTGCCCCTACTCCTTGGCATGCCCGTAAGGTGGGCGATCCCTTGATCGTTGGCAGATCATGCCCCGAAAAATCCGGATAGAATGGAACCTCCTTCTCGATGGAGTAACCTCTCTACAGTGTTTCAATCAGAATGAAGAAATTAAGTAAAGAGAAACACGAGAAGGCTTACAGAGCACTTAGAACAACAGGAACACAAGAGAACTCTCCACCGAGCTCCACTCAGCACAGATATCATGCAAGAACTCCCTGCTCTTCGTGTCTTCTTGCTGATGGACTCACCAAGCTTCTTGTTTCCTCCAAGTGCTCAAGAGTATGATGAAAGTTGTCGCTCAAGTGATTCACAGTTGCTTGCACAAAGAGATGGATCAAGAGAGACTTCTCGCAACTAGAGTATTGATTCAGAGTTCTTCTGAGGCTTCTTAGCTACCAAGCTCTTAAGCCTCTGTCCACTGATCGCCAGGTCACAGCCACCCCTCTGCAACTCCCAGCTGCTCAACTGCAACTGCCCAGCTACCCTGACCTCTCCTGGACTCCCTGAGCTCCCCTTAGCGAGCCCCAGTCAGCATCCCAGTGGCGCAGTCGTCCATTGAAACCTGAGAAGGAAAACTGTCAAACCTGATGTAGCAAAAGACTCCATTTGACCCTCCTTGGATGATCCCTGAGTTATCTGCACACTTAGCAGATGATTAGCACACCAAATCAACAGAAGATCAAGTATCAGAAGAATCAGAGCAGAGAACAGTAGGAAATCAGAACGCAATCAGACGTCTGACAGCGGATTTGAATTAAAGTTGTCAGCTACTGATCGGTCACCGGACCGATCAGAGTGAACCCTGATCGGTCACCAGACCGATCAGGATAGTCTCAGTCCGATCAGGCTCCAGCCTGATCGGTCCACGGTGAGAAATCCGGAATCGCGACCTTCTTGTGATCGGTTACCCTGACCGATCCCAGATCGTGGATCGGTCACCAGACCGATCCACCCCTTTTCTGAGGATTTCTCCAGCTTCGCAGGCCAAGCCTACTGATCGGTCACCGACCTATCAGGGTGTGTCCTGATCGGTCTGGTGACCGATCAGGCCACTCTCCGACCATCAGGCTCCAGCCTGATCGGTTATAGTGAGAAGCTCGCGACAATTGATCGTTCACCAGAACGATCTGAAGGTCTCCCTGATCGGTCACCAGACCGATCAGGAGCCGAACAGAAAAGCTTCTGTTCTCTCCCTGATCGGTCACCAGACCGATCAGGAGCCGAACAGAAAACAACCAAAGTCTCTATATGCTCCCTGATCGGTCACCAGACCGATCAGTCATCACTGGATCGGTCACCAGACCGATCCACGAAGGAAGTTCGTGCCAACTTCCCTGATCGGTCACCAGACCGATCTAGCCAAGGTTGATTCCACTCTAAGTCAAGAGAACGGGCTCCCAGCCTTCTCTGACTCGTGCTCAGTCCCTTGGACCAAGACTTCATGCCCAGTCTCACTCACCGGGACTTCATTCAACCTAGCTTCCCAAGCTAGGACCTGGCTTCACTCACCAGGATTTCATCCAATCTAGCTTCCCAAGCTAGGACCTGGCTTCACTCACCAGAATTTCATCCAACCTAGCTTCCCAAGCTAGGACCTGGCTTCACTCACCAGGGTTTCATCCAACCTAGCTTCCCAAGCTAGGACCTGGCTTCCCAAGCCAGGATTTCACTCAACCTGGCTTCCCAAGCCAGGATTTCACCTAGTCTCACTAGGTGTGCCTAGTCCCACTAGGTCTTTTCCACTTCACCTAGTCCCACTAGGTGTGCCTAGTCCACTAGGTCTTTTCCCATGCCAGCGTGCGATCTCCCAGATCCACCTGGACTTAATCCAAATTCATTCAACCAAACTTAAATCGTTGTCAATCATCAACAACAATCGGGCCAGACTGCATCAACAATCTCCCCCTTTTTGTTGTTTGACAATCCCGATTTAAGTTTAGGTATTAGATCAATTGAAGTCCATTCAATTTTCATAAGGGAATCAAGATCCTCCCCCTATAATAACCTCAAACTTAATCAACCATTCTCTCCCCCTTTGTCAAACATCGAAAAAGGGCATGGTTATTAAGTTTTAACATAACTCCCCCTCAATCAAGGGTCTCCCCCAAAACCCGAAATAATCAAAGGATAATTTTTGAATTGCATATGAGAGGCATATACCATAAATATATCATGGCAACAATGT
Organism: Boesenbergia rotunda; assembly: GCA_024364735.1. NCBI lineage: Eukaryota > Viridiplantae > Streptophyta > Magnoliopsida > Zingiberales > Zingiberaceae > Boesenbergia > Boesenbergia rotunda. Next base: position 39,258 of record JAGFNQ010006912.1, read on the forward strand.
ATATGCATCATACGACAATAAGTGTGAATTGCACATGAAACCATATACAGAATTATATCATGGTCAAACATGTATATGTTTCATATGACGAGTAAGGAATGCAGCTGTATCCGATACATAATCCTGATTGGTCTCCGTGACCGATCAGGTTCGTTGATTATTCGATACAGAAATATTTCTTATTAGTCTGGGGAGCGATCAGATTTCAGAAAAATTCCTGGAACTCTGATAGTTCCTGATCAGACTGCATTAACAATTTGCATTCCACAACAGGGGTGTAGACTCTCCTAACACTCGATATTTCAGAAAAATTTTAGAAACATGATTTTAATCTCTTGGCTAAAGGTTACTCCTCATCAAGGAACATGGGTCATGATTCAAACAACCTTTATTGATTTGAAAGTTCCAACACAGGCTTGTATCAAATCAGTATTAGGTTTGTTCCAAGTATGATGAGTATGTTCCTAATTATAATTAGTTTGTATCAGATGTGTTTGTATCAATATGATCAGCAATCTGATACAATTTGATGAAAGGTGATTGGACTGAGGGTAGTCTTACACCATTGGGAACGATTTGGGAGTTCCCTGATCAGCATTGACCTGATCGGTCACCAGTCCGATCAGAACGACGACTGATCGGTCACCAGACCGATCAGGGTGAGTCCTGATCAGTCGGTGGACCAGATCTGGTTCAATACAGAAGGTTTTTCAGTTTCAGAAACAAGATTTCAGAAACTGTGAAATCAGCTTTGTTTCAAATCTCAACCATTCCTAAACCCTAATTCAATTGGTTTTAATTTGTTTGATCCTAAGAAGGGTTTCCCTTATTAAAAATAAGCAACATGATTTATGTCCCTTAACTAAGGTTTATTCCCATCAAGTTTCAAGACTTAAAAAAAACAAAAAAAACATATTTGTATCAAGATCCAAGACTTTAACCCCTATCAAAGCATGATCAGTATGTGCTAAGCATGAACTTGAGTATCAAAAATAGGTTTGTATCAAATCATGATCAGTGGGAAAACAAACAAGTTATGGAATTTGAGTTTGATACAAAGAAAGCATTAACCCTATACCTTAAGCTCATGTTCTTGTCTATCAAAGCCTTATGAGTGATCAGTTCAAACAAAACAATGAGGAAGTTGAGACGTAATGGTTCATCTTGTTCTTAAATGAAATTTTCATGCCATAGATTAATATTAATAACACATACATTAAAGTCATGGCATACTCAAATAGGTTCATCTCAAAAATAAGAAAACTTAAGCCTAAGATATATCATAAGTTATTGCAAATATTTTGGCTAACTTCTAGATTTACAGTGAACTATGGAGTTCAATCCTAATCATGGCATATTGAAGCTAAACCTCATGGATTGGATTGAAAAGTCATACTTCCAAGTGTGTATTAAGGTCATGGTTCCAACCGATTTAAAATCAAGTTTGTATTAGGCTTCCAAAGCAGGTATGCATGCAATCATTTGAATAGAAAATTCATAGACATGGATAGCACACATAATGGATGTATATTGCTATATGTCAACATCAAGTATATGAATGATATCTATGTGTCAGCCTAACCATGTAATAGTTCTTTTCCTTTTCAAAACTTGTTGATTTATTTTGAAATTAGTGTAACCTTGTGCACGAATATACTATCATTTGTTACATGGGAATTTTCTTACTGCTCAAGTGAAATTCCATAACCCACTACATTCATGAGTATAACTTTAGCCTTGTGTTTGGTGAAATTTTCATAATGATTTTTGAATCAATACTCATCAATGTGTCCATACTTGTCCTTTAGCATCCATTCATGTTCTATAACTCATAAAAGAAAATAGACACCTTGGGCTTGAGATAAAGCATTTTATAAACCATAAATTGCAGTAACCTATAAATTGCAACAATAACCTAATTATCCTAAGCAATTTATTATAAAAACAAGTTATGTGTCAACCTAAACCATTCATATGAATTTGAGGAAATGGTAAGCACATTCCTTAACTAGGAATGACTATATGTTTGGAGCACCAGATATCAACCACCCAAGTTGATAGATGCTCCCCCTCAATCAATGCCTACATAATTCAAAAAATAGAAGTTTTAGGTACCCAAATTTTGGGACCTAATGCATCAACCATGAAGGACTTAGGCACCCATGCCTTAGTCAATTTTTTCCTAGCTTTTTGAACCCCAGAATCATTTTGTGCTCTAAATTTGGTTCTCGACATTAATGATACAAAGGTTGATTCTTTAGGTCGGTAACCTATACCGGCCTTGTTGTAAACCGTCCTTTGGGAATTTAGTATCATGTCTAAGGTTTTAGAGCTAGTTGAAAACTTCTCAAGAATATTTTTGAGGTTTTCAACTTCGCTCCTCAAGGTTTTATTCTCATCTTCTAACATTTCTACATGCATATCATCAATATCCTCATCCTTAGAGGATTTCAATTTTTCTACTTCTAACTTCATCAATTTAACTTTGTTCTTGGATTTTTTAAGTAGACTAGTTAAGCATGCTATTGTTCGATAACACTTGTCTAACTCGGGAGAGATTACCTCTTCATCATCCGAAGATGATGAAGGTGTGGTTGAGGAGCTACTTGCTTCGTTATCACTTTCTTCTCTCGAGTCCTCTAGTGCCATGTGACAGTAAGTTTTCTCCTCTTTTTCCTTCTTCTTGTTGTCACCTGCCACTAAAACAAACCCTTTCTCCTTTGGGCTTTGGTTAGAGATCTCATGTAACTCCATTTCACAAAACAAATCTTCTAATTTAATAATTGAAAGATCCTTAGATACCTTGTAGGCATCCACCATGGATGACCACAAAGTACTCCTCGGAAAGGCTTTGAGCACATACCTCATAAGATCTCGGTTTTTCACCTTTTCATTGATGGAATGCAAGCCGTTGAGGATCTCATTGAATCTTCCATGGAGTTCACTTACCTTTTCATTTTCTCCCATGGTGAGATTTTGAAGTTGGTTGAGGAACAAGTCCGTCTTGGCTATTCGGGTGTCTTGAGTGCCTTCATGGAGCTCAATGAGCTTGCTCCATAAATCCTTTGCGCTTGTAAAGGGACCAACTTTGATGAGTTGGTCCTTATTCATTCCTCATTGCAAGGTAATCACCGCCTTCGCATCGGCTTCTCCTTTGCGCGTTTGCTCAGCCGACCATTTTGAGAACTCGAGCTCTTTTCCTTCATTATCCTTTGGAGGGGAAAAACCCTCCTTGACAGCGAACCACATGGAGATGTTCGTCTTGAGATAATACTCCATCTTTGACCTCCAATATTGAAAATCTGATCCGTCGAAGAAAGGAGGTCGGGTGGTGCTAAATCATTCTCTCAAAGCCATCGTTGATAGCTCTCGGATGTTAAGCTGCTTCAACAGAGCCCCAAGCTCTGATACCACTTGTTGGTGATTGGATGGCTAGACAGGGGGGGTGAATATAGCCAGACACAAAATTCTTACACTTTCTGAGATTCTGCACTTCAAGGTTAGTAGCAGCGGAAGACACATACAAAACAGAGTATTGCAGAAACTAAAACCCTAACCTAAGCACAAGCTCAAAACGCTAACAAAGAGGATTTACAAGGTTCGGGGATAACTTGCCCCTAGTCCATGGCGTGCCCGTAAGGTGGGCGATCCCTTGATCGTCGGCAGATCAAGCCCCGGAAAATCCAGATAGAATGGAACCTCCTTCTCGGTGGAGTAACCTCTCCATAGCGTTTCAATCAGAATGAAAAAATTAAGTACAGAGAAACACGAGAAGGCTTACAGAGCACTTAGAACAACAGGAACACAAGAGAACTCTCCACCGAGCTCCACTCAGCACAGATCTCACGCAAGAACTCCCTGCTCTTCGTGTCTTCTTGCTGATGGACTCCCCAAGCTTCTTGTTTCCTCCAAGTGCTCAAGAGTATGATGAAAGTTGTCGCTCAAGTGATTCACAGTTGCTTGCACAAAGAGATGGATCAAGAGAGACTTCTCGCAACTAGAGTATTGATTCAGAGTTTTCTGAGGCTTCTTAGCTACCAAGCTCTTAAGCCTCTGTCCACTGATCGCCAGGTCACAGCCACCCCTCTGCAGCTCCCAGCTGCTCAACTGCAACTGCCCAGCTACCCTGACCTCTCCTGGACTCCCTGAGCTCCCCTCAGCCGAGCCCCAGTCAGCATCCCAGTGGCGAAGTCGTCCGTTGAAACCTGAGAAGGAAAACTGCCAAACCTGATGTAGCAAAAGACTCCATTTGACCCTCCTTGGATGATCCCTGAGTTATCTGCACACTTAGCAGATGATTAGCACACCAAATCAACAGAAGATCAAGTATCAGAAGAATCAGAGCAGAGAACAGTAGGAAATCAGAACGCAATCAGACGTCTGACAGCGGATTTGAATTAAAGTTGTCAGCTACTGATCGGTCACCGGACCGATCAGAGTGAACCCTGATCGGTCACCAGACCGATCAGGATAGTCTCAGTCCGATCAGGCTCCAGCCTGATCGGTCCACGGTGAAAAATCCGGAATCGCGACCTTCTTGTGATCGGTTACCCTGACCGATCCCAGATCGTGGATCGGTCACCAGACCGATCCACCCCTTTTCTGAGGATTTCTCCAGCTTCGCAGGCCAAGCCTACTGATCGGTCACCGGACCGATCAGGGATGTGTCCTGATCGGTCTGGTGACCGATCAGGCCACTCTCCGACCGATCAGGCTCCAGCCTGATCGGTTATAGTGAGAAGCTCGCGACAATTGATCGTTCACCAGAACGATCTGAAGGTCTCCCTGATCGGTCACCAGACCGATCAGGAGCCGAACAGAAAAGCTTCTGTTCTCTCCCTGATCGGTCACCAGACCGATCAGTCATCACTGGATCGGTCACCAGACCGATCCACGAAGGAAGTTCGTGCCAACTTCCTTGATCGGTCACCAGACCGATCCAGCCAAGGTTGATTCCACTCTAAGTCAAGAGAACGGGCTCCCAGCCTTCTCTGACTCGTACTCAGTCCCCCGGACCAAGACTCCATGCCCAGTCTCACTCACCGGCACTTCATTCAACCTAGCTTCCCAAGCTAGGACCTGGCTTCACTCACCAGGATTTCATCCAACCTAGCTTCCCAAGCTAGGACCTGGCTTCACTCACCAGGTTTCATCCAACCTAGCTTCCCAGCTAGGACCTGGCTTCCCAAGCCAGGATTTCACTCAACCTAGCTTCCCAAGCTAGGACTTGGCTTCCCAAGCCAGGATTTAGTCAACCTAGCTTCCCAAGCTAGGACCTAGCTTCCTAAGCTAGGACCTGGCTTCCCAAGCCAGTTTTCATCCAACCAAGCTTCCCAAGCTAGGACCTGGCTTCCCAAGCCTGGATTTCACCTAGTCCCACTAGGTGTGTCTAGTCTCACTAGGTCTTTTCCACTTCACCTAGTCCCACTAGGTGTGCCTAGTCCCACTAGATGTGCCTAGTCCCACTAGGTTTTTTCCCATGCCAGTGTGTGATCTCCCAGATCCACCTGGACTTAATCCAAATTCATTCAACCAAACTTAAATCGTTGTCAATCATCAAAACAACAATCGGGCCAGACTGCATCAACATCATGGACCCTCCAATTTTTGTGAGAATCCATGCGAATAATGTCTACATAATATCTCCTTGAGACTAGTTGGCTACCCCGAACTTCCCCGATCTGATCTCCTATCGGGAATTTGACTTTCTGGTGGAATGTGAAATCCACCGTCTGGAAGGTATTCAGCACAGGTCTGCCCAAAATGACACGATACGATGAGGTCGTGTTGACTACAATGAAGGGTGTTCGTCCGATTTTCTCCAATATATCATCTCCCAGAGATATGGAGAGGTGTATCTGCCCGACCAGTTGTATCTGATGTCTGGTGAAGCCAAACAGAAGTGTGACTATTAGGTGCAGCTCTTCCTCCTCAATTTGCATCTAATCCAAAGTCATCTTGAAGATGATGTTGACTAAGCTACATGTGTCAATGAAAACTCGCTTCACAGTATAGTTAGCTCTTAAAGCCTCGATTGCTAAAGAATCTTCATGCAGCGCCTCCACTCCTTCTAAATTTTCAAAGCTGAAGGATATAGTAGGGTCAACCCTGCGCTCTCGACTGGTCCCCACCAAATAGTTCTCCAGCCAACAGGCATGAGTCTTCCACGCCCAATTGGAATCTATATCTGTTGGTCCTCCGGAGATCATCCCCACCCGGCCCTTTGGCGGGCCCCGAGCGAAAACCTTTTCTTTCTCTTTATCCCTCGAGGGTGTAGGCGTACTTTCCTGCTCAAGCGATTTGTTGCATTCTTGATGGTGGCTCTTTCCTTCCAATGGACCTACTCGAGGTGCCCGTCGATAGGATTTCGGGGAATACCTCGACCTGCCTGCAGTTTTCCCCTAGGCTTTTCGTGAGCAATTATTGAGGGTATAGCATTCCTCAATCGAATGAGTTGCTGACTGATGATATGTATAAAAGCTCTTCTTGTTCTTCAGGACCCCCAAGAGTTTCACCCTCGATCAGTATTACCTTTTCTACGGTCTTGATGGCCTTATCACCGTGTTTTACTGAGTAAGGCCCTGATCTAACCTTTTTAGCGAGGGTGGGAGGCAGCGAAGCTTTGCAATCAAAGTAAATTGTCGCCAGGCTCAGCAACCCCAAGTTTTTCTTCTTGGCAAACTGCACCTCTTCAATATTCACATGTTTTACTGACCTCCCGAATAAGTCATTGAAGCTTATCGGTGGCTTCTTTACTAGAGATCTGAAAAACTCTCCTTCTACTAGCCCCTAGGTAAAAGCACTCACCAATATCGCAGAAGTAGCAAAGGGAACATCCTGAGCCACTCTATTGAACAGCTGAATATAATCTTTTAGCGTCTTCTTTGCCTTCTGATTCAGAGAGAACAAGTTGGCGGTGTCTTGTGATACCACCAACTCCAAGCGAAATGGTGTATGAAGGCTACTCTAAATTTTGCAAAAGAGTTAACGAAGGCATTGGGCAATCTTTTGAACCATTATTGAGCAGACCCTAAGACGGTATTAAGGAATACTCTGCATTTGACCTCGTTAGTATACTGATGTAATAGGGCGGTGTTTTCAAACTTACACACATGATCTTCAGGGTCAGTTGCTCCATGATACTCTCTTATGGTCGATGATCTGAAATGATGAGGAAATGGGCCTTCCATTATCCTCTGGGAAAAAGGGGATGCTTCTTGACTTATCAGCACACTAGGGCCTACAACCCTTCCTTGCTTTAGGTCTTGCAGTGGCATACTAGAGGTTGCCGATGTCACCCTTTCAACCTTGTCTGCAGGATTCCCCAAGTGACCATAAGGTTCTGCAGTAGGAGGGCCCAAGGGCGACTAATTCACCGAAGCTGATACTGCTCTAGAAGTCACCTACTAGACTTGATGATGCTCCACTGCTTTTCTCACGGTAGCAATTACATGCGATCCAACTCTTCGTGGGTCAAAGTCAAATTCACCGCTTTACTAGTATTATCCATCTGTACTCCAAACTTTCGGTACAAGAATGACGTGTCAAAATGTTTCGGATGATGAAGCGTGGGCGGACAATCTACTGGTGACGATGGACTGGTCTTTGACTTCCACTTCGACGCTTGCAAAGGTGGAAAAGACTCTGCAAAAGAGAGTATTAAAATGGCACCGGGAATTGTCTCGCTATTGTCACTCCGATGCTCAAGTCAAAAGATGTAAAATGGACTAGAGGTAAAACTTGAAAGAGAAAGAAGAAAGACAGAGTTCTTGTATTTTTTGCGAACTTGTCCCCTGTTGTCCTTGTTTCTTCCCTTTATTCTACTTCTTCTGGTTATTTCTTTTTTTTAAACATTAATGACTAATACGTCATTAAAATCACTATTATGATAATCATTCAAGATAGTTATTAACATATGTTTCAATCATTCGATTAAAGTCTTCTTTACTACTGTGGCACTCCTCATGCACATTTATTACCTTTGATAACGTATAAAATTTGATTTTACCTAGGAAAAAAAATACTCTCTCTGGGAAGGATACCCGATCTGATGAACTCCCCGATCAGGAAGACTCTCTAAGAGATGTCTTTAGGGTGCCTCATGGTGACAACCAACTGGCCATGTTTAAAGGGACTTTGCTTGGGAAAATACTTTCCCAAGCGAAGAGTCCTCCAACTTTTCATACAAGTGATACCTTTGACCTTGACCTAATTTCTCTATTTCGGAGTCACGTGACCCCGTGGGTTTTGTTGAGATTTACTTAAGTAATTCAACATTTGAAATTTTATGTAAAAGCACGAAACGATATTTTGCCTAATTTATCCTTTTTCTCGAGCTGTAATGTACTTACATTATGTATGGATCTCACCGCATTTCAATTTCTCCATTAAATTATCATCTCGAGATTTGTAGTTTGATTTTCTCACCACAATAAAATTAAGTTATAATATCCATCCGTATAACATTGCCTAAAACTAAACCAAGACCGGCTCAACAAGATAATCATACTTCAAAGAAAAGGATAACTGGTGAACGGAGATTCACCATGATATATATTAGCAATTGGGAGTGGCAGCAGTAACACAAATAGCAATAGCAGTTGCAGACTCAAAATTTAGTTGGCACAAGACAGATAGAATCATGCCAGAGACCAAAAAACAACCTACTAAAGTAAAACATTTATACTATAGATCCAAAGGAATTAATTGTTGCACTTCAGCCATGGTGTGTCAAGGAAACTAAAATTTGGCACAGTCAGATCGTGCCAAAAAGAAAAAAGAAAAAAGAAAAACTCAGTTCCCTTGATGCAACCTTTCCAGCCTTCAGAATTAAGACGGAAGTAACTCTTTATAATAGAGAGGACAGGTCTGCACCTCAGAGCAATGGAACATTGTCAACTTAGCGGCACAACAAAGCCTGGACCTAAACAGTTTGCATCACCAGTAACCAAGAAATCTTGTGGCCGCATGGCAATAACAGGCACCCAAAACTCACTGTAAGATTCCAAAAAATAATATATTATTGAAAAAGAGAAATGATAATGAAAAAAAAAAGGAGGAAAAGTAGTCATACAGGTGAGTAGTGGCCATACAGGTGGTACTTCGGCCATTCATTTACATGACGATATCGACCGAAGCTACGCAATTCATCCCACTTCTCCCACATTTGTTGCCGTAGCATCGGATTTACATGCTCATATCTTAAATCAGTGAGGGAGGTGGGCAGCCCTGTCTCTGGCAGTGACTCAATCTGCAGACAATCTGAAATGAATAAGAGCTCAAGGGAGGGAAGAGTATACAACTCCTTTGGTAGAGATTGTAGTTTCGTGCAACGACAAAACATAAGGATTCTCAGATTAGTGAGCCTCCGCAACAATTCCTGCTCCTCCCCCTCAAACATCACCTCCTCAACTGAGCTTTGGATTTGGAGTCTATGGATGGATGGCAGTGCATTTCTGAGGGGGGGAATTTTAAGCGACGCAGTGTTATCAATGCATACTTCACGTAGCGATACCAAACCCCCTTCCTCCTCCTCCTCCTCCTCCTCCTCCTCCTTGCCAGGCTCGTGTCTTCCACTTATCAAAAGATTGGGGCATTTACAAATAATTAAATCCTTGAGGGATTTTAGAACTCCTAATCCTTCCATTGATCTCAGCTCATCACAACCAGAGATTTTCACAAATTCCAGTTGCTTCAAGTGAAGCAGAGATTCCTTTGGAAGAGAACGTACGTGAGCACATTCGGCTATTTCCAAATGAGTGAGCGAGGTGAGGTTGAGCAGGCAACTGGGCAACAATTTGTCAAGATCTCCACAGTTGGACAAGCTTAATTTCTTGACTGATTGCGGGAGGATGAGGGAGTAATTATTGTCACCAGGCGGCATCGTTAGGAGCTTGGGGCAATTCAATATTTCCAGTTCCTCAAGGGAGGCAAATACCTTAAGCCTCTCCATGGGAAGCCCCATCAGTTCTTTACAATCTTTTAATATGATGGTCTTAAGGCGCGGAAGATTCTGCGACAGCAACCCTTTTTCCAAACTCGTAAGATTTAGGCAATTTACATACAAACTTGAAAGAGCTGCAACTTTGCAATTGCCACTTCCATCGATTTCTTCCCATATATTTGGAAGTTTCATCAACCCGGATTGGAATAGCTGTAAATCTACGAGGGAAGGAGGGAGGGGAGGCAACCTCTTAAGTTTGGGACAATCGGAGACGCAAAGTCCACTCAAGGTGGATGGAAACAACTTAATGCCTTCGGCCCAACTGTAAGTCTCGTCCCATGCTGCCCAAGAGTACCCACAAATTTCCAATTCTTTCAGAGTGGGATGCCATTTCAGATCTTTAAGCAGCTCCTCCAAGATCAGTAATTGATTGCTCTCCGAGCAGCCATCCTGGTTGGCCATCCATTCTAACGTCAAGCTATCAATAAACACTTTGTTGTGCAGTTTACCCGCATTTGCTTCTTCTTTACTCCCAACGTTTTCGAGATTAGAGATTTGCAGTTTCCCATGGAGCTGTGTCAAACCACTTAGTTCCTCGAGTTTGTGTCCTTGATGCTTCTGCACCTCAAATCTGTATAGTTGTTGAAGGGAAGTTAGCTTCCCTATCTTGTATATTTTCGATATCAATGTCGTATCTTTGAAATCAATGTGTCTCAAGTTGATAAGCTTGCTCATTCCTTGTGGAAAACTCTGTATTGGACAATGATACAGTCTAAGTACCTGCAGATTGTGAAGACGACATAATGAGTCAGGTAATCTTTTCACTTTATAGTTGGAGGATATGTCAAGATAGCGAAGGTGTCTAAGTTCGCCAACATCCTCGGGCAATTCAACAATTCCACTTCTCTGCAAAATCAACACACGAATGTATTTTGAACTTGTCCAGAAGTCCTTCGGAATCGGACTGTTGATATTATAGTAATTTTCATACCAAATTAAGCTCCGCCATTTGTTATTACGACAGAGCACTCTTAATTTTCTTTTAAGAGCATCAACAGCAGTCTGACTCGTAGGAGGCCACACTGACAGATGACGAACCAGACTAGAGACCTCTTGTGTATTGTCAATCTCAAGCCGATAGCATTCACCATCTGACACCAATTGTGAAAGATCATGTATGAGATCATGCATCACATACTCACTAGGAAATGCTCTTAATTTCTGAAAGAAAGATCTACTAACTAGATCTTCAAAATAGTTGCTCCCCACATCCTCCATCCTCTCTTTTCCTCGAGGAATGACANCGGATAGCTCCTACAACTTGGTGATGGGAGGCATCGAGTTTCTTCAGCTGATTGGTTAGAGCCTTAGCCTCCGCCATCATTTTATCCGAATCCGCCCGAGCCCTAGCTTGCCGATGCAGCGCCATTTTCTTCTAGGAGTCCTAGTTGTCGATGTGATTTAAGGATCGCGCAACTGCTCGCTCGACCGTGACCGTTTTGAGCTTCTCCTCCAACCGCTCGATGTCCTCAGACAGTTGGTTCTTGAGCTGAACCACCTTTGAGCTAGGGTGCACGCCCCTTCATCACCCAATGACAGAGCCGAGTGGCTCAATGTCGTCTCCATCTCCTGAACTCGCCGCTCAGCCTCTCATTGCCCCCCGGGCGTTGTACACCAGCAACCGGGCCACACCCTCACAGGCCGCCTAAAACTGAAAACAAAGAGGACAAAGCAATGGAAAGGGTCGAATGAGTGGAAAACTAAGCCCAGAAGGTTACCTGAGTGGCGTCCATGAAGAAGCTGTCCGCCAGGCAGATTGGGGCTCTGTGTTGAGTAGCCATCACCCCCTAGTCCCAACACTCGACCAGGCCTCTGTGCAGGCTCAGGTGCTGTACTGGTACATTGGAGGAGTTAAGATCCGCTGAGGGCACATCTACGCGGATAGACAGCTGCGCGGAAGCTTCTGCCGCAGAGGAGGAAACTGGACCCACTAAGGTACCGGCTTCTAGAGAACCAATTATGGAGAAGATCTCTCCTAAGGGTTCGCCACAAGAGGTTCCTTCCGGTCCGGCGCGTCGCAGCGAGTCGGGTTGGGTAGCTAGGAGGCGCTTGTCGCGGGTCGGTCGGTAGGGCCTGGGGGCAATCAGATCACACGCCTTGGCCATCAATTCGGTGGCCAGAGGGACGAGGTTCGCGGCCGACCGGTTTCTTTTCTGCTTTTGCAGTTGGGTGGAAGCCGCAATCGCTTTGAAAATTGTTGTGTCGACTGGTTCTTTCGAAGTTTCACCGATCGGAGGCTGCAAGGCTTCTTGCTTGGTTGCCTCGTCGAGTTCCTGCTAGCTCAGGCTCTCACCGGTCGGGAGGGCATCATCGGTCCTGAGGGGATTCATCGGCAGATGCCGCCGCTTTGCCAAGTGGGGGAACATCCTGTTAGCCAGCTTGGTCGCCGCTCGGGTGCTCAGCTCGGCATCCTTTAGGCCGAACATCCCTTCAAGGGCAGTGTCCCACATCATCTGAGCTGCAAGTCAAGAAAAATTTTAGTTAGCCTAAAAAATATTCAATAGAAAAAATAAAAACTTACCAAATGAAGCAGGCTAGGCGCCTGGGGTCTAGCTCAAGCCGAAGATATATAGCATGACATTGCTGATCAGGCGGACGCCATGAAATCGGAGACCCCCGATGCTTGAGAAGGTCAGCTGACATCTGGATCCATGCGGTAGTTCTTCCTAACAGTCAGTTGGGCGGGCAAATCCTCGATCCACAGGAATGGGTCTTCCAATCCTTATTAGTGCTCAGGATTTTATCGAGATAGGCTGATTTGGCCCGGGCTTGGAAGAAGAAGTTTCCGAGCTTTTATTTTTGAAGTAGTAAAAGAAGTGGAAAATGTGGGGCCAAGAGGCACTCGGTAAAAGGGTGAAAAGAATAATGGTCCCACGGAGGATGCGGATGACATTGGAAGTTAATTGGAAAAGGATATTTGGAAGTATCTACAAACTTCGACAATGAAGGGGTGAAGGGGAAACCTAAGCCCGGTCAAAAATTGGTCTCAGAAGACAGTGAAGAAATCGAGCGGTGGAAGATGAGGTCGATCATGACTATTGAGGATTATTAGGCGATAGTCGTCGGGCAGGTGATACTCCTCTCGGAGGGCGTCAAAATCCCGATTACTCATAGTGGACACAGAGATGGTGTACCACAGGCGGGAGATGATGACTAAGGTGACCATTGATTCACTATTAGGCATTTGAGCAGAGGGGGAAATAAGAGGGCCTAAGTTAGAGCCGAATAGATAGGTCGATCGGATAGATTCCTAAAACTAGGTTGAAATAGAAAGCGAAAAAGTCTGATCAGGAATACCGATCGGAAGACTAACCCGGGAGAGAGTAGAGATTGCTAGGGCTGTCGAAAACTGTACTTCTCTGAAAGTAAGGTGTCGTCGCCAGTCACAGAGCACGAGAGTGAAGGAGGTAGATGAGGCAAATACAACCTAGTTGGACTCCGAAGTTATTTATACGGGAGCCCTGGTAAGATAACCGTCCGATGTCCCTTAAAATAAAGGCAAAATTTAATATTAACCATTCACTTCCCCTCAAACAAAGGACCTGGGGATCCCATTTGTAATAGCACGCGTGGGTTCGGGCGGGGAGACACTTCGTTTGCCCGACATTCTCTGTAGGAGAGTGATGCGTGGCGGCGCAGTTAATGTGGAATAGGTTCCAAGCGACGGACATCATCATTAATACATAGACGAGAAGACGGTAAGGATAAGTCTCGATGCCCACGTCAATTGAGCTTGCTATAGAAGACGATCACTACTTGCCAGGTGATAACCGAGATCGAGCGGGACGTTTATACGATGGAGCATATGGAGCTCGAAGTCTCCAGAGTCTACACGAATGTGGTCCGAGGCTGCCAGAGAAGAGTGGCGGACCATGATTAATTTTGCCAGTGGTTTCTGGCTACTTCTAGATTCTACGGCCCACGGCCCATCTCCATTGCTTTCTGGATAGTTCGAGCTTGATCCGTTCCGTCCGATAAATACCTCGTTCGATCAGCAAAGGAAGCACAAAGCGTCTTCTGTAAACAGGAAGCTCAAGCTCTCGATTCATCAATCAATCCTATTTCGTCATGTCGATCGTGAGGCGCAGCAACATCTTCGACCCTTTCTCCCTCGACGTCTTCGATCCTTTCCAAGGCTTCCCCTTCGACGCCTTCCGATCCCTCGCCCAGACGCGCCCCGGCTTCGTCGATGAAACCTCCGCCTTCGCCAACACCCGCATCGACTGGAAGGAAACGCCCGAGGCGCACGTGTTCCAGGCAGATCTACCCGGCGTCAAAAAGGAGGAGGTCAAGGTGGAGGTTGAGGAAGGCGGAGTCCTCCAGATCAGCGGCGAGCGCACCAAGGAACAAGAGGAGAAGAAGGACAAGTGGCACCGTGTGGAGCGCAGCAGCGGCAAGTTCCTGCGCCGCTTCCGCCTGCCGGAGAACGCCAAGGTGGATCAGGTGAAGGCGAGCATGGAGAACGGCGTGCTGACGGTCACGATCCCTAAGGAGGAGGTGAAGAAGCCGGATGTGAAGTCCATCGAGATCTCCGGCTGAGCGAAGCTTCCGTTCAATACAACTGGAGGTTATGTTTTGTTAAACCCTAAATAAATGAGCTAGTGCGCTAAGAGAGTCTGTTTCCGTGGCAGTGTGCTCTGTTTGTGTCTGTTTTTGTATGATGTATCTGTAATTTCTTTGCCTTCCGTTCTGTGATAATGAAGTATTGTCTGATTAAAAAAAATAAAAATCAATCTGTTTTAGTGAACACTGCTAGAACATTTTCTCACATGGCTGAAAAAAATATAAATCAATGGTAAGAATCAGTTAAAGGATCTCGAATCATTTTAAGACTAAGTATATGATAACTCAATTAGATTTTGATAGATTTGACTAATCACAAAGAACCCTAACATGTGGCGTGTTCTAGTGTTTGTGAGAGAAATATTATCATGCGCTTAGATTGCAAGTTTCTAATTCCTTCATTAGTATCATACTAAGCATGTTTCATAAGAGAAATATTATCATGCGCTTAGATTGCAAGTTTCTAATTCCTTCATTAGTATCATACTAAGCATGTTTCATAAGAGAAATATTATCATGCGCTTAGATTGCAAGTTTCTAATTCCTTCATTAGTATCATATTTCATAATGCTCTTTCAAGATTTAAATTCTAAAAAAAATGATGAATCAGGCAGTAAATAAATTAAACCTGGGGTGATCGATTCGATCTTACGAAAATTTTTCATTGGTTATCAGGATAAATAGGGAAGCACTCATGGTGGGTAGTCTAGAAATCCAGTGTCCCAGGGTTCGTGTTCCATTTGGAAGAAAATTTTTTATAAAATGCGCCGTAGTTGGGTATCGAACTGTGGATGCTTAAATTAACGATTAGTTACCCTACTTAAATTGTAGATATGATGTAAGAATGCTGATAGATAATCGCGAGTATTATTTAATTTAATTTTGGTGGTCTTAAAGTGATTCGGGTGGATATTTGTCCCCATTGATCGGTCCCTTTTGTAGGGCCAATCAAGTTTCGAGGGATCGAAGAGCTATGGGTGCAATTGGAAGAGGCCTCAGGTGATATGTGTGGGCTCGGGTGGGTGACTAGTCGGTCGATCGATTTAGGCATGGTGGGCGAACGGGAGCCGAATCGAACTTCTGCATAAAGCAGGAAGAACAATCCCTTCATAAAATCCATGAAACCAGCAATCCAGAAAAATTCTAAAATTACATTAAAACTACCACTCCATGAGCACAAATAAATAAAGATGAAAAAAAGAACACAAGCATTTCAAACTTTTCTACAGATTCGTATCAGATCTCCAAAGAGTGGACGAGATAGGTGAGCACCAGGGCAAGCAGCATCAGCACGTAAGCTATTCCTTAATCAATTGATGCCCCTGCACAAGTTTGCAGACATTTTCCCGTTGAATCCTTTGTATCTTGGAAAAAAACGCATCTTTGATAAGGCGTAGCAATGATCATTAATCGTACAGGAAAAATAGAACCCGGCGGCGGATAAAACAGTGATGGCCATTGATTCGAGAACACAAAACCTAAATAAAAAAGTGTTTCATTCGATCTCGATCGAATCAAGAAGATAAGATAACCATTAAGAGAAAAAGAAGGATATGTATGGAATAAAGCCTCACGATCGCTGGTGGGAGAGGGCGCCCGAGCCTGGGCCCGGACGGTGGGCGTCAGCACAATGCCGAAGAGGAAGGCCACTGCGGCTGCCGACAGACCAAGCGGAACCCGTACCATCTCCTTCCTATTAATTACCACCTCCACCACTAGCACGCCTAACGCGGTGGGGGGCGGCCGATCGTGCAGTCCGACGAATCGGAGAGAACAGAGCGAGCGACTGACTAGGCTGAGAGATCGCTGGGTAGCACGCGACGCCGGGGCTGGGGAACGGCCTCAGGAGACGACGCCGACGCGGGGCTGGGAGAGGGGAGAAGGGCAGAGCTCACCGGGGCTGATCTTGGCATGCGATCGAGCACGCGATGGAGAAGGAGAAGGGCGACGCACTCGGGATATAGGGCAGAGGGTTTTTTTATTATCGCCAGCGGGATGCGCGGTTCGACGAGAAGTAATGACTAGCGAGGTCACGCCATAGTTTGTAAAATCGCGATCCTGGATCGTAGGATCGTACGATCCTACGATCCTACGTCAGAAATCGATCCAGAATCGCGCAGAATCGTTTTTCGTAGCAGGATTGCAGCAGGATCGGACAAAATCGTATAGGATCGGACAGAATCGGAGCAGAATCGGAGCAGGATCGGTGAAAGCTTCAAGAGGTCATAATTTTTGACTCGGATTGAACCACGTGACCTATAATATATCAAATTGAAACTCGTTCAAAGATCTACAGGTTAGTTTTAAGATTGAATCCCAAAAAATATTATTTAAAGTCTTTTCAGAAGCTCAGAAGATTATTAGTCTTTATTATTATTATTTTTTTATCTATTACAGAGTTAGTGTTAGGGTTTTAAGATTATTTAAACATCTATTTAATTATTTTTAGTTAGTTTTTGATTAATAATATTATGTTATATCTTTTTCATAAGGGTTTTAAGATTATTTAAACATCTATTTAATTATTTTTAGTTAGTTTTTGATTAATAATATTATGTTATATCTTTTTCCTAAAATGATACGTTTTTAGATGTCTATTATCTAATAGGTTGACAATTAAATTGTATCATCTTGTAATCAATAGAATATTCTTGAAGTTGAACGTGATTATTATCATTATAGTGTTAATAAAAATTGTATATTCTTTCATTTTAAGGGTTTTTGTTAGGATCGTATGATTTTACGATCCGATCCTGACCGATCCGATCCTGACCCCAAATCGATCCTGTGTAGGATCGCGATTCTACGAACATTGGGTCACGCGGACGGCACACGTATTTTTTTGTCGTTTTGTGTTTGGGACAGAGGGAGAGTTGGGACCGACGATCCGAACTGGGACCGGATCCTCTGTACCGGGATCTCCCATGTACTCATGTACTAACTCGCCGGCGATCGTCGACGAGTCGTCCGATCGATGATCGCACACCACCAATAATTTTTGATCGTCGTTCCGAATAAGATGATATCCTCGGAGAACAGTGAACCCGTCAAAAATCGCCGCAATTGTGATGTTACCGTATTCACCGTCGAATCCGACGAGACGTCTGATGCGACGATTTCGACGGGTTCATCGTTCTCCGAGGATATCATCTTATTCGGAACGACGATCAAAAATTATTGGTGGTGTCCGATCGTCGATCGGACGACTCGCCGGTGATCACCGATGAGTTGATACACGGGTACAGGGAAGATCCCGATACAGAAGATCCGGTCTATTGCCGACATGCTCTGTAGGAGAGTGATGCGTGGCGGCACAGTTAATGTGGAATAGATTCGAAGTGACGGACATCATCTTTAATACATAGATGAGAAGACGGTAAGGATAAGTCTCGATGTCCATGCCAGTTGAGCTTGCTATAGAAGACGATCACTACTTGCCGGGTGAAAACCGAGATCGAGCGGGGGATTTATACGATGGAGCATATGAAGCTCGAAGTCTCCAGAATCTACACGAATGTGGTCCGATGCTGCCAGAGAAGAGTGGCGGACCATGATTAATTGTGCCAGTGGTTTCTGGCTACTTCTAGAATCTACGGCCCACGGCCCATGGCCCATCTCCATTGCTTTCTGGATAGTTCGAGCTTGATCCGTTCCGTCTGATAAATACCTCGTCCGATCAGCAAAGGAAGCACAAATCGTCTTCTGTAAACAAGAAGCTCAAGGCTCAAGCTCTCGATTCATCAATCAATCCTATTTCGTCATGTCGATCGTAAGGCGCAGCAACATCTTCGACCCTTTCTCCCTCGACGTCTTCGATCCTTTCCAAGGCTTCCCCTTCGACGCCTTCCGATCCCTCGCCCAGACGCGCCCCGGCTTCGTCGATGAAACCTCCGCCTTCGCCAACACCCGCATCGACTGGAAGGAGACGCCCGAGGCGCACGTGTTCCAGGCGGATCTCCCCAGCGTCAAAAAGGAGGAGGTCAAGGTGGAGGTGGAGGAAGGCGGAGTCCTCCAGATCAGCGGCGAGCGGACCAAGGAACAAGAGGAGAAGAAGGACAAGTGGCACCGCGTGGAGCGCAGCAGCGGCAAGTTCCTGCGCCGCTTCCGCCTGCCGGAGAACGCCAAGGTGGATCAGGTGAAGGCCAGCATGGAGAACGGCGTGCTGACGGTCACGATCCCTAAGGAGGAGGTGAAGAAGCCGGAAGTGAAGTCCATTGAGATCTCCGGCTGAGCGAAGCTTCCGTTCAATGCAACTGGAGGTTATGTTTTTCTAAACCCTAAATAAATGAGCAAGTGCGCTAAAGAAAGACTCTTTCCGTGGCAGTGTGCTCTGTTTGTGTCTTTTTTTGTATGATGTATCTGTAATTTCTTTGCCTTCCGTTCTGTGATAACGAAGTATTGTCTGATTAAAAAAAATAAAAATCAATTTGTTTTAGTGACACTGCTAGAACATTTTCTCACATGGCTGAAAAAAATATAAATCAATGGTAAGATTCAGTTAAAGGATCTCGAATCATTTTAAGACCGAGTATATGATAACTCAATTAGATTTAGATAGATTTGACTAATCACACAGAACCCTAACATGAGGCGTGTTCTATTGCTTGTGAGAGAAATATTATCATGCGCTTATATTACAAATTTCTAATTCCTTCACTCATACTAAGCATGTTTCATAATGCTCTTCCAAGATTTAAATTCTAATATGATGTAAGAATGTTGATGGATAAACTCGAGTATGGTTTAATTTAATTTTGGTGGTCAAAAGAAAAGACGTTTTATAAGGTAAAATTATAGAGTAAAGCGATCGTCTTAAAAATCAATCAATTTAAAGAGTCAAAAAAAATTAATTAAATTAAAGAGCTAAAAGTGTGAATTAAAATCTTAATTACTAAAAGAAACACTACAAAATTACATGAGAGGTCGTTTCCTTTTGAATTAAAAATCTAAATTACTAAAAAAATCACTACAAAATAACATGAGAGTGCTTATGGATATATTCAATACATCAGACCAATTTATTATTTAACAAGACAATTCTTCAATATCATGGCAAATAGGGGTGGAGCCCTGCTTGGGCTATAGGGCGTGCTCCAGTCCCATTCATTTTATTTAAAAAAAACATTAATTTTTTTTCAGCCGATCATAATTTTCAATTAAATTTAAGGGGGCGTTTGATAAACGGATTTAGAAGGTGAGAATGGGAATAAAATCTATTTCATTCTCATTGAAAATACTTGGTATACGGGAATCAGAATCAAAATAAGGATATGATACCCTTGATTTCATAACTCATCCCTTACTAGATTATCATCAAATCCATAAACCCCTCAATCAAATCTATTATCATTTTCATTGTCAAATTTATACCAACCGTCTTCTAAGAGAACGTTTGATAAATGAGTTTAGAAAGTAAAAATGGAAATGAAATAAATTGTATTTTGATTGATCATGTTTAATATATGAGAATCATAATTAAAATATGGATATGATACGTTTAATTTTATAATTTAATTTTTATTAAATTATTATTAAATTTCATTATGGAATATATACCAAGTCCCTTTTAAATTTCTCCGTCCTGCTACGCAACTGCCGCACCTCCCAATGCGCGTGCGACACACCGCTCGCACTCGGTCGTGCGAACGACCGATGCCCGCGCATGGCGCCCCGCCAGCGTCCCGCCATCACACGTGGAGCACAATTCTGACTAATGCCTCGACCCCGTGCCACCACCTGCCGTTGAGAACTGCCACCGAATAGAATAGGTAATCATTAGGGTTAATTAAATTTAATTTGATTAATTAGGTAATTAAGATTTGATTAATTGATAATATGACATCGGTATATGAACAATGATAGAAAGAGTGAAAATGAAGAAGTAAAAATCATAATGAATGATATGGCATGACGTGATATGACGTGGCACTTTACATACAAACTATACCCTAGGGCACGGTAAACCCGTCAGAGATCATATATGCAAAATGACACGTCATTCATTATAATTTTCACTCTCCCAATTATTATTCTTAAGATTAATCAGTTTAACTACCGTAATTAGTAATAATTAATTTAATATGTTAATTGATAAAATAATTTGACGACATGTAAATTGGATTATTAAATTGATTTATTCTTCAATGATGGTTTGATAAATTGATAAAAAAATTTAATCGGTTTATTAATTAATTTATTTATTTTTATTGATAGACTTCGTTACTACGTTTCTTTATTGTTGCTTTCATATTAGTAACAAATGATTTTGTATTAATTCACTTTAATACAAGAAATGAAAAAAAAATCAGGATATTCTCAAGGAATGAAAAAAAATCAGGATATTCTCTATTCATTATTGATATATCAAATTTTAGTGATTAATAATCTAACAAAACTAATAACTTGAGATAAAGCATGATATAAATGAATCGGAAAACACTATCACTGGTCGAAACAAACTGATAGCCGTGAAACTCAAAACTCCACTGATCAGAGAAATGGAAAAATCACAACATGAAATCCACAGCTCACTATCACTAGCAATGATCCCAACCCAACATTCCAATTCAGATTCAAAAAATAAATCTCCATTGATCAATGCATTCCTAATCACATTACAAGAAAATAGCAAGGCTTACCTCCTCTGTTCCATCCTTCTTCGAAGATGTCATACCAAATTTCAAACCCAATCAATCCAACCCACGAACTCCATCTCATTCCCTGCTCATCAACTGATCACCATCACCAATCCACAACAACTCAAGAACACAAGAACAAATTCGAAGAAGGGAAACAACACATCCAAAATCCATACTCACGGCAGAGTTATCATCTCGAATTCGATCAAAGAATCGTGAGAAAACCTCACCAATCAAAGAACAATTAGATTTAAATCAACTACTATCGGAAAATCGAGATCAATCTTGAAAACCCAATTCTTACCTAGAATGCTGTCACGCCCAAGAACAGTCACGAATAGGGGAGATCGAGTACTCAGTTGGCTTCTTTTGATCGAAATCCCACATCAATCGTCGGAGAAAACTCAGTGACGCCGCGTCGGCAAACCACTGCTGATCTGCGCTGGTTCTTGGACGACTCCTGCTCGAGAAGAACAATGGATCCTCGACGCTCACATGAGAAGAAGAAGAGGAGGCAGAGAGATCACCGTGGGCAAGAGGCTCTCGGCTTCGTTCAAGGGAGAAGGAAGAGAAGAGGAATCGGATCGGAAATGAGGGGTTGGCCGCGACTAGGTCTCGCGAAGGACTTGGGTAGGGCAAAAGCATCGGCGAGGAAAGAAGAGAAGAAAAGGGGAATATTAAGTGGAATGACTATTTTGCAAATTTGCCCCTCTTCTTTCAAAATCTCCAATCAAATACTTTCTTTGGAAATTTTGCTATAAACCCCCTTCTAATTTCCAGTATTTAACATTATATATTAGTCGTTATCCGAGTTAGTAATTCTCATAATTTACCTAATCCATATTAACTTTGGGATGGATTAGGATAAGCAAATCGCATTATGCCACTTTAGAAAATATATTAATTTGTATCAATTAAAGTCTTTACAAGACAAGCTTTTTTTATTGTCAAAAAAAAATTAAAAATATATAACATATTTTAGCATTGAATTTAATTTATCAAAATAAAATAATAATAATAATAATAATAATAATATTTGTTATTATTATTAATTTGTATCCGTTTAAATCGCATTCTGCCAACCCCATAGGCTTATGCAAGACTGGTGGAAGGGACATGTATGTCTAAATTATTTTACCATAAATTTTAAGTCATATATGAGTACTTTAATTTGAATAATAGAAAATAATTTTAGTAAAAATGTTTGATACAGAATCACTATTAAAAGTATATAATATTAGCGGTTTCATGATTGTTTCTAGGGGTGAGCAAAAGTTCG
This sequence comes from Boesenbergia rotunda, assembly GCA_024364735.1. Lineage (NCBI taxonomy): Eukaryota > Viridiplantae > Streptophyta > Magnoliopsida > Zingiberales > Zingiberaceae > Boesenbergia > Boesenbergia rotunda. Next base: position 61,741 of record JAGFNQ010006912.1, read on the forward strand.
GAAAAACCGAATTAACCGAACCGAACCGACCGATTTTTGAAATTCGGTTTGGTTAAATCGGTTTTCGGTTTTTTTTAAAAAAATCGGTTCGGTTTTTCGGTTAAATCGGTTCGGTTCGGTTTGGAATTTTGTAATTCGGCTAAACCGAATAATAATATTAATTTAATTATTTTTTATTTAAAAATATAATTAATTAAATAAATCTGATTATTTTAATTAAAAATCAAATTAAATATAAAAATTTCGGTTAATTCGGTCGGAAACCGAATTAACCGAAATTTTATCGGTTCGGTAAGTTCGGTTTTGGTGGAAAATTCGGTCGGTTCGGTCGGCTCCAAAAAAATTCGATTAATTCGGTTTTCGGTTAATTCGGTTCGGTCGGTTCGGTTTTGACCGAATGCACAGCCCTAATTGTTTCTAATAGTTGTAATAATAAGAGCGGTTTACAATCCCGATTTATATAAATCGATGCTAAAACTATACAATTAATGTTGAATAAAAATCAATTGTACACAATTAGAGTAACAGAAGCGGTTTATAGCAACACTTATACAAATTTTGTTCAAAGAATCCAATAGGAGCGATTTGAACATCGCTCCTAAAAGTTAAAGCAATTGGAATGGTTAGTAACCCAGAACCGCTACTAAAAATACTCAATTGAAGCAGTTTTAAGATCGCTTCTAATAGTTGTATCATTAAGAGCGGTTTTCAAGAGCGATTTTTCCAAACTGCTTTTGAAACAATTCAATAAGAGCAGTTTTAAAATTGTTTCAAAAAAGTTAGGCAATAGAAACAGTTTAATTTAAACCGATTCAATTGGTCAATTTTCAAAAGCGGTCTTATAACCACTTCTAAATAACCGCTAGGTGTTTTTTTTAGTGCATCCATGAGCATTCAATGAGAATTAAGGTGAATTAAGGAGTATTAAAATATGCATTCATGAGCATTCAAACATTATTAATAGGGGGCATTAGGAGTGCCTTACAAGCTCTATGTTGACCAAATTAAGTCTTATGGATGTTGTGGTGACCGAGTCTTGTCACGTGGAGATTATATTGACTTAGCCTTGACTTCTCAGTTGCTCAGGTCAAGAACCTGCCACAATGAATTCTTACTTACCTCCGCATCAATTATAATCCAAATTCGAAAGGCTTATAAACTCAAAGCCTTAAAAAAAATAAAAGAAAAAAAATTATATTTGGCACTCACCTTGTGAGTACCATAAGGTAAATATATGTTCACAGTGCAAGTGCGCTTGTGTCGACTGCGTGGTGCACATTTTTTTTTTAAGATTCGGATTTAACTACGTACATAAGATTTTGATGGATCATAATATTAAAGAAAAAAATAAAAATAAAAATTATACTAGATGCTCTGTGCGTTATAATTTGAAGAACATGTCATATATATATATATATATATATATATAACGGTATATATATATTTTTTAGAATTTGTTGTTTAATTTTTGGTTATAATATTTAAGTTAAAAACATTATAAAAAAGCAAAAAAAGTTACACTTTGTGCTATGAACGCCATCATAACATATGTAGGATAACGAAATATATATAAATATATATATATCGAATTCGCTACGTGTATACAAATATAATTTGTTTACCTCTCTCCAGTTCGTACGTACCTTTTTCGCTGGAATATGCATGTAGCTATTTCCAGATCGATCTCCGCTGCGTTGACAAGAAATAGTGAGAGTAGCCAGAAACAACCCGCTAAAATATTCGGGCCAATACATTCCTATAGAGTCCGGAGAGTTCCAGCTCTCCACCCATGCACTGAATTAATCCTATAAATGCTCCCTTCGATCTCTTTGATCAATCAAATAAAGCTCAAATCAATCGTCTTCAACAAAGCAGCTAAACCTACCCTTTCCATTCTACTACTTTCAATTGCATTTGCATGCGTCATGTCGGTCGCGAGGCGCAGCGACGTTTTCGACCCTTTCTCTCTCGAGTCTCGACCTCTTCGATCCTCATTTCCAAGGCTTAATTCCCCTTCGACGCCTTCCGCTCCCTCGTCTTGGTGGACGAAACCTCCGCCTTCGCCAACACCCGCGTCGACTGGAAGGAGACGCCCGAGGCCCACGTGTTCAAGGCGGATCTCCCCGGCGTCAAAAAGGAGGAGGTGAAGGTGGAGGTGGAGGAAGGGCGAGTCCTCCAGATCAGCGGCGAGCGCGCCAAGGAACGAGAGGAGAAGATGGACAAGTGGCGCCGCGTGGAGCGCAGCAGCGGCAAGTTCCTGCGCCGATTCCGCCTGCCGGAGAACGCCAAGATGGACCAGGTGAAGGCCAGCATGGAGGACGGCGTGCTGACGGTCACGATCCCTAAGGCGGAGGTGAAGAAGGCGCCGGAGGTGAAGTCCATCGAGATCTCCGGTTGAATGAATTAGCTTTCATATTCGACGAAATTAAGACTCGAGTCTTTGTCTAAAATCTAAATAAATAAATAAGCATGCACGCACGGTTGCATGCGGTGTGCTCTAGTAGGGTTTTTGGTTTGTATGTACGTACGTGCGTACTCGTAAGCTTTGAGCACTAAAAAATAATAAAGAATTACGACAGACTTTTTTAATAGTCCGTCGCTAATGGCGACGGATATAGAGTATTCATCGCCAAAGTTGCGCGCCAAGTCAAACTCCTGAATCTAGCGACGCACTTGGTCAAAGTTCGTCGCTATAGCGACGGATAATTTATATTATCTATCGCTAGAATTAATCGGCGGGTCAAACCCATCAATATAGTGACGGAATTGGTCGAACCCGTCGCTAATCTGCGACGGACAAGTTAATCCGTCGCAATAATACTTAAAAAAAGCGACGGCCCCCTTCCCCCGCAGCCACACGAACCCTAGCTCGATCTCCCCTCTCGGCGATTCTCCTCCGGCGAACCCTCCTCCGATCCCAGGTACGTGAGCTAAGTGACATTTCCCGTATAATTTCTCGTTTGTTTGTGCTTACGCGGCGGCGTCGTCTTCTCCGAGCAGCCACGGCTTGGCACGGCCGCGCGCGGCAACCGCGGCCTCGCGCGGCAGCCGCGGCCTCGCGCGGGCAGCCGCGGCCTCACGCGGGCAGCCGCGGCCAAGCGCGCCCGATCACGGCCCAGCGCGGCCGCGCACCGCCTGCTGCGACCGGCAACCCCTGCTGCGGCCGACGACAATTATTCAATTAACTGATTAATTGAATAATTAATCAGTTAATTAATTAGGTAAATTATCATTTAATTAATCTAGATAATCATTTTCTTTGTTAAATCATTAATTGTGTAATTAATTGATCAAATGTTTAATTTATTTTAGATTAATTTTTGATTAATTAGATTATTAAGATGATTAATTGTTTGATCTTGTTTGATTAATTTTAGATTAATTATTTGAATAATAAGATTAATTTGTTGATTAATTGTATGATTAATTAGAATAATTGATTCATTAATTATATCATGTTTGATTAATTAAATTTATTTTTTAGTATAGCATCAATATCAAATTTTAATATGGATCATAATATGTGTGGTTTGATTAAATTATCTTATCTGAATTCAGATATAAGGTATCCGAACAAGGCATGGATATATAATAGGTTAGACAATGGATTTATCCGTGAGGAATTTTTTGTTGGAGTGGAAGAATTTATTAACTTTGCAAAGTGCCATCCTGAGTGTTTGAATGACACAGAAATGAAGTGTCCATGTAATCAACGCAAATGTAGAAATACAGCTTTCCGTGATGAAGATACAGTGAAAACTCATATCGCCAGGTATGGGTTTGTTCCAGATTATTACAACTGGTACTGTCATGAAGAGCCGTATGTATATGAATTTGGTGGACCTTCTGTTGCATCGTCATCGAACTCAATTGGACCAGAGACATCATATAACCCTGCTGATGCAATGTAATCAATGGTTTACAATGCAATGAATACTTTTGATCAATCAAATGTAGAACAAGTACCTACTTCTGATGTTCAGAAAATGTATGAAATGTTAAAGGCTAGTGAAAGAGAATTATGGGAAGGTATTCCTTCAGGTCATTCTCAATTACCTGCTACTGCAAGATTATTGAATATAAAGGCAGAACATCATTTCTCAAAACGATGTTATGATGACATATGTCAACTTATGTCAGAGTTGCTTTCAACTGATAACTGCATGACTGATAGTTTCTACAACACTAAAAAACTAATTAGAGACTTGTGTTTGTCAGTTGAGAAGATACATTGTTGTGTCAATAATTGCATGATCTATTAGAACTAAGATAGTGAGTTGATGGAATGCAAAATCTGTAATCATCCTCGTTACAAGCATGGTGCTCGCATGGTAAATCAGAAGAAGAAAAAAAATATTCCTTACAAAGTCATGTATTACTTTCCTTTGACTGCTAGACTCCAACGTTTGTATGCATCAGCAGCAACAACAAGTTATATGATCTGACATCAAAACCATAGATGATGGAGACATTATGTGTCATCCTTGTGATTCTCTTGAATGGAAACATTTAGATTCAACATTTTCTTCCTTTGCTATGAAACCACGTAATGTCAGACTTCGACTTTCTGCAAATGGATTTCAGCCATTGGGAAGTTATGGACAACAATATTCATCGTGGCCTGTTATTTTAACATCATACAACTTACCACCATGGATGTGCATGAAAGATGAATTCATGTTTCTTACTGTTTTAATTCCAAGTCCTCAAAATCCAAAAGAGCACATAGATGTTTTTTTGCAACCTTTGATAGCTGAGCTGAATTATTTATGGAATATAGGTTCAGAGACGTATGACATTGCTACAAAGTCAAACTTTTTAATGCATGTAACATTGTTATGGACTATTAGTGATTTTCCTGTTTACTCAATGTTATCAGGATGGAGCACAACTGGAAAGTTAGCATGTCCACATTGTATGAGTCAGTCAGATGCATTTTCTTTGCCCTGCAGTGGCAAGATTTCTTGGTTTGATAATCATCGGAAATTTTTACCTCTTGATCATCCGTTCAGAAGAAATAAGAAACATTTCAAAATGAATGAAGTAGTTAGGAAGCTACCTCCAGTTGGGATATCAGGCGAAGAAGTGTTAAATGAAATTGATAGTTATGGATTTCTACCAGTATATTAGGATGGATCAGATGATATCAACAAGTATATTGTTAGAGTCAACAAATGTGGTTGAAGGAAAAGAATTATTTTTTGGGAGCTTCCATAATGGAAATATTTACTCATTCGTCATAATTTGGATGTGATGCATATTGAGAAAAATTTCTTTGATAACATCATTAATACTATCTTAAATGTGCATGGGAAAATAAAAGATACAACAAATCTCGTGAAAAATTGAAACAATTAGTTAGCAGGCCTGAGTTGCATCAGAATGAAACAACTGGTAAATATCCGAAGGCTTGTTATACATTGGACAAAGAAAGTAAGCAAGCATTGTGTTCTTGGTTGAAAAACATAAAATTTCCAGATGGATATGCCTCTAATATGTCTCGTTGTGTGGATACAAATAGATTTAAAATGGTTGGAATGAAGAATCAAGATTGTCATGTGTTCATGCAAAGATTAATTCCAATAGCTTTCCAAGAATTACTTCCTAATAATGTTTGGCAAGCACTTACAGAAATAAGCCTTTTTTTCAAAAATCTGACTTCCAGAGTTGTTACGGTAGCAGATATGTTACGCCTTCAGACAGAGATTCCTTTAATACTATGTAAGCTTGAGCGAATATTTCCACCAAGCTTTTTTGATTCAATGGAGCATTTGCCTATTTATTTACCTAGCGAGGCACAGATTGGTGGTCCTGTACAATATAGATGGATGTATCCTTTTGAAAGGTTTCTTAGAAAATTAAAGAATAATGTGCGTAACAAAGTAAGAGTTGAGGGTTCAATATGTAATGCATATCTGGTTGAAGAAGCAAGTTCATTTTGCTCCTATTAGTTTGCTGAAAATGTGAAAACCAGATATCGAAAGTGTCCACGCAATCAAGTTGAATTCCATCAGTTGACCCAGACATTCTTTCTATTTTCAAGTATCCTGGAAGAGCAATGGGTTCAACTCAATCTAGACGGTTAAATGACAGAGAATATCATGCCGCCAGGACATATATCCTCTTAAACTGTGAAGATGTCAAACCATACCTAAGGTATTATCTCTTGTTGTAATGAAATTAATATTCCATAATATAATCAAATTTCTGATATGATATCAAATGAACGTATATGTCAGGTTATACCAACAACAATTGTACATTCAAAATCCATCGATAAGTGCAAATGAGGTAGATCAAAAGACAGAAGATGAATTTGCATTTTGGTTTCAAATATATGTAAGCGAGTTAATCTTTCTATTTTTTTTGTTAATCATTCTTGATTACTTATTATCTAATTTGATCAACCACCACTATTATAGGTCAATGATGACAGAATTTCAAATGTAGAAGACAAAAGAATTAAAAATCTCACATTTGGACTTCTTCATACTGTGACAGTCTACTCAGGTTATTACGTGAATGGATACAGATTTCATGTGGGTCAACGTGATTCAGGGATGCTAACGTATAATTCTGGCATCAGTGTCAAAGGATCAACAAACAACAATAATACTGAATTTGACTATTATGGCAAAAGATGTGTATTCAGGTGTTCTTGGTATGATCCAACTCCAAGGACGGGCACCAGGAAACATCGGTTATACAATTTAGTTGAAGTTAATTCAAGCAAAAGATTCAACAAGTTCGAACCTTTCATTTTTGCGGTGCAAGCTGGTCAAGTATTTTATCTAGAGTACCCAACTAAGAGAAGACGACCTAGTGAATGACTTGCTATATGTCAAATGAAGCCTAGGTCAACCATTGAAATGCCAAATACGATCACTATCCAAAACTCCGATGCTTATCAAAATGAAGAAGTTATAATCAACTCCGTTGATTCAGAAATACAATCAGCATCTCAATTACTTATAGATGAGAATGTCTCTTATGAGGAAATTGATGATGGTGAAATATCTAGTAGTGAGGAGGTCGATGTATCAACGGATTCAAGCGATGAAAACTTGCATATTAATTTAGTTCCATCAGAATAGGATGAGTTAGATGTATTGAACATTAACTATGATATTTGTATTAAGATGAGTTGTTAATTTAGTTCGTTCTGCTTGTATTGAACATTAACTACGATGCTTGATTATCCCTTTGCTTGCTTTATTTACATTGTCTTCATTTGCATGTTTCCATTTGCACTCAGGATTACTGAATTTTGTTTTACCTATTCTTCTTATCTGCCTAAACTTTTGTGTATAATCAGGTACCATGTCTGCACCCCGTGATAAGCAGATTAGACTTACAGTCATCGGTGACAGGTATACATATTCTTCTTATATATTTTCTTACAGAATTTGCTAATATATTTTATTTTTTCCTACAGTTTTATACCAAATGGGCATCAGGTGTCATCTTATATTTCTAAAAAATTTAAAGAAAGACTGTCAACTTCGACGACATGGGGCCACATTGAGAATGATTTGAAAACATTCTATTACGAGGAGTTTTTAGTAAGTAGTTTAGATGTATATTTAATTTGATATTATAATTTTTTTTCATACTAACCATATTATTTTTTTTTACAGAAAAGGTATACCTGGGAGGAGGGTGCAGTGGAGCAATTCAAGAGGACGTGGAATGCCTTCTGCTCTAAATTGTACAGGGACATGGTTTACAAATGGAGAAAGAAGGTTGATAGGCCTACAGAGGTCCCTGAGACGATTTGGGCAGCATGGCGAGCTGTCTGGGATGCCCAGCATTGGCAAGAGAATGTTGCGATTGCTCGAGCCAATCGCAATTCAGATCTTGCTGGCCCCAGCATGGGATCCACGAAGCACACTGCTGGATCCCGTTCTATTGTCCAGCATGCCAGTGATTTGGTAAGTAGTTTTTATTTAGGTTATTAAAGGCATTTAGTATGTTTTTTAGATATGTTTAAACATTATATTTTGTGTTTACAGGCTGCTGAGCTACAGAGACCTCCCACTAGTTGGGAGTTATTCAGCAAGACCCACAAGAAAAAAGATGGGTCTTTTGTCGATCGTCGCTCCCTAGCAATCAATGTAAGTATATTAACTATATTTTATTTGTTTTGATATTTTATATAGACTAATTAAATTTTTATTTCACAGGAAGCAATGACCACTAAAGTTGCTGAGGCACAGGCGTCTCAGCCTGCTGCAGAGGGGGAGGATGCACAGCCTCTTTTCACCGATGATGTGAATCAGATTTATTTTAATGTCGTCGGTGGGAAGAGGAAGACCGCCTGCTACGGCCTGGACTCTCAGGCAAAGGTTACATATGATCAGATGAGAGCTACAGGGGTTAAGGGACGACCAGCATCCTCCTCCTCTACCTCTAGTGAGGTTCCTCATTTGCGGGAGGAAAATGAAGCCCTGTGGACTCGAATCACGTCGATAGAGTCGGTGTGGGCCGGGAGGGACGCAGAATGGGCTAAGAGGGACGCAGAGTGGGCTCAGAGGGACGCAGCGAGGGATGCTAAGTTGAGAGATTTGTGGGCTCGCCAGGCACACACTAAGGATATAGTGCGTCACATGCAAGCTTTTGCAGCGACCCTTACGCCGATGACACAGATGCCAGCCCTTCGCACCACTCGTTTTGAGTCTCAGGATACACAGATGTCAGTCGCTCCCGCCCCTCGTTTTGAGTCTCAGGAGACACAGGATCCTGAGCATACCACAGAGGAGTAGAGATATTATAGTGGTATGATCTATTTTTTCTCTAATTTTTTCAGTAACTATGTATTAAGTTATTATATTCATAATGATTGTTTTCTTATTACTTCATTTATGTTTACAGATTCCACATTATCAGAGTTGAATTCAGATTTCTTCTCTTGCTTGAAAGGTATGAATATTGGATATTATTCCTTTCTTATTTCTTATTTCTTATTTTTCATTTACATATTTAATATTATTAGAGTTATCTTCTATTTGTTAATTTTCTTCTATTAGAGTTATCTTCTATTACATATGCTTACTTCATTTGTTATTTCTTATTGGTATCAATTCAGATTTCTTTCTTTATTGGATTGCTTTCTTATTGTTTTATCTTCTATTGTTTTATTTCTTATTGCTTACTTCTATTGCTTTCTTATTGTTTTATCTTCTATTGTGCAGGTTATTCCTTTCCATCCATTATTCACTCTAATATTCATGTACGTAATGATTCTCTACTAAACTCTGATTTTTGATGTATATAATTTTTTGAAAGTTACTCTGACTTATGTTTACATTCTTTTGATGTATACATTTGAATATTACTCTTGTTTGAATTCGATATTGGAAATGAAAGTTTAGATGCTTACTCTTATTTGAAAGTTTGGATTGTATCAGTTTGGAAATGAAAGTTTGGATTGGATAGTGAAATATTTACTCTTGTTTGAATGTTTGGATGTTGTAATAATTATTTTTATTTGATGTTTGTTTGGATGTTATAAAATATACTCTTATTTGCTGTTTGTTTGGATCAGTGGATTATGATTTTGTCTATATTATTAATGTATCTATGGGATGTTGTAAAAACAACATTTGGCTGTGAATTTTTTTCAGATTTTGCGACCGATTTTTTTAAAAATCCGTCGCAAATAGAGACGGATAATTGACTTTTCCGTCGCTATCACGATAAATTAGCGACGGATTTTGACTGTATCCGTCGCTATTACGATAGATTAGCGACGGATATTGACCAAATCCGTCGCTAAATTCTCTCCGAGACACGTCACCACATATTTAGCTGGTTGTTGCGACGGGATTATATGTTCGTCGCTAACATAGTATTGCGACGGCTTATATGTCCGTCGCTACTTCACATTAGCGACGGCTTTTTTTCCCGCCTTCGCTACTCTAGCACTGGACGGGTGTTCGCCCGACGACGCTCAATCCGTCGTTATTCCGTCGCTATTAATGTTTTGCGACGGATTTCGTCCGTCGCTATTTGACATTATTTTTGTAGTGGAGCGAGGGTGTAAAAATGAATAAATAAGAGTAATAGAGTTTGAATTTTAATAGAAATATATATTTTAATTTTTTAAATATATATATAAGTTATAAATATTCCATTTTTATTTATTAATTTTGAAATGTTTAATTTAATTTTATGAAAATTTTTATATGTGTAGATTGAAAATGCTCGCCGCCGACGTCAAATTCTTAAATATTTAAAAAATTAAAAACTTGTTATACCGCTATTCCGAAAGTAATCATCTATCTTTTTGACTCGAAAAATGTATATGTCCTTTATTTTACTTCAATTTATATTATTTAAGCTATTCCCTTTATTATTTTGCTGTGTATGGACTTTTGCGAATGCATATATTTAAATGAATCTGACTACAGTAGAAAATGCATGAGTCTACGTGATGGATTGATATCATCTTAAAATTTAAAAATTAAAAATTAATAAAATTAATATGTCTTCACGTGCTAATCACATTATTTAAATCACGCGCTAATCACATTATCTAAACTAGAAAATCCCAATGATTTATCACTGTGTTGGCCCGTGATTTACCATTATGCCACCATAATAATATTTATCTCCAGAGTAAAATATATTAGCCATAAAACATGCAATTTTAGATGATAAAAAAAGTCGATTCGCTTGCTCTCTCCTATCAGGGCTAACACCCGGAGATAAATCACATTTTAAGTTTTATGAGTTTAAGTTTGAATTTCTAATAGTTGGATTTATTAGATCTATAGTCAAGTGAATTTTATCTGATTCGATTTTTTTTTGTTCAATCGAGACAAAATGCATGATTTTGTCATAGAAAAGTTGTATTAGATGTGATCACAACTTTGGAGGAAATGGTGTGATATGAAAGATCGAGGTTGAATGGGATCGCAATTTCTGATATCGATACATTCAAATATTCAATATATCAAAACAACTTATTATTTGACGAGACGATGCCTCAATTTTGTCACAGCCAGCAAGGAAGGCAAAGAAATTACAAGTACGACACTAGAAACGGAAACAGAGGACACAAAACTACGTGAAACAAAAACAGAGAACACAAACAGTGCTGGGAGTCTAGTCTACCACGAGACCGAACTCGATCTTCTAGCAAACTTTCTTTATTTATTTAGGTTTTAGAAAAGCATAACCTCGAGTTTTAAGCTTCGCTCAGCCGGAGATCTCGATGGCCTTCGCTTCCGGCTTCTTCACCTCCTCCTTAGGGATCGTCACCGTCAGCACGCCGTTCTCCATGCTCGCCTTGACCTGATCCGCCTTGGCGTTCTCCGGAAGGCGGAATCGGCGCAGGAATTTGCCGCTGCTGCGCTCCACGCGGTGCCACTTGTCGTTCTTCTCCTCCCGTTCCTTGGTGCGCTCGCCGCTGATCTGGAGGATCCCCCCTTCCTCCACCTCCACCTTCACCTCCTCCTTCTTGACGCCGGGGAGATCCGCCTTCAACACGTGCGCCTGGGGGGTCTCCTTCCAGTCGATGCGGGTGTTGGCGAAGGCGGAGGTTTCGTCCACGAAGCCGGGGCGCGTCTCGGCGAGGGATCGGAAGGCATCGAAGGGGAAGCCTTGGAAAGGATCGAAAACGTCGAGCGAGAAAGGGTCGAAGATGTTGCTGCGCCTCACGATCGACATGGCTATAGGATTGGGGAATAGAGTCGGAATGTGTAGCTTGAGCTTGTTGTAGAACACGATCGCTGCTTCGTTCGATGGTGATCGGAGATATCGAACGAGCTTTTTATAGGATGGAATGGATGGAGCTTGAACTATCCAGAAAGAACAAGTTCCTGCCGATGGATCGTGGGCCCTGTTTGATTTCTGGAAGTAGCCATAAACCCTGCACGTGTACATGGGGACCACATTCCGGTAGAGTCTGGAGAGTTCGAGCCGTATGTTTTCTTGAATCTTCAATTGTTATAATATAAAAAAAATTATAAAGGGTAAAAATTAAAATGACTCTTTTAATTATTAAAATTATGAAAAGGATTCCTCCGCTTTAAAACGACTCAAAATAGTATTCTAATATATTTTTTTATATTAAAAATATTTTTATTTTTAATATTATAATGATAATATAATTACTATTATAATATATTAAAATAAATTTATTCAATTTAATTAAAACATATTATATTTAATATAGTTTTATATTTTTTATTAATTTGATTAAAATTATATAAATTTATGTAATTATTATAATATAATCGAAATTATAATAAAAGTGAGTTAACAATTAAAAAACAACTTAAATCTTGTAAATTATTAAAATTTTATTTTACAAAAAAATAAAATACATATGTTTTATATCTAAAAATCAACTATTTTATTTTAAAAATCAACTATTTTATTTTAATCAAAATTATTTTACATAAAATATTATTATGTCAAAATATTTTTTATTAATTTGATAAAATTATTTTAACTTAATTAAAAATCTTTTTAAAAAGTTAAAATATTTAATTAAATAGCTATTATATTATTATAATTAAATTTTAAATCTCAGATATTATTTTACTAAAATATCTTTTATCAAATTAATTAAAATTATTTAAATTTTATTAAAAATATTTTAAAATAATTATAAAATTATTTATCTATAGTTCAGAAATTATTATAGTAATTATTCTTGGTTATAATATATTATATTAACCAGATGGAAGAATCTTGAACCCTCTCGACTGTCTACGGAACTAATGCTCTGACACGACAAGATCTCTCTGGATTCTGCTGCTACTGATCGAGACAATTCTAATAAATCTTTTTTCTCTAAATTCCTTTCCTGACCTCGCTTTTCCTCCTTCTCCTTTATCTTCTTCTCCAGTGCTCCATGCCGTTGTCTTTGTCAGGGGTAAACAGGCACGAAGAACAAACCAGAGAGTTCCGCTCCATCAATTCCTCCCTATAAATGCAGCGCCAACTTCAAACTCCGAGATCGTACCAACGACAGAACGTATAATTCTCTGCTCCAACATGTCTCTGCTCCAAAACATGCTGCTCGATCCATATGGAAGCATCTTTCACCAGTTCGACGACTCCGGCGACGACAGCATCCCCATCGACTGGAAGGAAACAGACGCGGCTCACGTCCTGAAGGCCGACCTCCCGGGGTTCAAGAAAGAGGACGTGAAGGTGGAGGTGGAGGACGGCGGCGTCGTCTCCATCACCGCCAAAAGGTCGCACGACGAGAAGGATGAAGAAGAAGAAGAGTGCACGTGGCATTGCTCGGAGAGGAAGAGGAGGAGTCGCGACGGGCACCTCCGACGGCGGAGGTTCAGGCTGCCGGAGGACGCGAAGGCGGAGAAGGCCAAGGCGTCGATGGAGAACGGGGTGCTCACGCTGGTGGTGCCCAAGGGGGACGTGAAGAAGCCGCAGGTGAGGTCGGTTGAGATCGAGGGCGGGGACGGCAAGAAGAAGAGGTCGGAGAAAGGGAAGAAGAACAAGGACGAGGTCGTTTGCTGCACGTTTTGGCATCGTTAATCCATTTCTGTGTCCAGAATAATGTAATTACAATGCCAAAGCAATCGAAATCCTACTAAATTTAATTTATATATATTCGAACAAGATGAACAGAAAGATGATCATTGTTGCTGTAATCGATCGACAGATAAACAAGAATGCAGAAACAAAATTACAAATGAAAGAATAAACATCCATTCGCCTCGTGTCAGCTTGCTAAGTCTTGTATCAGTTCACAGACAAGCAATCAGGGCGACTTATCTTAACAAAATACAGAACTAATGTACGTTAACAGGAGGAGCATCTATCTTCGCACAGCCCTCGTTGAACTTCTTTACTCTGTTCAGTCGAAGCCGGGGAGTGCAGGGTCGAGGATCTCGTAGTCCTCAATTTGGCAATCGACTGCAATCCCCTGATGAACTGGATACCAAGTCATCGATTCCACTCCATTCCGTTGCGTTCCTAAATCTGTCAATAAGGTCAAACTACAACGTCAGTATCTCGATTCAACCACTTTCTTTGAGTTAAACAAATTGGATTCACTGACTTTGTTCAATCCGGTGGTCGAATAGTGCGTGGCTTTCTTCCAGTCTGTCCCAGTTATGGTACGCCTCTTTGACCAGATGATTCACGATGGCCTGCAGATAGATAGATAGATGTTCGAGCTTCAGTGATCCTCAAAGCTGTCGAGTTTAGGAGAAGAAGAATCGTTAGTACTTCTTACCATTTGATGCTTGCTTAGTTGCTGCAATGTGAGAGTGATATCGCCATAGACGATCCCCACGACTTCACAAATAGGGTTCAACCAGAGGCTGAACTGTGATCCTTGATGCAGATAAAGCTTTTCTCCCACAGGGCAGGTCTTGGCATGAGCAATTGTTGCCTCCCACATCTTGTCTGGCATCCCAACTCCCAGTATCTGATCCAGGCAAACCTCGATGAATTAGTCGACAACCGGCAATGAGGTAGATCGGTCGGGCATACCTTCCGGAGCGAGCGAGGGTCGACGGTCAGTAGCTTCAGGAATTCTTGAACAGTGTGGATTTTTGCAGAGGCGAGCTTTTTGTGGAAAGCTCCATCTTTTCCGATCTTCTCCAGCCGCCACACTTCGTCGCCGAGAGCCGGCGGGTAGTGCTTCCTGTATACTGTTTCATGGATTGGGATCGTGGTTAGTTAGTTAGTTAGTTGATTTGTAGATCGATATGATTCGGGGAAGTTTGTGTTCACGTACGTTCTCCTCTGTGATCTTTCACCATGAAAGCGGCCGTCGTGGCTTCCTTAATCCTCTGCCCGTCGTGGCTCCCGGCGACGACCCTCGCGCCGATCCTGAACTGCCTGCTCCGGATCCAGCTCGAGTTGTCGGTGAAGGAGAGATCGGAGATGACGGCCGAGGCACCTCTCATGGTGATATTGACATCCCCGGTGATCAGCGGCCTCTTTCCGGTCCTCTGCTTCACGATATTCCGCTGGAATTCGGCGGCGCTCCACTCCGGCTCGTCCTCCGCCGGGAAGTCTCCGTCCAACACGACCACCTCCACTCGGACCGGCGACTGCAGCGGCGAGGCCAGGGGTTCGCCGGTGCGAGCGTCGACGATGACGAGCTCCAGCGGCTTGTTCTCCGCGCCGTCTATTTTGCTGCCGGTGAAAATGGGCAGCGAGAGCTGCGTCCTGAACACCAGCTTCAAGCTCGATGATTCCGGCGCCGCTTCGATGCGCATCGAGCTAGACCTGAGAGATCAATCGTCCAAGTCGGAAAAAAAAACAGAAAAAACAACCGATTACAGAAAGAAAAACAACAATTCTTTCTATGTACCTATGGAACAGGCGCATGCTGCGGATCACTCCTTTCTCCACCTCTTCCTGCACCTAATCAAATCCCATTACGAAGAAAACGACCATTAATAGATCATCTCCTCAATCAGCACAAGTTTCTCTAAATCGTAGACACGGAGCATACCACTTTGCGAAGCAACGGCTCCAACGCCAACGAAACGTTCTTCAGAGACTTAAACACCATCGCCTCTCTGACCACTCTGTTAATTAAACAGCCATTATTATTAACATGAAAAACAGGACCATCAAAACAAATATGCAGAAGCGGGTTCATGCAGGACTACTAACGTGGAAAGCGAAGGGATCCGACGACGGGCTCGCTCCTCGTCGGAGGAGTCTCGATCAGAATCCTGGCGAAGCCTTGTGGCTGTCATCTCCAGTGTTATCTCTGTCGAGGGAATCTTAGAGAAGTATAGTGTCGCTGTGATCTAGACTACGGAGTATTTATGGAGAATGGGCATGGGACCGCCGCAAGGAGGAGGAGAAGGAGGATTAAGGAAGGAAACTGCCTGGAAGAAGCTTGGAAGGTGAGGTAAAGGGTTAGGGAGTTCGTTTGCAGACAGTTTGAGCTAGTCCAACCCCAAAGTGCAATTACTGAGGTTCTTCCGGTGCTCGCAATCTTTGCCGACAGATTAAGTGTTGGCAATTTCCATGGAGCAAATAGCAGAAGAAGCTGCGTCATGCGATTTGGGCGTGGAATATTCCAACTCAACGCAGCTAGAGAAGGTAATTAAAATGGTCAGATGACGTGAGAGATCCGACAAGGTGGGTACGCTTGAAGAGGAAGAGGATGCGGATGCTTACAGATGGTTCCCGCGTGAAGACTCGACTTGGGCAGAGACTCGACTTGGGGAGATCATCCTTCGCTTCGCGATAGTTGACGAGATACGGTTGCTTCTTTTGCGCGTTCGGAGTCAACGGGTCGCGGGTCTTTTATTTTTATTTTTATTTTTTTATTATTTTATATCATGTTTTCGATTTTATAATTTTGAGATAGCGTTCTATTTGCACAGTCTATCTACTACACTAAGCAAGTTTAGAAAACAAAAATATATACAATCTAAATTTACAACGTAAAATTTAACATGAATAACGTGACATTCGAATTACAACGATCTTCGACGTATTCATCATGTCCCTAGGTTATAATTTAGTTTGGGACGACGGGGGAGGTCGCAGCTGATGTCCAAGCGACAATCGAATGTGTATACGAAAAATATTATATCATTCACGTTGAATTTCATGCTATGAATTCACGCTCTCTATCATAGTTTAGAAAGTACGATAATTCACATTCGTGCATTATCAAAAATACAACATGCCTTGCTTGAGAATTAAACTATCGCTTACCATCATACCATGTCTCGAGGTATTTGTAATTCTTTTAATAAAAAAATGATGAATCAAATAATAATCGAATCTGAGACGATCAATACGGCTCTCTGAGAATTTTTCATCAACTGTTAGGATAAATAAGAAAATACTCACATAGAAGTCTAACATCCAATAATTACGCGTCTTATTTAAAAGAATTTTTTTTTATAAAATGTATAGTAGTTATCTAAGTGACAATTTTACTGTTCTTTTATGAACGAGGGGTTTGGTTGCCAATAATAGTTAATTCAAAATTGTCATTGAGGAGCCATGATCATTAACTCTAATGCTCTAAAATATTCGATAAGAAAGACTTAATTAGAACCACCTAATCTAAGAATATAGTCAATTAATATAGTTAGTTGATTGAAGACAGAAAACTCATCATAGAAAAGTTATATTACGAGGGGAGTTGACTGGATTAAATTTTAATAGTTGAAGTAGAGTTAACCAACTGATATATTTAAATTTAAATTATTATATATCTACATCATCTACTATGACGACAAATTATGATTCTTAATTGGCTATTGACTATATTCGAAGCTTTCCTAGTTTTCCTTATTGTTTTTGTTGCATCTCTTTTCAATTTTTTTTTAGGTTAAGATCATTCCCTTCAAATTTCATATTATTGCAGGGGATATTTTATTATATTTTTATAATAATATTATAAAAAAGTAGTATTGTGAGAATAAAAGATTTCGAACCGTATAAATTCTTAAATTTTTAATTCATTATTATTCTTTTCATAATGCACTAATTATTTTGATTATTCTAATTCTAATATATTAAAATGGCTAAAAGACATCTAACAAAAAATTCAAATTTTCTACCGCACTATTCTTCCTCCCTTATATACAATTTCACATTTAGTTCTTTAAATATCTAAAAATGCATTTCTTTTTCTCAAATTTTAAAAGGTATAATTTTCTTTACCGGTATATAGACAATCCTAGAAATGCAAGGACTATTTTGAAAATGATTTACCACCAAAAGGCTATTTTTAGGCCGAAAACTACTCAAATATTTATTATTATTATTATTATTATTATTAATCCTGTCGATAAGCGAAGACCGGTTCTCACTCGGATGACTCGGTCTGACCAAGACGACCCGGTCTGCTGTGACTCTGGGGGTCGGACTCGGGCTGAATAGGGAGAAGACTTAAGTCCCTCGACTCGGACCGAAATAGAGCTCGCAAAATAGTGGTGTGGTTGCAAAGTGGCAGCAATCCCTTCTCCAGGACTCAAATGGGGCTTATATAGGGGGGGGGGGGGAAGCCCTCCATCGTGTGGAACGTCACATCTTATTAAGAATTGGTCAGTGGTCAGACTGAGTTATTGGCTATCTCAGCGGTGGGGTGAGGCTGACACAGCTGCCTGACAACTCTGCAAATCTGTCCCTTTCAACCCTAATTAATGTTCGACGGCTGTGTGAGGTAATGATTATGTCAGCGTCTTTTCTTCTTAATGAAGAGTTTTGACAGATCCTTACTGCGAACGCGACTCTTTTATTACTGAGCTCTATCAGGTCGGTTCAACTGGGTGGCTTATTCACTTTAGCTTTTGGAATAGCGTCAAAGTGTCCGACTCAGGGTGCCCGGGCATCTTGGATGCCTGACCTCGGGGGTACGATCCTAAATATCTGACCTCCCAGGCCTAACCCCCGTGTTCGGCGCCGAGTGCTCGGCCTCGCGTGCAAGGCTGCGAGTGCTCGGTCTCGAGTGCCCGGCCTCGAGTGCCCGGCCTCGAGGGCTCGGCCTCGAGTGCTCGGCCTCGAGGGCTCGGCTTCGAGTGCTCGGCCCCGCCCCGAGGGCTCGGCCTCGAGTGCTCGGCCTCGAGGGCTCGACCTCGAGGGCTCGGCCTCGAGGGCTCGAGTGCTCGGCCTCGAGGGCTCGGCCTCGAGAGCTCGGCCTCCAGTGCCGCACCTCGGGGGTCTTATCCTGAGTATCCGACCTCGAGTATTCATCCCCGAGTGCCGGACCTCAGGCGTCTTATCCCGAGCACTAGGCCCCGGGTGGATGTGTTCGGATGTTTGTGGTAGATTAGACATTTGCTTGTTTCTGCGTTTGCTCCAATTTATACCCGACTCACGTCGGGTCCAGGTTCTTCCTCTCGAACTGTCCCCGGCCGAGCTCAATCCGACCGGGCTCAATCACCCGGCCGGCTCATAAAAGTACCCGACCGGACCACCCAACATCCCGGCCGGATCATAAGCCTTCCCTCCAAGTCTAGTCGAAGAAGGACCTAGTCCGACTGACTAGACCGTCCACCCGGTCGAGTCAACTAAACCCCCGGGTCCTGGTTCTTCTCCGTGTTCCAAGGCTGTCAGCCATAAATGTCGTACTACCTATCAAATCAACATTTATTGCTGGAACACGCGTCCCCCCATGACAGGGAGGACCCTGGCCCCGAGGCGCCAGTGATAAGGCTTGTGACCTTGGGAAGCGGCGGGAAACGAACGGCTGAGATCCGATCCCGCTTTTTTCTCTAGCTGCATCGGACGGTCTTCGCCTCCTCCCAACGGGGTATAAATAGGCCCCGCTCTCTCTTTTCCCCTTCTCACCTTCTTGATCTCCGTCCTCACTGCTCTCTCGTCCGACATCCGCCCCCCGATCCCGCAAGTTCTGCCGACCGGCGTATCCCGCCGAACCTGACCGTTAGGTATTCTTCTCTTCCACCTGGGTCTATTCTGTTTTGACAGATCCTTACTGCGAACGCGACTCTTTTATTACTGAGCTCTATCAGGTCGGTTCAACTGGGTGGCTTATTCACTTTAGCTTTTGGAATAGCGTCAAAGTGTCCGACTCAGGGTGCCCGGGCATCTTGGATGCCTGACCTCGGGGGTACGATCCTAAATATCTGACCTCCCAGGCCTAACCCCCGTGTTCGGCGTCGAGTGCTCGGCCTCGCGTGCAAGGCTGCGAGTGCTCGGTCTCGAGTGCTCGGTCTCGAGTGCCCGGCCTCGAGTGCCCGGCCTCGAGTGCTCGGCCTCGAGGGCTCGGCCCCGAGGCCTCCAGTGCCGCACCTCGGGGGTCTTATCCTGAGTATCCGACCTCGAGTATTCATCCCCGAGTGCCGGACCTCAGGCGTCTTATCCCGAGCACTAGGCCCCGGGTGGATGTGTTCGGATGTTTGTGGTAGATTAGACATTTGCTTGTTTCTGCGTTTGCTCCAATTTATACCCGACTCACGTCGGGTCCAGGTTCTTCCTCTCGAACTGTCCCCGGCCGAGCTCAATCCGACCTGGCTCAATCACCCGGCCGGCTCATAAAAGTACCCGACCGGACCACCCAACATCCCGGCCGGATCATAAGCCTTTCCTCCAAGTCTAGTCGAAGGAGGACCTAGTCCGACTGACTAGACCGTCCACCCGGTCGGGTCAACTAAACCCCCGGGTCCTGGTTCTTCTCCGTGTTCCAAGGCTGTCGGCCATAAATGTCGTACTACCTATCAAATCAACATTTATTGCTGGAACACGCGTCCCCCCATGACAGGGAGGACCCTGGCCCCGAGGCGCCAGTGATAAGGCTTGTGACCTTGGGAAGCGGCGGGAAACGAACGGCTGAGATCCGATCCCGCTTTTTTCTCCAGCTGCATCGGACGGTCTTCGCCTCCTCCCAACGGGGTATAAATAGGCCCCGCTCGCTCTTTTCCCCTTCTCACCTTCTTGATCTCCGTCCTCACTGCTCTCTCGTCCGACATCCGCCCCCCGATCCCGCAAGTTCTGCCGACCGGCGTATCCCGCCGAACCTGACCGTTAGGTATTCTTCTCTTCCACCTGGGTCTATTCTGTTAACTCCCGAGTCCGACTAGATGGCCGGACCATCTACCGCACCTGGGCCGTGGTACACCACCACGCGTTCCACTCTGTCCTTGGGTGCTTTGGAAACCCTTCGTATAGACTATTGGATCCCTGAAAATCACATTTTTTCTCTTCCTTCTCGGGACGACCGGCCCAACCGAGCCCCGGTGAACTATTTTACTATCTTCAAGGACCATCTTCTAGCCTGCCTGCGATTTCCCTTACATCCCTTCATTGTGGATATCTGCCGGTATTTTCAAGTGTCCCTTTCCCAGTTAGCTCCGAACTCGATCCGGATCCTGTGTGGCACAGTGATCATCTTTGAGTCTTTCCGGGTCCCCCTTACTCCTCGAGTCTTCCATCTCTTCTTCTACCTTAAAATGCAAGAGCCGGGCTGTTTCTTTTTCCAGGCCCGGGTTAACACGACTTTCCTGGATAAAGTTCCCTCCTCTAACAAGGGGTGGAAATCTCACTTCTTCTACATAAGCACTACTCCAACAGCGTCTTGGCCGACTGCCTGGCTGGAAGAGCTACCGGCTCATCCTGCCGCTCCCAGGAAATATCGTGCCGACCCCAGTTTTCAACTGGCCTTCTCTAAGATCGGGGGGCTTCGTTTCCACGCCGGTAAACTGCTGAGTGAGGCAGTGCTCTACATCTGTCGGCTGAGTCAAATCCCGGCGGAGCTGCCCGGCACATATGGTAAACTCCCATTTTTACTTAAGGGTCTTTTAATGATAACTAAAACTCTCTAGGCTCTGATGGACGCCCTCATGGATGATCAGCTAGCCTTGGAAGAAGAGGCATTGAACACCCGGGCGGCCGAACTGCTAGCGAGTCGGAATGTGCCGCCAGTGAGTGCGGCACCGGCTCCCGAACAACTAGGCGGGGCGGAGAGTGATTCAGAGCTGGAAATATTAGCTCAGAGCATTGAGGCAGACCTACCCGAGGTCCGCGTGGAGGCCGAAGTGCCAACTGTCGTCGCGGGTCAGTCTTCTTCACGGGCGTCCAAGAAGAAAAAGCGTCCTCGGGAGGCTGCTTCTTCTAGTGCTTCCGCAGCTCGAGCCCAGCTTGGGGAGGTGCCTGACCTGCTGGCTCCCCCGCCGGTCGAGTTAGAATTCGGCTATCGACCTCCCGCTCGGCCTCTCCTCGCCCGGGAACTTCTGTCCCGTTCGCGAGCACTCCGCGTCCTGGGGTTTCCCTCCCTGGCTCGGGCTTACCCCGCCCAGGAGACTTAGCCTCCAACTTGGCCTCTCCTCGCCCGGCGACCGTCGTTGTGTTGGGACCGGGTGCATGTCGACAAGGATACGGGTTCGTAATATTTTAAAATTTTACGTGGAGCGGAAGAATTAGCATAAAATAATTCCACAAATTATTTTAACCACGTATCTAGCATGCGACCTTATGATGTGTGGACGTAATCATAAATTAAAACATTGCGGAAAAGTAAACTAATTTACTTTGTACCTCGCGTAACTCGAAGAAAAGGGATGAGATCCAACCGTAGCGTCCCTTGGAAGCTTCGCCTCTATTCGCGTCCACGCCGAGTTCTCTTCGGGATGACTTCGCAAAGTCACGAGTTTTGTGCCGACGAGAACTACTAGATTCTCTAAAGGCACAACTAGAAGAACAAGAGAAAAGAATGGAAACTAACCAACAAGAAACGGAATCTAAATTCCGGGAAGAGAGGAGTTGCGATCCGCTTCTTCTTCTTCTTGTTTGGCTCCTTCTTAAGTGATCCTTGCTCACGCCAACCCTTGGAAGGGTGAGGTTGCGCCGGCCCTAGGTTGGACAAGGGGCACCGGCCCTAAGAGTGGAAAGGGGCGACGGCCCTAGGAGGGAAGGAGAAGGAGAAGAGAATAAGAGAGAGAGAGGGAGAGAATTAATCTCTTGATTACTCTATTGATTGGAATTCAAGGCTTGCCTTTGATTCCTTTATATAGTAGCCTCTCCCTTGCCAAGTCTCTCTTTTAACGGAATTAGTTTTCATAAGAAATTTATCTTATAAATTCTCTTATGAATTATTCCGTTTAAACCAAGTTTTATTATAACTAACTTTATAATAAAACAAATTCATCTCTCCTTTAATTATGGAACAAATTTTACAAGAAATTTATAAACTTTCCTTTTATGAAAAAATCAATTCATAATTGATTTTATAAAATTAAAATAAACCATTCCATGGATCATTTTAATTTCCATAAAAGAATAAATTTCTATAAATTTATTTATATAAATTTCTCTACACAAATTTATTTATCCATAATTTATAAAACAAATCGCGCTAGATTTATTTTATTAATTAAACCAAATAAATTGGTTTCTTCCCCTTGTTGTGGCCAGCCAAACCAAAGGGGGTTAACACCCTCTTTGGCCGGCCAAACCGAGCCGAACCGATCGCGAATTAAACTCATTTAATTCGCCCAATAAGCTTCAAAAGACTTAGCCATTTTAAGTTTCCGTTGTGTCTCTGATTAACTCAGATTCGACTTATTTCTCTTGATTGGAAAATCCAATTTTCAACTCGTTTTAAATCCCTCGGATTACTCGTAGTGCGTGTGACTAAATAGGCTTTCGATTTATGTTGGCCGTCTATAATCAACCAATTATAGAACAATCATGAGTGGCACCTAGTAGTACATCATGACCCCCAATTAATCGAAAGATCAACGGTTTGACCTCAGAAGTAATTCTGAAACCCTTCAGCAGCTCTAATGAATCGTGCCCCATTCCCTTCACCATCTTATACCCACTTGGTTCAGGATACGGTCTATTTGTGTCAGTCCCCACTAGGCTGACTACGTCACACCTAGCCCAAGTAGTGTCTTTCTCGTCCTTTGGATTTCTAATTACTCTCATGTATTTAAGAGACTCGCACTCTAAACATGATATGCTCTGGCCAGAGGCTTTGAGTAACAATCCGACGATAGGCCTGGGTATACATCTCCTCGCAAGGAGTGGTGAATCCTTTGTAGGCTGCTCAAACATCTTCGGACACTTCGGCTTATACCCAATCATCCTGGGTCCACACCTCCTAGGAGATGCTTGCTTAAGATGTTAAAGTATAAGTCTCCATGACCAAGATGACTTGAACACCGCAAGTCAAAGGAACATCGCACTTAAGCTGCAGTAAGAACTTCATTGACATATCTATTTAGATTACCATATGAAGTTTTACAGCTAGTCACTCCAATGAACTAGTTCCCTTAACTAGCATCCATGTTTATCTCCGGACATCCCAATGTCACCAGCTAGTGAGAATCAGCTGATTAGAGAATAACCCATGCTAGTCTCAACAGAATTGATAATGTCCATTTTTATCAATTCATCGACTAGTGATATTTTCAATACTTCACAATTGCACATTTAGAGATAATCACTAGTTGTGATCCCATCACAAATTCTCTTATGCTGTGAATTGTATTGCGGACATTCAGTAGATGAGTTTAAGATCCCAATCAAATACACAAACATGTATACTCAAATAGTGAATTATCATTTATTAAAATGAATATTTACAATCATAAGACGATTGCCTTAGGACACTTCTCTCATATCACTAACACGTTGATCCTGTTAGTGAGGAAGCCGTCGATGCCCTCCTATCCATGCACAACATCCCCCGAGCTCCGGTAGAGGTGCAGCTTCCCTTTGAAACCTCCTTACTTCGGATGGTCGAGCCCCAGCCGCTTAACCTGCACGGTCATCTATCTGCGGCTTGGGACCAAGGCCTGGAGTTAACTGAAGGACGAAGTCCTTTCAGCCTAGCTGACAACTTTGCCATGAACATGATCAAGGTATAGCTTTCCCTATCCTTCTCTCTCTTCATTCTCTTCTTATCTTGCTTGTTATTGTGCAGCTGTGGGTCGGGGGCCAGGCGGTCACCAAGGCCTTGGTCGCGAATGCTAGGGAACGTCGGGCGGCTGAGCACAAGATACAGAATTTAGAGCATCAGTTAACCCAGCGTGCCCTCCCGACCGGCGGCGAGGGCCTGACCCGACTCCTAGATGAAGTAGCTTCCCTGCGCATGCAATTAGCGGAGGGCGACATCCGTCTAGAGCGAGCGCACGAGGTGCTGGCAGCCTTGGCTCGCGAAATGGATCAGCTCGGTACCCGGCTAGAAGACGCCGAGGCCTCGAAGAAAACCGCCCTCGATCTCGAAGCCCGGGCCCGCTCGGATTTAAACAGGAAAACCAACGAGGTCCTAGGCTTGCAACGGCAGCTACAGGAGGTATCCACCACTCACAAGCAGACTCTCTTGGCCCTGAAGAACAAGGAAACAGAGCTCACGGCCCAGAAAGAAGCTTTCCAAGCTCTGGAAGTCCAGCTAGTGAGTACCGAGAAAGGACTAGCGGCTAAGGACGCCCAACTTAAAGACCAAGAAGCCAGGACTGCTCGACTGGAGAAGGAGCTGACCGATTATAAGTCTGGGGAGCCAGCTCGGATCGAGCAATCCCGTTTGGCCTATATCCAATCACAGCCCTTCCTTCAGCAAGTGACTAAGCGAACCGTGGGTATGATCATGTACGGGGTGAAGGGCGCAATACAGCAGCTCACGGAAGCCGGCCATCTCCCTGCCGACCTGCCTCCCAACGTGGTGAGGCCCACTCTGATCAAGGCCATGATCTCCCCAGATGCCTTTCCCAAATTTACTTAGCTCGCCCTTCAATCCTTCTACCCGAGTTGTCACTCGGCCTGCTTTCATTCGGACTTTAAGCTTTTTCCTTCACAATTTTGTAATGATGTCTGGCTACTCGACTCGGCCTTTAAGGCCTAATTTTGTAAGGGACCCAGGCCCCCCTTTTACTCAGTTGTTTATAATGCTCGAAATTCCTACGGATTATTGTTTATCCGGCGCACCCGACCTACTTACCCAGGGCTGATGCCATAGGTGGGGCGGCGAAATTTTGCCAAGTATAGACTGCTCGGGACACTTGACCTATTAGTGTAGGATGCATCACCTCAGGTCAGGCTAGAAGTTTCCGCTAAGTGTTGCTTGCTCGGAACACTTGAGACATCTGCGCAATTAGACGTTCGACTGGGCTAACGTCCGAGCTCAGGGGTACCATAGGGTCAGGTCGGCGCCCTGACCCGGGGGTGCTGTTCGGTCGGGTCGGCGTGCCGACCAGGCTATGTTGCTCAGTTAGGTCAGTACCCTGACTCGGTGAAGCCGGGCGGACTAATATGGTAATGTTTGGTGGGCTCGGTCCTAAGGCTTTAAGATTTTGTTGTTGAGGAGATCTTGTCTTACTTGGCTCGCGAGGCCCGATTTTACGATGGCCCCGGGCCTTACTACAATTACGTTGACTCATCATGCCTTCATTCTTCTTGTCTCATCACGGTGTCCGTCTGTTTATGATGCGCGAAATTTCTGCTAAGTGTTATTCATTCGGCGCGTTTAGTTTATTCTGCGGAGGCCGGCGTTTACGCCCCGCGGCAAATTCCCGCCTAGTGTCGATTACTCGGGATACTCGTATCACTCGCCCAATCTATAACTTTTTTAGAAAATTTTTTTGTTAAGTATGGGATGCCCGGGATCATTGTGCTCTTAACCGCTCCATCGGGTCGGTATCTCGACTCGGCGATGTGGCCTGGTCGGGTTGGCATCCTGACTCGGCGATTTTACCCGGTCAGGTTGGCACCCTGCCTCGGCGATAGGTGTTGTGAAAATATGCTGATTCATATTTTTCTCGAGCAAGAGTCTGGACACCGGTCAACTTACCCTGATCGTGTTGGGAAAGACATGGCTATAGGGGGGGGTGAATATAGACAACCACTTTCTCCTTCAAGACTTATCACGATTTCTGCAACTCAAATATCAGTAGCACAACGGAAAGAGTAGAAAACAGAGTGTGCAGAAAAAACAAAACGAAAGCAAAAATAACACGACTAGCAAGATCGCTAACAAGGAGGGTTTACAAGGTTCGGGGATAACTTGCCCCTACTCCTTGGCGTGCCCTTGAGGTGGGCGATCCCTTGATCGTCGGCAGATCAAGCGCTGGTTAACACCGGATATGAAGCAACCTCCTTCTCGGTGGAGAAACCTCCCCACAGTGTGTTTCAAACAATGATATAGAATGAGCACAATGAAACAACAATAAGAAGGATCTTACTCAAACACTTAGCAAGGACAAAACACAGCAAGCTTCCCTGAGCTCCACCCAGTGGCGATCTCACGCAGACCCCTGCTCCGTGTCTTCCCACTGTCAGACTCCAAGCCTCTTGTTTTCTCCTTCAAGCGCTCAAGTATGATGATTGCTCCTCAATAGCTTGCTTAGAATGGTTGAAGAACTCAAGAACAGCAAGCTTGTAACACAGGAACTCAAGAGCACGAAAAACTCAAGAACTAATTTCAAACTCTCCTTCTCGCGTTCCTTTTTGTTTCTCCGCCAAGCGACAAGTGACAACATCTCTGTAGCTCCCAGCTACTCATCTGCCAACGCCAGCCTCTACTGAGCTATCTCTGGACACACTGAGCTCCCCTCAGTCAAGCTCCAGTCTCAGCTCCAGTCTGCAGCTCGCCGTTGCAACCTGAGATGAGAAAGAGACAAACCTGCTCCAAGGAAAGCACTCTTTGACTTCTCCTTGAGTGTTTGAATCCTCCCCTGTCACCTGCAACTCAATCAGAGCATTAGAGCAGTAAATCAAGCAGCATATCAAATATCAGAAACATACATCAGCAAATCAGATACGATCAGACGCTCTGACCACGTCTGACAGTGAAATTTGAATTAAAGTGATCGGTCACCAGACCGATCCAGGGTGTGTGGATCGGTCAGTAGATCGATCCACTGCTTCGCTGGGATTCCCAGCTCTCGCAGCTATACACGCCTGATCGGTCACCAGACCGATCAGGGTGAAGCCTGATCGGTCACCAGACCGATCAGAATGGATCCTGATCAGTCACCCAGATCGATCAGGGCAGATGAACAGTTACTTTTTAATCAAATCCAAGATCCCTGATCGGTCACCGGACCGATCCAAGACTTTGATTAGCAAGGGAACTCACTCACCGTTTGCTCCCTGATCGGTCACCAGACCGATCAGGAGCAAGACAGCAAGGAAGCAGCCTGCTCCCTGATCGGTCACCGGTCTGATCAGGAGCCACACAGTAGATTCCCAATCTCACTGTGCGCTCCCTGATCGGTCACCAGTCCGATCAGACATAGCTGGATCGGTCACCAGACCGATCCACTAAGGAGCAGCGTGCCAATGTCCCTGATCGGTCACCAGACCGATCCAGCGACTCAACCCTAGCCCTCCAAGCTAGGAATTCATCCACCTTAGCCCTCCAAGCTAAGGATTTTTCCATCTAACTCTCCAAGTTGGGAATTTGCACCTAACCCTCCAAGTTAGGACTTTTCACCTAGCCCTCCAAGCTAGGACTTTTCACCTAGTCCTCCAAGCTAGGACTTTTCACCCAACTCTTCCGAGTTAGAACATCATCCAACCTAGCCCTCCAAGCTAGGCACCTGACCCTCCAAGTCAGGACTTTTTCACCTAATTCTCCAGGATGGGAATTTGCACCTAACCCTCCAAGTTAGGACTTTTCACCTAGCCCTCCAAGCTAGGACTTTTCACCCAACCCTTCCGAATTAGGACTTTTCCAACACCTAGCCCTCCAAGCTAGGATTTTCCACACCTAACCTCCCAGGTTAGGATTTTCCATATCATGCCTAATCCTCGATCAGGACTTAATCATAATCATCATAAGCATCACACCTAACCTCCCAGGTTAGGATTTTCCATATCATGCCTAATCCTCGATCAGGACTTAATCATAATTATCATAATCATCCTCCTAAACTAAAATCGTTGTCAACACCAAAACAACAATCAGGGCCAGACCGCATCAACAGATCGAACGTGGACCGCCACGTCCGACCGGGCCCGACCGAACGTGGAACGCCATGCCCGGTCGGCGCCGAGTCTGGTGGGTGCGCGGGAGCATGCCCGCTTATAACTTGCCTTAGCAAGAGTCTGGACACCGTCCGACTTACCCTGATTGACCGTGGACCGCCACGCCCGACCAGGCCCGACCGAACGTGGAACGCCACGCCCGGTCGGCGCCGAGTTCGGTGGGTGCGTGGGAACGCACCCACTTATAACTTGCCTTAGCAAGAGTCTGGACACCGTCCGACTTACCCTGATCGACCGTGGACCGCCACGCCCGACCGGGCCCGACCGAACGTGGAACGCCACGCCCGGTCGGCGCCGTGTCCGGTGGGTGCGCGGGAGCATGCCCGCTTATAACTTGCCTTAGCAAGAGTCTGGACACCGCCCGACCTACCCTGATCGAACGTGGACCGCCACGCCCGACCGGCCTCGACCGAACGTGGAACGCCACGCCCGGTCGGCGCCGAGTCCGGTGGGTGCGTGGGAACGTGCCCACTTATAACTTGCCTTAGCAAGAGTCTGGACACCGTCTGACTTACCCTGATCGAACGTGGACCGCCACGCCCGACCGGGCCCGACTGAACGTGGAACGCCACGCCCGGTCGGCACAGAGTCCGGTGGGTGCGTGGGAACGTGCCCACTTATAACTTACAGGAGTCGTTCTTCTCTATATGCTCCGAGTTTGTCTATCACATTATTTGAGTACAAGTACAGAGATTCCTTCACTCAGCTTTCCTCACGATACAACCTCAGATGTATTGCGCTCCAGGGTCTCCCGAGCTGCTTTCCTTGAGCGTCTTGCAGATAGTAAGCTCCCGATCCCAGCGCCTTGACCACCAGGAGGGGGCCACTCCATTGAGGCTCCAGCTTGCCTACTTCTCCCACTGGTTTGATTCTTTTCCATACCTTGTCCCCTACTTGAAAACCGCGGGGTATGACCTTCTGGTTGTATTGGCGTCGTATTCGTTGCTGGTAGGCGATCATGCGTACTGCAGCCTTGGCTCGGACCTCCTCAATCAGATCTAGCTCCGCTCGTCTCTTTTCAGCATTGTCCTCCCCATACAGATGTCTTCTGTCAAACTCACAGCCGACCTCCATGGGAACCACGGCTTCACTACCGTACAATAATTGGAAGGGAGTGCATCTTGACCCTTCTTTTGGGGTGGTCCGAAGAGCCCACAGAACGCCGGGTAGCTCGTCCACCCAGGACCCTCCGACTTGGTCCAACTTGGCTCTGAGTCCCTTCAAAATTTCTCTGTTAGCTACCTCGGCCTGACCATTACTTTGGGGGTAAGCCACTGAGGTGAAAGCCTGTTTGATCCCGAACTCCTTGCACCACTCTCTT
The DNA here is from genome assembly GCA_024364735.1 of Boesenbergia rotunda. Taxonomy (NCBI): domain Eukaryota; kingdom Viridiplantae; phylum Streptophyta; class Magnoliopsida; order Zingiberales; family Zingiberaceae; genus Boesenbergia; species Boesenbergia rotunda. The sequence goes on from JAGFNQ010006912.1 coordinate 91,481, forward strand.
ATTATCCGACCTTGAAATTGCCGACCATTATCTGACACCAGCTTGTGCGGTATGTCATATCGGCATAAGATATTCTGCCACAGGAACTTCTTCATTGCTTGTTCAGTAATCCAGGCTAAGGCCTCTGCCTCAATCCACTTAGAGAAATAATCCACTGCCACTAGCAAGAACTTCTTCTGACCGGCTGCCCTGGGGAACGGTCCCACTATGTCGATGCCCCACTGGTCGAAGGGACAAGACACAGTGGAAGCCCTCAGCATCTCGACAGGTCGGTGCGATAGATTCTGGTATTTCTGACAAGAAAGGCAGGAAAGGGCCAATCTCTCAGCGTCCTTCTGGAGGGTGGGCCAGAAGTAACCTGCTAGTAAAACCTTCCGAGCCATGGACCGACCTCCTAAGTGGTTTCCGCAGGACCCCAGGTGCACTTCTCGCAACAATTAATCTGCATCTTCTTCTCCCAGGCATCTAAGCAGTGGTTGGGAGAAGGCTCGCTTGTACAGCGCATCTCCTATCAGAGTAAACCTGACCGCCCTTATCTTGAATATCCTGGCTTGCTCCGAGCTGACTGGAAGAGTCCCTTCCTTCAGATAGGTTATGAATGGGGTTCGCCAATCTCCTTGTATTTCCATTTCTGTTTCTCTTTCCACCTGGGCTACCAGCATGACTTGAGGTGACGGTCCGCGGAAGACCCAGGGATGGACCGAACTGGCTAACCTAGCCAGTTCGTCAGCCTTGGCATTATCCCCCCGAGGGATCTGTAAAATCTGGACTTCTTGAAACTCTGCTTGTAATTGCTTGTAAGCCTCCACATAAGCTTGTAACTTTTCATCGTTGACCTCGAACTGCCCGGTCACCTGTCGAGTCACCAACTGGGAGTCGGAGTACAGGATGACCCGAGTAGCCCCCACGTGCTTGGCTGCTTGTAGACCTGCCAGGAGAGCTTCATATGCTGCTTGGTTGTTGGTAGCCTGGTATTCTAGGCGTACGGCTAAGTGCAGCGAGTTTTCGTCTGGGGAGACCAACAAGACTCCCACGCCACTCCCTGCCCGAGTGGTTGACCCATCTACATAGATCTTCCATATCCCTTCTTCTTCCTCTGCATGGAGTTCACTTAGGAAATCCGCCAAGGCCTAAGCTTTGATCGCAGTTCGGGGTTGGTACTGGATATCATATTCACTCAGTTCAGTCGTCCATTTAACCATCCGACCGGAGACCTCAGGGTTGATCAACACCTTCCCGAGTGTGCTATTGGTCAGCACTCGGATAGGATGAGCCAAGAAGTATGGCCGTAGTCGCCGAGCCATCAATACAAGGACATAAGCTAATTTCTCGAGTGTAGTATACCTACACTCGGCCTCCTTAAGTAAGTGCCCAAAGAAATAGACCGGTTGCTGTTCGGTCTCCTTCTGGGTTACAAGTACAGCGCTCACGGCTCCCTCAGTAGCAGATAAATAAACAATGGTTCCCCTTCCTCAGGTTTAGCTAACACCGACAGACTGATCAAGTAGGCCTTCAATTCTTCGAAAGCTCGGTCGCACTCGGCATCCCACTGGAACTTGGAGGCCTTGCGCAAGATCTTGAAGAACGGCAGACTTCTATCAGCCGACCGGGAGATAAATCGGGATAAGGCCGTGATCCTCCCGGTCAAGCGTTGAACTTCCCTTAGGTTCCTAGGCGGTGGCATGTCTAGCAGAGCTTTCACTTTACCTGGATTGGCTTTTATTCCCCGCTCGGTCAAGATGTAGCTAAGGAATTTCCCACTTTTGGCTCCGAACAGGCATTTTGCAGGATTGAGTTTGAGGTCATACCTTCGAAGGGTGCAGCAGGTTTCTTGTACATCTGCGATGAGGTCGGCAGCTCGGGAGGATTTGATCAGAATGTCATCTACGTATACCTCCACGTTTTTCCCGAGCTGCTCCCTGAAGACCTTGTTCATCAACCTCTGATAGGTCGCCCCAGCATTTTTGAGTCCGAAGGGCATAACAGTGTAGCAGTAAGTTCCCTCCGCTGTGACAAAACTGACCTTCTCTTGATCTTCTAAGGCTAATGGCACTTGGTGGTATCCCTGGTAGGCATCCAGCATGCAGATGAGCTCGCTCCCCGCAGTGGAGTCTACCATCTGATCTATCCGGGGGAGCGGGTAGCAGTCCTTGGGGCAAGCTTTATTAAGGTCCCTGAAGTCGATGCAGACCCTCCACTTATTGCCCGGCTTGGAAACCAGCACCACATTGGCCAACCAGGCGGGGAACTGCACCTCTTGGATGTGCCCTGCTTTCAGCAACCTTTCAACCTCGGCCTGGATAATCTTGTTCTGCTCAGGGCTGAAGTCTCTTTTTCTTTGCTTCACAGGTCGGGCGTCTGGGTAAACGTGCAGCTTGTGCTCCATGACCTCGGGCCTGACCCCTTTCAGATCTTGCTGGGACCAGGCGAATACATCTTGGTTCTGCGTCAAACATTCTATCAGCTATTGCTGGAGGTCGGGCGGTAGCCCAGGGGCTATTCTCACTTTGGTCTCTTCTCGGTTAGGCACTAGCTGGATCTCTTCTTTTTCTTCTATCAGCTCAGCCCAGGGGGAGGGCTGAGAGGACTGCACCATGTTACAGCTGGCCGGTGGAGCTCGGAAGGTCTTACTTACCTCCACTCGAACGTCGTCAACGTAACATCGACGGGCTACCTTTTGGTCCCCTCTAGCCTCCCCGACTTGATCGCCTACTGGAAACTTGACTTTCAAGTAGAAAGTGGACACCACCGCTCGGAACTCATTCATTGCCGGTCGGCCCAGGATGGCATTATAGGCCGAGGGTGCATCCACCACCAGGAAGGTAGACCACTGAGTCCTTCTTAAAGGTTCTTCACCGAGTGAAATGGCCAATTTGATTTGGCCCAAAGGCTGGACTTCATTCCCCGTGAATCCAAACAGAGGTGTGGCCACGGGCTGGAACTCAGTAGTTTCAATCTGCAATTGCTCAAAAGCTTTTAAGTACAAGATGTTTACCGAACTTCCCGTGTCCACAATGGTTCTATGAATATGGTAATTAGCTATGATCGCTGTGATGACCAGGACATCATCATGAGGTACTTCTATTCCTTGTAAGTCTGAAGGGCCGAAACTGATCTGCGGCCCCTGAGCTTGGGCAGAACTGCAACCCACTTGGTAGATATCGAGTCGCCTAACCTGCGACTTCCGAGCTCTATTAGAATCTCCATAGGTGGGGCCACCAGAGATCACGTGGATGGCCCCGTGTACTGCATTCTGCTGGTTGACTTGTTCTTCATTAGCATTGCCGCGCCCCGGAGAGGTGGGGGTCGGGAACAGTTGTCTGGCTGTGGGGGCGGTCGATCGAGCATTGACCTCTGACGAGTTCTGCGCTGTTCTACCTCGACCTCGGCTGCCTCCCTGTTGGGCTCCTCTCAGACTACCCCGGCCAGCACGACCCCGACCCCTGCCGGCCTGCCAGTAGTCCTGAAGGTCGTGGGTGTGGCTGTTATGAAAAGAAAAGTAGGGCTGCCACCTGGAAGGGAGGCAACCCTGGGCCACTTGCTGAACTATTCCCCTTTCGGTTCCTTGTCGGTGTCCCATAGCTCTGGGACTTCTGAGAGGTCCTCCGGGAGGCGCACTTCTCTGATGATGCTGGGGGACCTCGGGCGCCGGTCTGACCTCCGGTCGCCTGGCGGCTTGTGCTTCTTCCACATCCACGTATTTACTGGCTTTGCCTAGGAGACTTTCAAAGTCCTTCGGAGGTTTTCCGATCAAGGATCTGAAGAACTCGCCCTCTTGTAAGCCTTGTGCGAAGGCACTGACTAGTACCTCAGACGTGGCAGTGGGTACATCCAATGTGACTTGATTAAACCTTTTGATGTATGCTTTGAGGGGCTCTTTGGAGCCCTGCTTCAGGGTACAAAGATTGAGGCTGGTTTTGTGGTGTCTCTTGCTACTCGCGAAATGCTGGAGGAACAATCTTTTAAAGTCAGAAAATTCTCTTACGGATCCCTCCGGCAGTCTGTCGAACCATCGTTGGGCCGGCCCGGACAGAGTGGTCAGGAATGCTCGGCACTTTACTCCGTCTGAATATTGATGCAGCATTGAAGCGTTCTCGAACTTCATCAAATGCTCTTCGGGATCAGTAGCTCCCCCGTATTCAGTGATGGACGGGAGTCGGAAATGCTTGGGCAAGGGCTCCTACAAGATCTGGTTGGAAAAGGGGAACCCTGTACGCTCCGCCGGGGTCGGCACAAGGGGAGCCTTCCCTTTGTTAGCTCTGGTATGGCTGGATGTAGCTTCATGAGGGTCTGATTGTCCTGCTCCCTCGGCCGGGCCAAACAACGCCCGGTGGAAGTGAGGACTGTCCTCCTGTCGGACCCCTCCTTCAGTGCCCACACGAGCAGTGTGCTCGGTTGGGCCTGCTTGAGTGAGTCGGGCAGCTGCTTGTTGGGCCTCCGCCAATTTCCTGGCTCTTGCTTCTATCAGCAGCTCCAAGTCTTCTTGTGAGAGAGTAACAGTCACCCGGTTGGAGTCGCTCATCTTCGTCTTTCGATCAGGCGGGATTTCCCATAGACGGCGCCAAATTTGATCATGTCGATAAGCGAAGACCGGTTCTCACTCGGATGACTCGGTCTGACCAAGACGACCCGGTCTGCTGTGACTCTGGGGGTCGGACTCGGGCTGAATAGGGAGAAGACTTAAGTCCCTCGACTCGGACCGAAATGGAGCTCGCAAAGTAGTGGTGTGGTTGCAAAGTGGCAGCAATCCCTTCTCCAGGACTCAAATGGGGCTTATATGGGGGGGGAAGCCCTCCATCGTGTGGAACGTCACATCTTATTAAGAATCGGTCAGTGGTCAGACTGAGTTATTGGCTATCTCAGCGGTGGGGTGAGGCTGACACAACTGCCTGACAACTCTGCAAATCTGTCCCTTTCAACCCTAATTAATGTTCGGCGGCTGTGTCAGGTAATGATTATGTCAGCGTCTTTTCTTCTTAATGAAGAGTTTTGACAGATCCTTACTGCGAACGCGACTCTTTTATTACTGAGCTCTATCAGGTCGGTTCAACTGGGTGGCCTATTCACTTTAGCTTTTGGAATAGCGTCAAAGTGTCCGACTCAGGGTGCCCGGGCATCTTGGATGCCTGACCTCGGGGGTACGATCCTAAATATCTGACCTCCCAGGCCTAACCCCCGTGTTCGGCGCCGAGTGCTCGGCCTCGTGTGCAAGGCTGCGAGTGCCCGACCTCGAGTGCACGGCCTCGAGTTCTCGGCCTCGAGTTCTCGGCCTCGAGGGCCCGGCTCAAGGGCCCGCCTCGAGGGCCCGGCCTCGAGGGCCCGGCCTCGAGGGCCCGGCCTCGAGGGCCCGGCCTCGAGTGCCCGGCCTCGAGTGCTCGGCCTCGAGGGCTCGGCCTCGGTACGATCCTAAATATCTGACCTCCCAGGCCTAACCCCCGTGTTCGGCGCCGAGTGCTCGGCCTCGTGTGCAAGGCTGCGAGTGCCCGGCCTCGAGGGCTCGGCCTCGAGGGCTCGGCTTCGAGGGCTCGACCTCGAGAGCTCGGCCTCAAGTGCCGCACCTCGGGGGTCTTATCCTGAGTATCCGACCTCGAGTATTCATCCCCGAGTGCCGGACCTCAGGCGTCTTATCCCGAGCACTAGGCCCCGGGTGGATGTGTTCGGATGTTTGTGGTAGATTAGACATTTGCTTGTTTCTGCGTTTGCTCCAATTTATACCCGACTCACGTCGGGTCCAGGTTCTTCCTCTCGAACTGTCCCCGGCCGAGCTCAATCCGACCGGGCTCAATCACCCGGCCGGCTCATAAAAGTACCCGACCGGACCACCCAACATCCCGGCCGGATCAATTATTATTATTTTATTTTAGGTCCCATTCAAAATGAATTCAGTCGGTGTCATTTTTTCCCCTCGCCCTCCGCGTGGAGACTTCAGCCTCAGCAACAGGAATAGTCATGAACGCGACGTTGTAACTTCCGAGCCGATTAATTTGGAAGTGTGACTAGTTTGATTCTAAAAAAAAATTGTTATCAATGTTTATGATAAATAAATATTATTTGACACCGGTAACTAACCTTCGGACGTCACTTATCGGATACGAGTCATGCTCCGCTTGAATATTTATCCATCCGGTAACACACACGATCTCTCCATCAATAAATCCATGGATAATCGTATTTCATATTGCGTTTTATATTTTTCCATCATATAGATCATAACGATCTCCAGTCGGGAATTATGTATGAAGTGAGGGACTCATTAATATATGAGGTGTTGTTATTATAAAATTTGAGATCAATTCCTAATATAGATTTTAACGCATGAGCTAAAATATAAAATATAGATTTAATTCACTAAAAAACTTATAGTAATTTGATGACGATCCCGTCATTCGTGAGTAATCAACAACAGCAACTTGTGATTTTCACGCTTGTTGTCGGAAGTGCGATCAAATAATCGGAAAGCTCTTCCACTTTTTCACGAACTAAATATCACTCAATCTCGGATGGAGGCAATGGCGTAGCCAGGAGCGTCAACAGCCCTGGGCTAAATTACGAGAGGCAGTTTGACTCATGACTGATTATATTATTATTGGAGGACATAAGAAGTCGATCACTTGTGTCGGAGAACACAAGAAGTCGATCACTAGTGTCGGAGAACATTGTCGATAGTGGTAGTGATGATTGACAATCGCCATCATTTAAAGGGTTGAATTAGGTTCAATATATTAATCTTAAATCTTAAAAATTACTGGCCTAAAATTTGCTAGGGTGCACTGGGCTGGGCTTTATATTTTAACATTAAATCCTAAAAATTATTGGATTATATTAAATATTCACTTAGAAGTTATTGGGCTGCACTAGGCTAGAGCCCAGTATAGCCCACCCTTGGCTACGCCTTTGGATGGAGGTTCTTCCTTAAAGAGATGGCACGAAGCTTATATCTTTTGTATTCTTCTTACTTACACTTGAACGAATCAATTTTTTTCTGCGTCTGCTTCTCCTCTTTCAATGACTTATATATGAGAGGAAAGTGTAAAGAAGAGTGGCAATGGAGGGGCAACGTGTGCATCAACTGCACAAGCCCACTCCCTTGGCAACGTGTGCATCTACTGCACACGTTCCCCATTTCTAACATCTCCTACTCGTACAAGTCAAATCACATAGATCAAATAAAAATCAGGTCACAAAGATCATAAAAGGGATTAAGTCAGATAGTCATATAGACTAATAGAACATCCAAGTCATACTTTAGGGAAAATAATTCATCTGACAGCAAATATACTAAGCAATCAATGCTAAGAATGTTGTTACACTTAGCTACTTTCAAAGCGATCAATATTAAAAAAGTTGTTATACTTTATTTAGTCGCTTTATCACATTAATCAGAGACATCAATAATTTACTTTTACCCTAAATTAAATCATTTACATCAATATGAACATCTCTAATTAATCTCTCATGATGAAAATTAAGTGAAGAGCATGTACAGTATTTTCATTCAATATAATTATTTACAATCACAATTTAAATACTCAATAAAAAATATAATTGGTCAACCAGTCAATAAATATCAAAGATGTAAATCTCTCTTAATCTTCCTTTTTAACTTGAATCTATTTATTCTAATTACTTATTTTCCTAGTTATGTTCCATTGACCGAATCATTCATAGCTAATAGGATATATGCTAAAGTAGCAGACACTAATTAGAATTTCAAGCAAACAGCTAAATAATCACTTAGGATAAAATTGAGATTAACTTACAATCTCAAGGGTCGTCTCACATAGTAGAGAAGTAGGAATTCATTCTCCTACTACCCTTATTATCGCTATAACACATGTGGTATGAATCACATGCTACGATGTTTTTCTCTTTAATAAATAATGAGTGCATGTTTTTTTCAAAATTAGCATCGTACAGATTTTGATCTAGACATACCTAATGTCTAATCCCGAATTCAACTTATGAATTCCAATTTGGCTTTTAGCAGATTCAGTAAATAATAGGTTCATTTACTCTAATGATTATATAAATGATTTCATCTTGATACAAAATTCAAGATGAACCCAACTTATGAGTATGTCTGTATTCACAACTATATAAGTTGTCCCATAAGTAATGGTCTTACCTTTATTTATACTCAACAAATAGAGATAATTATCCGTGAGTGAACCAATCTCAACCTGCCAACAAGCTTATTAAGACTTTATTCAAAATATAACACCAATATACACACTGAATAATCATGACACTTTCATATATTTGATTGTTTTTATAGTGTGTTACATTTTATGGAATCCCAAAGACTTCACATATACAAGAAATGACTCTTTAGTCAATGACATAATAAAAGGATCCATAAGCATAACACGTATAGGAATATACTCAAAGACTACATTTCTTTTGTCAACAATATCGCTTACATAATTATACTTAATTTCTATATGCTTGCCTTTACTGTGATATTTGAGATCCTTGGAAAAAGCTATTGTAGATTTATTGTCACAATACACTGTAACAGGACTCCCTCTATTCTCAGTAATTTTCAAATGTTTTAGGAACCTTCTTAGCCAGACAACTTCTTGTACAGCCACTACATAAGCCGCATATTCGACGTCCATTGTCGACCATGCTACACAAGCTTGTTTTTTACTGTTCCATGAGATGACATCACCATTCAGCAAGGAAGTATAATCCGATGTGGATATTCTATCATCAAGGTCTCCTGCCCAATCTGCATTTGTGTAGCTTTTCAGGCTCAACTTTGATCCTTGAAAGCAGAGACAATAATATGTTGTCTCTTTGAGATATCTAAATATTCTCTTCACTGCTTTCCAGTGTCTCGATCCTGGGTTTGACTGGAAACGGCTAACCAAGCCAACAACGTAGCTAATATTAAGACTTGTACACAACATAGTGTACATTAAACTACCAACGACACTAGCAAATGATTTTTTCTTCATGTTATCTATCTCATCAGGAGTCTTGGTATACATGCCCTTGCTCAGAAAATACCTCTTGCTAAGGAGTTTGTTCAATATTACAATTTGATATATTAAAGTGTTGTAACATCTTAGTAATATAAGCCTCTTGAGACAAACCCAAAAACTTTTTTGATCGATCTCTAATGATCTTCACTCCTAAGATATACTCAACTTCTCCCATATCTATTATGTCAAATTGTAATAAAAGCCATGATTTGATTTTTATCATAAACTGTATGTTATTTTCAATTATTAGTGTAAAATCAATATATCACGATAAGATAACAGTCTTTCCTTTATCCTCCTTGAGGTAAACGCAATAATCCTCATTGATTATTTTGAAACCATAAGATAAAATTGTTGGTGCAATCAACCCAAGTTTGATCGGGTAAATCATGAATTTTGATGTGTGTGTCAATATGATTAAGTTAGATTTTCATGATCATATGATGTGTGTGTTTGAGTCTTGCATGGCTTGGTGAATCACGCATGAGGAATAACAGAGTGTGCACATCCAAGGGATGAGAGCCGAAGGAAGAGGACTTTAAAGGGTGAGCTGAGGAAGTAGACTTCAAAGACATACGTGAAGGATGACATGGAGACAAGCCATGGGCTTGTGTCCGCATCTGAGGGACGAGAGCCGAAGGAAGAGAACTTCAAGGGGTAAGCCGAGAAAGTGGACTTCAAACTATACGTGAATAATGGACTCTGGAGAGGAAAGAGTAACCTTGTAAGCAGGGCAGTCGACTGGCAAGGGAAGCATTCGACTGACACTGCTGAGAGTGAACTATAGCAGTCGACTGATAAGGGAATCAATCGACTGATCTTTCTGTAAGGTCGAACAACATGTAGCAGTCGACTGGTCTGGAGACCAATCGACTACTTTGTTCAAAATCCAGCCGTTAGATTAGCCGTTAGCTAGACACTAGTCGATTGACCCTAGGGGCAATCGACTGGTGTCGGGGCTGAGCTGTTTTGTTAACAACACTTTCCTCTATTTAAAGAGGAGCTTGAGACTAGCAAAGGGTTAGATTTTATTGTGAAATCCTTGCTCAAGTATTCAAGTGCTCAAGCTCCAAGTCTTCTCTCTTCCTCCTAAACCCTGTCTCTCATCTTGTAAAGAAGAAGAGGATTTGTGAGAGGTTATTCTCCACCGAGCAAGGGAAAGCATTAGCTAGAGATTGCCAGGGAGTGATCCACCAAAGGATCAAGGGTTCGTCCACCTCAAGGATACAGCGTGGAGTAGGAGCAAGTAATCTCCAAACCACGTAAACGGTAAAGAGTTAGCATTGTTCAAATTGATAGTTTGAGTTTTTGCTTGCTCTAACAATTGTAGGAAGAAAGACAATTGGAGGAAAATGCTATTCACCCCCCTTAAGTTGTGCCATCGGTCCCAACAATTGGTATCAATGCACGAGGTCGCCTTCAATGGACTAACCGCCAAGAAGAGCATATTCATCAAAATGACCGGCTCGCACATTCAATCGCCAAAATTTGAATGAGAATTCGCTTGGTGGAAAGAGAGGATGGAGGTATTTTTCAATACCGATTTTGATATTATGTTAATTATGAAAAACGGTTTTGAAGTGCCTAGGGATCAAGAGAACAAGCTACTTGGAAAGATAAGATGGACTAAGAAGCAAAGAGATGACTATCTAGCAAATTCAAAAGTCTTGCATCATTTACTAAGTGTGCTTCCTCAACAAGAAGTAACAAGAGCTGAGAGTTACTCAAGTGCCGAGGATTTGTGGGATAAGCTAGTAGAGCTTCATAAAGGTACTTCGGAGGCAAAATTGACAAAGAGAGATCTTCTCCGATCTCAACTCAACAACATCAAACTTGATAAAGGGGAGAAGGTATCAAATTTGCATGCTAGAATTAAAGAAATACTTAATGGACTAACAAGTGTTGGAAAGCAACTTTCAAACCGAGACATATTGATGAAAGTCATCAATGCTTTCCCAAAAACATCAAATTGGAGCTCAATGGTGGACTCATATTACAAATCCAAGGATCTAGAGAAAACCTCCCTAGAAGAATTTTTCTCAACCAAAAAGTAAGATTGGAGGAGCAATTGAAGAAGCCTAAAAACCAAAAAGTGTAGCCCCGGTGGCAAACAAAGGAAAAAGTAAAAGGAAGAAGGCTCCTTCATCTGACTCGGAAGAATCAAGTGCATCTATGGATAGTGACGTGGAAGCTTACATGGTAAGAAAAATAAGGAAAGTTTTTAAATATTTTTCAACTAACAAGTCATATAGAAGGAAAAGTTCAACAAGCAAAAGTAGAATAAGGAAGACCATATGTTATAATTGTCAAGGAGAATGACATATGAGAGATGAATGTTCTCTTTTGAAGAAAAAGGAAGGAAAGAAGAAATAACAAAAGAAAAGGGGAAGAATGTGCAAAGTTTGAAGGCAACATAGGATGAGTCATCTTCATCGAAAGAGGAGGAGTATCATGTGTCCCATTTTGCTTTAATGGGAATTTAGGATATAGCCTCCACATCATCCGAAATTGAAGAAAGGAAGAGCTCAAGTGAAGATAAAGGGAAGAGCTTAAGTGAAAGGGGAGGCTCAACTTCGGATTCGGACGTCTTGGTAAGTAAGGTATATAATCTACCCACTACTACTTTAGTTAAGATAATTTCTAGCACAAATGATGACTTGTTTAAAGCTAGGAAGAAAATCAAATATTTGAAAAATAAAATTTACATGCTAAATAAAAAATTAGAATCCATGGCAATTAGGAATGATATGCATGTTTCTTCTTCTTCTAGTTTAAATGATTCATACTTGGAAGAAAAAATAGGGAATTAACGAAAAAAGTAGATAATCTTACTAAAGCCCTTAGAAAATTTGAAATTGACTCAAAAACCCTAGACATGATCATTAAGAGCCAAAGGGCAAGTTTCAAGAAAGAGGGATTATGTTTTGGAAAATCTAGCAATGAAAAATCCTATCATTGTCTACTTGCGAGAGGACAATCTAATGCAAAAACCCTAGATAGGAAGTGGATCCCTAAGGAGTTCTTGGTCAACCCAATTAGAAAGTATTTCTGTTGGGTATCAAAGTCAATCCTCAAACGTTAGAGGATTTAGGTTTAGTCAACCATATTGTTGAAATTTTAAAATTTTGAAAAATGGTTGACTTGAGACTTTAAGGGGAGCACTTAGTCCAAATAGAAATTCATGATAAAATGGGCTAAATAGGGATTACCTTAGTACATCTCATAATGACTTGATTTATGTGTTTATTTGTGCATATGCGATGTTAGGATGATACTCATTATTCACATATGCTTGTGGCACTTTGGTGATTATAAATTGTATTACTTTAGCAATAATAGATCAACTATGGGGAAAGTAAATGTTTGATTAATGGGCATCTTGCCCATAGATCATAGTTAGACATTTCAAATGTTTAACTGGCGAGTGATTCACCTTTTGCCACCAATAGTTAAACATTTCAAATGTTTTAAAAATAATTCTATGTTTTATTTGATATGACATAGATTTGAAAAAACATAAGGGTTCAAAACTAGGATTTGATTTTGATACATAATTGAAAGGTTTCAAAGTTTTTGAGTTTTGGTCAAAAATTCAAAAATATTTTGAGTTTTCATGAAACCATATTTTACCCTGTCAAAGAACATCAAAAGAAATTTGTTTGCAAAATTTCATAATTTTTCAGATTTTATTGAATTTTTAATGCATTTCTGAATTTTAATTCAAAAGGCTGAAATTTGAGACTGATAAGTATCAATCAACTGGTGTAGAGGACCAGTCGACCGAAGACTCAGTGAAAGGGCAATTCGATGAGACCAGTCGATTGGTAACTGACTCAGTCGACTAGTATCTGTATTTTCTGATTTCTATGTATTTTCAGAAGTTGAAACCTTGTCCTTATTTGATACCATAGGTTAACATTGTTTGGAATAATCTTTTTGATGGTGTCAAAGGGGAAGAATTGAAGGGTTTATCTTAGAATCTAACTTATTTCTTCATGTTTGTGAAAAAAAAAATTGAAAATCATGTGGTAAAGCATAGGTTAAGGGGAATGATGCATATTTATGCTTCTTAGTATAATATGTTTTTAATTTTCAATTGTTATCTTTGTGCCTAACTTAAACATATTACCACACATCAAAAAGAGGGAGATTGTTGGTGCAATCGACCCATGTTTGATCGGGTAGATCATAAGTTTTGATGTGTGTGTCAATATGATTAAGTTAGGTTTGTATGTTCATTTGATGTGTGTGTTTGAGTCTTGCAGACTTGGTGAACCACACATGAGGAATAACGGAGTCTGCGCATCGAAGGGACGAGAGCCGAAGGAAGAGGACTTTAAAGGGTGAGCTGAGGAAAAAGACTTCAAAGGCATAAGCGAAGGATGACATGGAGATAAGCCGCGGGCTTGTGTGCGCATCCGAGGGATAAGAGCTGAAGGAAGAGAACTTCAAGGGGCAAGCCGAAGAAGTGGACTTCAAAGCATACGTGAAGGATGAACTCTGGAGAGGAAAGAGTGACCTTGTAAGCAGGGCAGTCGACTGGCAAGGGAAGCATTCGACTGAAACTGCTGAGAGTGAACTGTAGCAGTCGACTGATAAGGGAATCAATTGACTGATCTTTCTATAAGGTCGAACAACATGTAGCAGTCGACTGGTTTGGAGACCAATCGATTACTATGTTCAAAATCCAGCCGTTAGATTAGCCGTTAGCTAGACACTAGTCGATTGACCCTAGGGGCAATCGACTGGTGTCGGGGCTGAGCTGTTTTGTTAACAGCACTCTCCTCTATTTAAAGAGGAGCTTGAGACTAGCAAAGGGTTAGCTTTTAGTGTGAAATTCTTGCTCAAGTGTTCAAGTGCTCAAGCTCCAAGTGTTCTCTCTTCCTCCTAAACCCTAGCTCTCATCTTGTAAAGAGGAAGAGGATTTATGAGAGGTTGTTCTCCACCGAGAAAGGGAAAACATTAGTCGGAGATTGCCGGGGAGTGATACATCGAAGGATCTCGTTCACCTTAAGGACACACCATAGAGTAGGAGCAAGTAATCCCGAACCACGTAAAAGGTAAAGAGTTAACATTGTTCAAATTGATAGTTTGAGTTTCCGCTTGCGCTAACAATTACAGGAAGAAAGACAATTGGAGGAAAAAGCTATTCACCCCCTCCCCCTCTAGCCGTGCCATCGGTCCCAATAAAAATGACTTCATTAAATCTTATATTCCATTGTTTTGACGCTTACTGTAGCCCATATATAATCTTTTTAAGTCCACATACTTTATCCTCTTGGCTTTCAGTAATATAACTTTCTGGCTGTATCATATAGATTTTCTGTTTCGATTACAATTAAGGAAAGTCATTTTTACATCCATCTGATATAATTCCATGTCATAATGTGCTACTATAGCTAAAATGACATGTATTGACACAAAATTATATCAAGAGAAAATATCTCTTCAAAATCAACACCCTCCATTTGGGTATATCCTTTTGCAACTAGAAAAGCATTGCATCTATTAATCGATCCGTTTGCCTTCTTTTGATTTTGAGAATCCACTTATTCTCAATAGTCCTTCGGCCCGGAGAAAGATCGACTAAATCTCAAATTTGGTTCTTTCTCATAGACTCCTTTTCTTCATCTATTGCAATTCTTCATTTTTCTCTAACTGAGCATCTCAATCCTTCTTTAATCGTTCGAGGTTCCTCATCATCAATAGAGAGAATCATTAATGTCTCATTCTCATTGTCAAATCTTCTTTGAGGAATAATCATGAGACTACTCTTTCACAAGTCAGACTATTAAGAAACTAAAACTGATTCATTCATTGGTAAATCACTCCTACTGGATTGACTAGATTCAGGATTCTCTTGTAATACCTGATTTGTTAATAAAGAAATAATATCCTCCTCCTCTATTGCAAATATAGGAATTGATTTATCAACTTCACCTCTTGTTGGGAACTCGATTTCAAGAAAAATGGCATCTCTTGACTCTATTTCATAGATGGTTTCATCTTATTGCTCACCAATGAAAACATATCTCTTAGAAGTATCAGAATACCTTACAAAGATACACTTTTTACCCCTTGGTCCTAGTTTTTCATATTTGTGAGTCTTATCATGAACATAGGCAGCTGACCCCTAAGGTCTCAGATTACTTAAATCTTCTTTTCTGTCTATCCAGCATTCATATGGAGTAGATGGAACAAACTTAGAAGGCATTCGGTTAAGTATATAGGTAGCAGCTAATAATGCATCTCCCCAATAGTAAATTGACAAATTTGCTTGAGTTATCATAGACCTAAGCATATATAATAGAGTTCGATTTCTTCATGGTGAAGGATTGAAGTTGAACCACCAAGAGGTCCTTCTTGACTTTTCTTGATTCGTTCGACCCTTCATTTAACTCAATGAGCTTTTCCCAAAGCTCTTTGGCGGAGTTTAATGACCCAACTTTGTTCAATTGCTTCTTGGAGAGACCACATTGTAGAGTTGTTGTGGCTTTTGCATTTGCTTGATCTTTCTTCATTATTTCTTTTGTCCAATTTTTGATTGGAAGATGTGCTCCTCTCTCATCCTTCAGAATCTTAAAACCATCTACAACACTAAAATAATTTTCATTATAGTTCATTAAATAATACTTCATTTTACCTTTCCAATAAGCAAAGTCGTTGCTATCGAAGAACGGTAGTCGTGAGGTGTTATATCCCTCTTGAAAAGTCATCTTGCTATTTCGGTTGATGGTGAGTTCTCCCAAAATGAACCGTGCACTGATACCACTTTTTGGGATCAGTCGGATGGCTAGAAGGGGGTGAATAGCTCATCTTCAAAATTTCGTTGATTCTTTCTGCAAGTGTTAGCCTTGGACAAGAGGAAACAAGATAAACAATGAAAACAATGCTAACACAAAACCTTTACGTAGTTCGGAGATTGCTTGCTCCTACTCCACGGCGTATCCTTGAGGTGGACAACCTCTTAATCGTTCGATAGATCAATTCCCAGCAATCTCCAGGTAGAGCTTTCTCCTTCTCGGTGGTGAACAACCTCTCATAATGTTCTCTTCCTCTTACAAGTTGAGAGTTAGGGGTTAGGAGGAAGAAATGAGCTTTGAAAGCTTGAGCATTTGATCAGGAAGATTTCTCACTTAAGAGCTAACCCTTCTCAAGTCTCAAAGCCTCTCTTTAAATAGAGGAGAGTGTTGTTAACAAAACAGCTCAACCCCGATACCAGTCAACTTCCATCCAGACCAGTCAGCTGGTGCTCAACCAACGGCTAGCCAAATGATTAGTTTTCGAACAAACTAGTCGACTGTCATCCAGATCAGTCGACTGATCCTACTGTTCGAAATTTAGAGAACATTCAGTCGACTGGTGTCCCTACCAGTCGACTGATCTTATTACACACTCACACTCATCCTCTCTGGAATCACCCTTTGAAGTTCTCTTCCTTTGGCTCTCGTCCCTCGGATGCATCCAAGCCCTCGACTTGTCCCGATGTCATCCTTCGTGTATACCTTGAAGCCTGCTTCTCTCGGCTCCACTCCATTACTCCTCGTCCGGCGGTCACTCAGATGCACCACCCTTCACCGACTCAAGGACCCGAGCACCAGGATGAGATCTCTCATATGTGAGTTCCATACTTGGCCGCACCAAGCTCCCCATGTGTGTTCCACTAAGTCCTGCATGACTTACACACACATCAAATCCACATGAAATTCTAAGTTAAACTTATTGACACACACATTAAAACTCATGATCGTACTGATCAAACTGGGTCGATTGCACTAACAAGTAATTCCTTGCACAACTTGGTAAATGAGATACGCCTTTCATAGCATCCCCATATACATAGTGCAGCTTGTTGGGACCTTGTCGTTTAGCTATAGGGGGTGAATAGCTATCTCTCGATTTTTACTCCTACACGTTGTCAGTGCACAAGCGGAAATACAATTAAACTAAAACTAACAACTAAGAAGACACACTAATTTACGTGGTTCGGAGATGAAGCTCCTACTCCACGGCTGTCCGTAAGGTGGACGATCCTGATCCATCGGTGGATGACTCCCCGGAAGACCTCCGACTAGCTCGTGTAGCTCCTTATGGGTGGAGAAACCTCGCCACAACCCGCAACACCTTCCTGAGCTCTTAGACTACTAATTGGTCTTTAACCAAAGCCAATTTCGTCAAGAACACTCAGCCAAAACCGAGCCCCTTTAAATAGTACTTTTGGCTGAAATGACCGTTACCAGTCGACTGGTCCCACTCAGATTCAAACGTTACAGCCCAACGTTCGAATTTCAGCTGTCATCAGTCAACTGGTCCAGGATTAGTCGACTGATCTTTTTGTGGACTTCATCAGTCGAGTGATTCAGCATCAGTAGACTGGTCCACCCTTACACCTAAGGTTTCCCTTCCCCGATGATATTTCTCTCAACACTCGAACCCTAGGATTTCCTTCCCGAGTACAATTCCCTCAGCACTCGACCCCTCACGACTTAGCTGACTCTTCATCCAGCAGCCTCGATCTGTTGCCTTCAAGCCATCTTCAACTTTGGCTCTCGTCCCTCAGATGCATGCAAGCCCACGACCTGTCTCCCATGTCACCCTTCGCGTATGCCTCGAAGTCCGCTTCCCTCGGCTCATCGTCCCTGCTTTGTCCATGATCCCTCGGATGCATGGAAGCCCCCGGCTTGTTTCCCATGCCATCCTTCATCGTTCCCGAAGCCGTCCAACTAAGTCCATGTGTATCCTGCAAACTTGCACACTCAAATACATATATCAAATACAAGGGTGAATCCTAACTTAAACCCTTTGCTCAAACATCAAAACACATGGTCACTCCGAACCATAGATTGCCCCAACACAGTTATCCTACCACGCCTTAGCAACGAACGAATTAATGTCCTGTTCTTGTAGTTGTCTAGGATAGGAAACTCTTCCTACTCGAGTTTTCAAAATAATCGATCCAGCCTTCCCATATATCCTTGGATTCCAAGACTTGGACTGTAATCTATCTCCTCTATCCATTCTCATAGCTCATTCCGCCACGCCTCACGACGGGTCAATGTGGTTATAAATCTCGGCATCTGAAGTTAAAAATTACAATGTTAGTATAGAATCGACAAACCAGTAACAAAACTAGTTCAATTCAATTCACATATATACATAACCCCACAGAGTCATAAACAGATAAGAAAAATAAATTTTCTTTATTTGAGGAACCCCGGTTGACTAACGTACTGGACTGATCGATTAGGAAACTGAATCTTCAGTCTGGGTCAATTATCCTTATTAGAACTAATCTAATTAGATGGGAATATCTCATCTAAGTTGTTCTTATTTAATTCTAGCTCATTTAATTCAGAGTCAGACTTACTGATCAAACCAAATAAATCGGTTCTAGTTTGTATTTGACTGATCTGATTAAACCAATCAATGATTTGAACTAGACATGAGTCTGATTGACTAACCTAATTTGGTTAAATTAACTAATAATTTAAGTCTGGTTGGACCAACTTAGTCTGATTTAAATGAACAAACTTAATCTAATTTAATTATTCTGATCTATCAGAACAAATCTAACTCATTTAATTAAATTTGGTCCATTGATTTAAATCTGACCCATTTAATTAAATTCGGTCCATTCATTTAAATCTGACCCATTGTTACACTGATTTGATTTTAACAGAAGCATGGAAAAATTTGGTTAACATGCTAAGTTTTTTTTTTAAAATAATACAAAAAAACACCTTTTTTCCTTTTAATGGACGAACGAAATCCAACGAAACCGAATGTTTCCCTTTTTTTTTCCGCCGCTGCCCACACCTTATTTTTCGGCCGTCCATAGTCGTTGCTGTCGCCGGCTCGTCTCCACCGCAAAGCATTTGCCAGCCACAAGAAGTAACCACTACATGGTCGCAGTTTTTGCGGCTTGAGACGACATTGTCTTAGGAGGAAACCACGGCACGCAGTCGGGGTTTATCGGTGACTTGCTTAACACATAGCAAGCAAGGGCTCGGGACCTCTGCGGACATTGGTATCTCCGAGCGCCCTGTCAATGGCAGAAATCGTGACATTGTCGCGATTTAATGGTGATTCGTCCAACAATATGGAATAGGTTTATTTAGAATTATAACAAATTTCGTTTCATCGTTTAGAAAAGGATATTGCTATGATACCATTATAGATTGTAACACATGATGTAAAGCATGAAACATAGATTTAATTCTGTAAAAAATTTATAGTGATTTGATGAAGATCCCATCTTTCATGAGCAATCAACAACAGTAACTCGTGACGTTCGTGCTTATTGTCGGAAGTGTGATCATATAATCAGAAAACTCTTTCACTTTTTCACGAACCAAATCCCACTCAATCTTGAATGAGGTTCTTCCTTAAAAAGATGACACAAAATTTATACCTCTCGTATTCTTCTTACTTGTACTTGAACGAGTCAATTTCTTTCTACGTCTTCTTATCCTCTTCTCGTTCGATTTCTTTCTACGTCTTCTTATCCACTTTTCGATGGCTTATATACGAGAGGAAAGCGAAAAGAAGAGTGGTGAGGGAGAGGTAACGTATGCATCAACTGTACATGCCCACGCTCTTGGTAACGTGTATATCCACTGCATATGTTTTTCATCTAATTCATAGATTATTCAAGTTAATAATTATTTACAATTTTTTTCATATAATTTAGAGACACAGTGTAAAAAAATAAATTCCTGTCGTCACAGGAAGATGCCTCGAGTATCTTTATAAGTTTGACGTGATGCCTCGCTGGCAAGGTTCGTAGAATCGCGATCCTACACAGGATCAATTTGGGGTCGGGATCGGATCGGTCAGGATCGGATCGTAAAATCGTACGATCCTATCAAAAACCCTTAAAATGAAAAATATACAATTTTTATTAACACTATAATGAAAATAATCACGTTTAACTTCAAGAATATTCTATTTATTACAAGATGATCCAATTTAATTGTCAACCTATTAGATAATAGACATCTAAAGACTCATTATTTTAGAAAAAAGATATAACATAATATTATTAATCAAAAACTAACTAAAAAATAATTAAATAGATATTTAAATAATCTTAAAACACTAACATTAATGATGTAAAAGATAAAAAAAATAATAAAAAAGATTAATAATCTTCTGAGTCTCTTAAAAGGCTTTAAACAATATTTTTTGGGATTCAATCTTAAAACTAACTTGTAGATCTTTGAACGAGTTTCAATTTGATATATTATAGGTCGCGTGGTTCAATCCGAGTCAAAAGTTATGACCTCTTAAAGCTTTCATCGATCCTGTTCCGATTCTGTTCCGATCCTGTCCGATCCTATACGATCCTGTCCGATTCTGTCCGATCCTACCGATCCTGCTGCGATCCTGTTACAAAAAACGATTCTGCGCGATTCTGGATCGTTTTCTGCCGTAGGATCGTAGGATCGTACGATCCTACGATCCAGGATCGCGATTCTGCAAACTATGCTCGCTGGAGTCTCTCCCGACAAGCGAATACGTTAATTACAATTAATAAATGAAGAAATGCCCCCTTATTAAAAATAATGTTTTTGACCTAATTTAGGGTTTCAGATGTGGGGTTTAGGGAAAAGAGTGGACGTAATCAGTTAATTTCATCACTTGGACTTTATTTTCCACGAAAGTAAACAAAGATTGATTAAAATGTGGAGCAGTTACAGCGTGACTACTGTCAAACTGAATTCGGTATGAACCTAGCAAATAATATAAAAGTATATAAAAACATATTTTTAGAATACAGAAATTTTTGGAATGAAAAATACGATGAAAATAAAACTATATGTTTTTCCCAATTACACAAGGAGCTAAATTTTCCTCTCTGACAAATCTCTTACCATCCTTTCCATTTGAATCTTCTTCTTCGAGCTTCCTTAATAATGGGCCGAGTAAAGGTGCCACTATTTTAAAATAATAAACATTTACATTGAAATTGAGATGCCACTATTTTAAAATAATAAACATTTACATTGAAATTTGGTAGCACGATGATGCGTTTGAATTGAATAAATCGAACCGTATCAATTTTTTTTGTTCGAAGTAATTGAATTGACTGATTTTAACTAAAAAAACGAATCCATAAAATATTAATTAATTCGATTTTAATCGAATTAACAGATTTTTAATTAGTTTTTTATATAAAAATAAAATTTAAAATTTCAATTTTTATCAAAAAAATCAGTAATTTTAATTCAACCGAATAAAAAATTTTAAAATCAAACCAAACGAATAACTCACTTTGTTTTTAAAAAAATTAAAATTTTGAATAAACCGAATCAAATTTTAAAATTCGATCAATTCAATCAATTTATTTAAAATTTTTACTAAGTACAACAATAATTTGACAGAAGTCATCTTATTGTGACAGAAAAACACATAGGACCATTGCATAAAGCATAATAGAATAAAAATTATCTATGCTTTAATTAAGCAAGAAAAAGAAGAGATTAAAACACTACTGACTGCATTGTTTAAACTTTCCCAAAACCATCTCAATTCAACAGATACACAAACGGATGCCACCTTTCATCATGTCTAAGGAAAACAGAAGGCTCAATATTTATTGCTTTTGAAATTTCAAAATCTAAGCCAATCGCAGGGGGAAAAAAAATCGTCTATGTACTCTGATATCTCTCATTTGTAAATCACCTTTCAAAATTATCTGACTTGGCTAGCAGCAGGCAACAGTTTCTAGACATGGTTTGGTTTTGTCGTAGCTCAGGCGCTATAAAATTGTTGTTGGGAGATTTAACTGGGTTCAGGGGGCACTAGCTTCAGGCTTCGCATCCACTCGCACAAACTGTAATCGTCAAAGTGAACGAAGCTGCATTTTAGCTTTGTTCTTTGCTCAGGGGTTAAGGTGCGAAGCTGAGGGAATCTTGCCTCCTGATTTATGAAACGATGAACATGGGTTAGCAATGAAACTCTATATAATTTTTCCTATGCAACAGACCCTTTGGAATAAAAGGGAATTTTTACCTGCTCGTAAGGAGGATCCTTGTGTGCCGGTATCAAACGAGAAACAAAATACCGAGCCTGGGAGCTTCCCTCCTGTTCCGACATTGAAGCATATCAGTGTATGGATAGATCTTGGGAAGCTACCATTGGTTATGATGGTTAGCTAATTCAACAATTCCTAGTCTAATATTTCATATTGATTTGGAGAATTAAGGAATTTTAGAATAGAACGGAAAAATGAAGATTAAGACGTGTAGGAAAAAAAAAATCCTGAAGGTAACGACGTTAAAAAGATACGTAGAGGAAAACAAACTTTAAATGAAAGAATCCGAGGAGCTGGGAAACGTTGCTCAGATAGTTCCTCTGCTAATGTTTTGCAAGCTGCTAAAGCTGCTGCACTATTTCCTTCTTGAGCTGCAAGCTTGGTACCCTGAAATAAAAAACGACCAATCGATTGTGAATGCTGAATGCGTAGTAGAGTGAAAAATTGGGAGCAATTTTAATATTTTATACACCAATGACGATTGGAAGTAAAATGCATAAGTGATGTAAACTATAAACTTGAAAGCAATACAGTATGCCATTAGCATTTTCCGAAAAAAAGAGAGTAGAAATGACACCTATGTGAAGCGATCAGAAGGTAGAATGACATGTGCAGTATATTTAGCTGAACAACTGAAGCATTCATAATAATGGATTGATAGATTATATTGGATCGGAATTTTCATGTTTACAAAGAGAAAGGGAAGCCTAATTTTGAAGTACCCACTCAACTGCAAGTCAGAAGTAAATTGAATATAGGTTGATTTTTAAGCGTGCAAGAATACAAGAAAAACAGAGAAACTGAAGAATTATAGCCATACTGTTCTACATTTTACATGTGCAAGCGTAATGCTGGAAAGAACATCATGGTGGAACAAAAAGGACTACAATATGATATTTGACAGGAGCACAATGAGTATGAAACTACGTGATAACAAAATCAAATTGTTTCAAAGTAAACATGCTATTGTAAAATTTATGTTAATCAATAGCAATTAGATATGGAGATAATGCATACTTGAAGCTTTGTGCTTCCTTTATTAAATTCTAACAAACCAATATTTTTGTGAATAACCAAGAAATCACAAGGACCATTTTACAATAATAAAAAGCTGACTAGATTAGGTACTTCAGTGACTTAAAAAGAACTACTTAGCACTAATATCAAGGAAACTAATGTAAGATTGGCAATGTACATATTTATAATACATTGAAATTATCAGAAAAAAGACCAGATTTACCAACCTGCCTAACAAGACAAATCAGAAGTGTAGACTAATTTACTCAAACAATCTGCTAATCATTTTGACGTTTTTAGTTCATGTATATACTAACATGAAGGAAAGTCAAAAACTATTGAGAACATCCATCTCGAGACTAGATAAGAGTTATCTAACATGTTTTAAATTGCAAGAATAAGAATGATGTAGTTTTTCCAACCATGAAAGCGCTGAAAGTGACTTACCAACCATATGAAAATATCTGTTCCATGGTCAAGGACCACAGCTGCATTAGATTGCATAGCAAGATCATATGCTGGCAACTCCTCAAAGGTACCTCCTTCGTGATGCATCAGACATCGAGGTGCCAACATCCGAAGGGACAAATCAAATGACGCATTCAAGAACAAGTTTCTTAAGACTGACCTTTCATCCTCATGACCAACAATATTTCCTAACAGCGATCCCCTTCTAAGATGGAATAAGCTTTCAGGAAGAGTTGATAACTCCCGAGGAAACTGATAAAGCTTGGACTTGGGTGGCTGAGAACCAAACTTGAAAGCAATATCCTTAACTCTTTCATCTACTGTAAGTCTCATATCAATAGCGTCAGAAGATGTTTTAGCATGCAAGAGAGCTCTCTTAGCAATAAGCACAGCAGCTACGTCTTCTTGGATACTTCTAAGATACATGGATACACTATCCACAGTAGGTAACCTCACAGTAATCACTCTAGAAATGTCAGCCTGATATATATTTGAACAATGAGCAGCAAATTGGAAATAAACATAGTCATTCTTAATATCTTCTTTAGTTTCCATGGACATGGAAAAGCTCTGTGTTTCTTCAACACTATGCATCTGGATACAAAATGAAGAGTCATTCTTGAATGTTTCATGTGAATCAGCAGTGGCCTCTTCTCCTGGTCCAATGACTTGAGTCACAAGAATATCATCCGAACAGCGTATTTCAAACAATCCATGTGAACCAGAAGCCCTCATGGATGCTCTTTGCAAGTTGACACCAAATGCTTCTCCAAAATCATCATGAAGTATCAGTACACCACCAGAGCTTTTTGCTAGAGGCTGTAGGACAGGAATCCTAACTGGACATGTACCTGCACAAAGAATATCCACTGTAGTCTCATGTCGGAGTGCTTCTCGACCAAGATGTTCCATCCACTTCATAGCTGTCCTCTCCATGTATGCATAATTTGGATGAGAAACTGAGTGTGGAACTGATCCAGGTCCATAAGTATTAGGACCACCAATACAAGCAATGATTCTGCAATTGCCTCCTGATCTTTTGATGATTCCACGTGTCATATCAGCTGATGGTCCACGAATGATTGCTAGAGCAACCTCCACTGCTGTACCTATGCATCGGTCACGAGATGCTTCTGGAATGTTGAGTTTATATGGCCTTAGTGATGAAACTATAGTGTGCATCACAGGAAGTGAAGCATGTGCAGGTGACAAATAAACACCAGAGCCATATATGAGAGCTCTCAAAGATTCTTCAGTGGGCGGTTTGTCACCTGGTATGGTATCAGCTGATGCCACTGAACCCTCTGAAAAATCATACACCGACACTGTCCGCCCATATGTTATGACACCAAGCCTTGTAGTGGGGGGCAGGGAGTCAACAAAAGCATGTAAAGAACCTTGGAGATGCTGGAGATGTGCTTCATCTAAGCATTCATCAATTACAAGAAAAATAGGTGCAGTCATTCTCGAGTCAGAAACTGGAAAAAAACCTGGCCGTTTATTTCCTATCTGAACATAATCAATAGCTGAGGAAGAGAGTTCTGGCCAGTTTTGAAGATCTTCCATTCTGGGAACTTTATATTCGCCATCACTGCTATTCAACCTCTGACATATTACACACTGCCACTGTCCTGATCCAATTAGAATTTCACAGTAAAGGTTTGCATAAGCCCCGCAACTTTGACACCGATAAGGTTCACGGTGTACAACCTCAGGACCAGGTGCAATTTCTCTCCCAAGGGAGACCAAAGCTCCAAAACCCAAGCTAGGCACATTTGCAAGTTTTTTACGCTTTAACACCTATCATGGGAAGTAATACTTGGAAAATTAGCTGAAGATGCCTAACCCTATTATTAAGAACTTATTAGCTGAAGGGCAAAAGATCATATGCTTTAAGTTAATTTTGCAAATAATAGAAAGAAAACCAATACACCTTCTAACAGCATTTGATTGTCCGACCCAAATTCATCTATGCAAAAAGGTTGAAATGGTATAAAAGAACACTGAGAAGATAAGTAAACCAAAAAGAAGAAGAAGAAGAAGAAGAAAACAATAATACAAGTTGATAGGAAATTTTATTTATAGCATCACAATAAATACCTTGTGAGCAGAAAATAGAACATACGGGGACTCAAAAGTAGACTCATCCAGACCGGCAGAATGGTGCAATGGTAGCTCATGGGATCCATTGGAATAATGAGGCGATGAGGATGTTGGTAAAGTAGATCCCGATGAGAATGGTACTGGTTGAGGGGTCGTCGGTGTAGCTCGGAAAGGCACTGCCGCTGGCTGAAGAGGTGGAGAGAAACGTGGTGGTCCGGGAGGAGTGCTGAACTGTGAAACGGCAGTGTTAACATGGACTCTGTCTCCTGATGACAGTGAGCTAGGCGACTGTGATGATGTGCGAGGCAGTTGGTTTTGTTCGGGTGGCAGAGGAGAAAATGTTGATGGAGAGGAGAATGCAGGTGGAGTAGGCCGTCGTTCAGGTCTAGGCATTGGGGTATTAGGAGTAGCAACTGGAGGAGAGTAGCTCATAGAAGGAGGTGGAAGCGATGAAGCATCCATGGGTGCTCAAGTTCCTTTCTTGGTAGATCAAAATCCTGTCAGTAAGAAGAACAAACGATAAACCTAATGATTATATGGAAGAAAAATGTTAACAAAACCACCACGAGACCGATTGAAAACGAGCTTCAATTCAGTAAAAAGATGGTATTCATAAGGAAACAAAACCAACCCAAAACATCAATTTATAATCAGTAGTAACAATGAATAAAGGCAAAACACATAACAAAAGGAGCAAAACCAAAAACCCGACGAAATCAACAAGAAAAGATTCAACTTTGCTACAACAACAGACGATCAAAGAGCGAGAATCGAGCAGAGGAAGAAAAAAACCAGAAACCCCACAAAACGAAAATGAAACTAACCAATGCTTCAGAATATCTTTACTTTAAAAAAACGGAAGGTGAAGCAAGGGAGCAGAAAACTTACTTGGCCGTCGTCAGCGACGATGGAGTATAGCGACCCTAATGATTCAGTCAAAATCTCTGCGTTTCTCTCAGTCTAATTCGATTGAGTTTACGGTGGAACTCGGAATCAAGGACCTGAGCGATTGGAAGGATTGAAATGAGGCATCAGACGCGAACCAAAGATGAAGCAAAATGGGGGAGGGGGAGGGGGAGAGAGGGGGCGGGAATCGACCGCCAGCGCCCTCGGCTCTCCCTCGTCTGATGCAGCTGCAAAGGATGGAATGCCCGATCTAGGTCTCCTGCCTAGCAGCCTCGGGCTCGGAGTCCCTTGCCCGGGCTCACTCTTGTTCGAGGGTTCCAATCGTGGGTTTGGGTGAATCCGAATCCGAATCCGAAGCCGTAAATCCTTTAAGTACGGAAAGAGGAAAATCTTGGAAACGGGAAAGAAACGGAGGAAATATAGGAAACAAATTTGGTACGGACACCCCTGCTATTTGTTATAATTAAGAAAACATCCGTTTTTTTTTCAAAAAATTATTAAAGGAAGTCTCCATTTTAAGACAATACTCAAATGAACATCCTTTTTTATTTCATAAAAAAAACATTATATTTTATTTAATCGTTTCAAGGTGCGCCTTTAAGAAAAATTGTAGAATAATTTTGATGAAAAATACACTAAAATTATTATATGAGTTGTAAATTTTAAAAAATGTCAAAATAAATTACAAATTCTATTATAAGTTTAAAAAACCATTATGTGAATATATATATATATATATATATATATATATATATATATGCGCCTGGATAGACTTCCAGGTGGTCAAATTGCTAAAAGTCATCCAAAGACCATTACCAAATAGATCAAATTTGATGAAGTTCAAGCCCCCGTATAGGTTTCCAGGCATCCGAAATAGGCGATGTCATCAAACGGCTAGTTGGACCTGAACATTATAAATAGAGCCCTTGTGAGCTCTAAATAAACACAACACACTTTGTATTCACTTTCATTCAATCTTATTTGATCCTGCCATATAGTTGGCACCATACGGGCAGCCAACATGGCAAACGACCTAGCCAGTTTCAAGGTCCACGTCATGGTACGGCAGCCAACTCGACAAACATCCTGGCCGGGCCCAGGGTCTTCGTCGGTCGGTCGGACTCAAGGCGGCCGGTTAGAATAAATATAGCGGTTCATCCGGCTGGTCAAACCCGGCCGACCACATTAAGGCTTACACGCCTAATCATTTGGTCGGGTATTGCCGCCCCGCCACATTAAGGCTTACACGCCTCGTTCATCCGAGTGCATCCGTCCGGTAGTCCATTAAGTACATGTTTGATATCCATCCGGGCGGGTCGTCCCGGTGTCCACTCGGTCACTCTCTCGGAATCATCCTGGGATAAAGACAAAATACACCGGCCCAGCTGCCGACAACAGGCTATCATCCTTCATGCGAACTGATACTCTGACAGGCGCGCCGCTTGTCAGAGACTGACAGAAACCTGTCTCTGTCCTCACGTAAGACAAATAGTATACGACAAAGAAGGATGGTTACAGTAGACACAACCATACCATATCTTCTGACCCTGTCAGAAGATCCTGACACAGGCCATACTCATACCGACATCACCATACCATATCTTCTGACCCTGTCAGAAGATCCTGACACATGCCATGCTTGGTCCTTTTCCCCGGCTATATAAGCCACTCCACTCCTCATTTTCAGGTACGCATACATACACGCGCGAGGCCTCTCATTTTTCCAGTGCTCCATTATTTTCTTGTTCATCGGAGTACTGACTTGACCGTCGGAGTGCCTGGCCGGGACTCTTCCCGGCAGGTTTCTAACGGTCATCTTCCTCAGCAGGTTCACCTCCAGTCGGTTGGCCCTGCACCAGGCGACATCCACTTCCATTCGGCCGGAGGACACCCCCCACGACGCTGCCATTCTGCGCGAGGACGCCCCGTCAGCATCCACGTCACGCATCGCTACACCGTCATTCCGGTTGCGGCTCCACTACGCTCGGCGACAGGATCAAATTTGGCGCTAGAAGGAGGGCTTTCTGCCTGATCGAGAGCGAAGAATGGATAACCCCAATCCACTGACGGTTACTCTTTCGCCAGAAGAATATGAAATGCTGATGGCTGCCCGGACACAGAAGGCACAACAATCGCATCCGCCAACCGGTAGTCAAGGGGCCCGGCCCCCTGGGCCCTCTGTACGGGGAAATTCAGAAGGTATGGCTGCTCAGCCCGATCCCCGCGCTCCTAATTTTCCCCGAGCACTTTTCCGGAACGAGGCCCACTCAGCCCCGACCGAAGCTTCAGCGTCCAGCCTGGCGCACCAGACACGCCCAGATAAAGGGAAAGGGTTAGCTGACCCCGCCGCGGCCTGTCCGACTCGCAGCCCTTTCTCCTCACAAATTCTTGGGGATCCCGTTCCCAAGAATTACGATTCTTCACCATGCCAGAGTACTCGGGGGCCAGTGACCCCGAGGAGCACGTCATGAAGTTTGAAAGCTCTGCCCAGTTGCACCAATACCCGGAGGGCGTCAAATGCCGCGCTTTCCTGACAACCCTCTCCGGGCAGGCTCAACGATGGTTTGGCGGGCTCCCGAGTGGATCAGTTGAGAGTTTTGCAGAGGTAAAGCGGCTGTTCCTGCAACATTTTGCAAGCAGTCGGAGGCACCATAAGACCAGCCTCAATTTGTTCGCTCTAAAGCAAGGTCCGAAAGAGTCACTCCGGGCCTACATCCAGAGGTTCAATGGAATAGCTATAGAGGTGCCCAATACCACCTCCGAAGTACTAGTCACCGCCTTCTCACAAGGGCTCCAAGAAGGTGATTTCTTCCGATCCCTGATCAGGAAACCACCGAAGGATTTCGACAGCCTGCTCGGGAAGGCTAGTAAGTATATCAATGTGGAAGAAGCACAAGCCGCCCGGCGGAAGGAAGCGATAGTTAGCCCATCACCTGCACCTCAACACAACAGATCGCCAGGAGGACCGATTCGCAGTCCCCGACCGGCCGATCGGCCCGGAATGAGACCCCAACAAGTGCAGGTGGCACAGGGGAATTGGCCCAACAGATGGGCCCCGTATTGTGCGTTTCACCAATGTAATACGCACAACACTGAGGACTGCCGAGCAGGCAACAGAGCTCGGACCCCACTCGGCAGGGGTCAAGGACGACAAACCCAGCAGGGACGCGGGCGTGGTCAAGGAGCCACAGCCCAGCAAGGACAAAGGCGGGATGCCCCCGCCGCCCGACAATTGTTTCCTCGGCCCGAGCATGAAGAGGTGGAGGAACTTGACGAAGATCAAGCCAATCACCAAAACGCCGTCCGAGGAGGCGTCAATGTGATTTCTGGCGGTCCGACCGGCGGCGATTCCAACCGAGCCAGAAAGACGCAGGTGCGCCGACTGGAAATTCACCAAGTCGGAGTGAGCACCTCTCAAGCTCAAGGGCCCCAAATCAGCTGGGGGCCGCAGGATTTGCAAGGATTGGAGGTGCCGCACGATGACCCGTTGGTCATCACGGCTGTCATCGCCAACTACGAAGTCCACCGCACCATTGTGGACACCGGCAGCTCGGTAAATATTTTATATAAGCGAGCTTTTGATCAACTGCAAATTGAATTATCGCAGCTAGAGTTGGTGGCTACTCCCCTGTTCGGATTTACGGGGAACGAAGTACAGCCGATCGGACAGATACGGCTGGCCGTCTCACTTGGAGAGGAGCCACTCAAGAGAACACGATGGACCACATTTCTGATTGTGGATGCCCCAGCTGCCTACAACGCAATTCTCGGTCGACCGGCTCTCAACGAGTTTAAAGCGGTAGTCTCCACCTACTACCTCAAGGTGAAGTTTCCGGTCGGCGACAAAGTCGGCGAGGTGAAAGGCAATCAGACCGTGGCCCGGCGCTGCTATGCTGATGATGTCCGCTCGGGAGGACAAAAGGCAAGGCGGACAGGTAGCGGCTGCAACATGGTGCAAGCCTCCCCTTGGACAGAATTGCGGGAGGACAAAGAGGAGGTACAACTTTTGCCCGGTAGGGAAGATACCAAGATACAAATTGCTGCAGGACTTCCGGAGGAGCTGAAGCAGTCTCTAATCGACGCCCTCGCTCGAAATCAAGACGTATTCGCCTGGTCGGCGAAAGATTTGAAGGGGGTCCGACCGGAAGTCGCAGAACACCAGCTCCATGTTTACCCGGGCGCGCGGCCGGTCAAGCAACGGAAAAGAGATCGCAGCGCCGCGCAGAATCAAGTCATCCGGGCGGAAGTAGAAAGACTGCTGGAAGCAGGACACATCCGGGAAGTTCAGTTCCCGGCCTGGCTGGCGAATGTGGTGCTGGTGTCCAAACCCAACGACAAGTGGCGGGTATGCATTGATTTCCGAGACCTCAACCGTGCATGCCCAAAAGATTGCTACCCACTTCCACGGATCGATCAAATGGTAGACTCGACGGCTGGCAGCGAGTTCATATCGATGCTGGATGCGTACCAGGGATACCACCAAGTCCCACTGGCGGCGGCCGACCAGGAAAAGGTTAGCTTTGTCACGGCTGACGGCACCTACTGCTACACCGTCATGCCGTTCGGCCTCAAGAATGCGGGCGCCACCTACCAAAGAATGATGAACAAGGTGTTCCGGTCGCAAATGGGGCGTAACGTCGAAGTATACGTCGACGATATTCTGATCAAGACTGCCCGGGCGGAAGAACTAATCCCCGACATTGAAGAAACTTGCCAAACGCTGCGGCGGTTTGGCCTAAAGCTTAATCCGGCCAAATGTTTATTCGGAGCTCGGAGCGGGAAGTTCCTCGGTTATATCGTCACCGAGCGGGGCATCGAAGCAAATCCGGGCAAAATAAAGGCCATTCTAGAAATGCCGGCCCCACGAAATCTCAAGGAGGCTCAGCGGCTGACCGGGCGGATAACCGCCCTATCCAGATTCATTTCCCGATCAGCCGAACGGGGTCTGCCATTCTTCAAGACATTACGCCGGGCCACCAAATTTCAATGGGACGAAGAATGTAACAGGGCCTTCGAGGAGCTGAAAGCTTATCTGGCTGAGTTGCCTACACTCGCCCGGCCGGAGCCAAATGAGATTTTATATGTATACTTGGCAGCTTCCTCCGACTCGGGCAGCATGGTGTTGGTCCGGCAAGAAAAAACTGAGCAGAAGCCGGTGTACTTCTTTGCTCATTTATTTAAAGGAGCCGAGTGTCGGTACACGACACTCGAAAAATTGGGCTACATACTGTTCTTAGCCGCCCGGCGACTCAGACCATATTTCTTGGCTCACCCAATTACTGTATTGACTAACAGTAACTTGGGTCGCGTGCTTACAAATCCGGATGCTTCAGGGCGGCTAGTCAAGTGGACAACGGAGCTGAGCGAATATGACATACAATATCTACCCCGGCCGGCTATCAAGGCTCAGGCCTTAGCCGATTTTCTCACGGAATGGCATCCCGATGAAGCCGAAGGCGTATGGAAAGTGTACGTTGATGGGGCATCCTCTCGGCAAGGAAGCGGAATCGGCGTTCTCATGGTTTCTCCCGAAGAAGAGCGGCTACACCTGTCCGTGCGATAGAACACAAGGCGACGAATAATGAAGCTGAATATGAAGCACTTTTAGCCGGTCTACAAGCTGCCCGGCATGTCGGCGCCACCCGGGTGTGGCTATATTCAGATTCACACTTGCTATACAACAACTGGCCGGTAACTTCGAAGTCAACAGCGACCGGCTGCAAGAGTACATCGATGCCTTTGAGCAGCTGAAGGCGGGTTTCAGGGAGGTACTCTTACAGAAGATCCCTCGAGAAAGCAACTTGAAGGCAGATGAGCTAGCTAAATTAGCTAGTGCAGTCGGATCTTGGGTGGTCCCTCGGCCGGCCTGCCATGCTTTATTCGTTATGCAAATCGAGCAGCAGGCGGAAGCTGAATTGGAGACCGATTGGAGAACTCCCTTGATTGCATTCTTGACCAGGGGAGAAGTGCCGTCCGACCGGGAGGAGGCTCGGCTGTTCAGAAAGAGAGCCGCGCAATACACTATGGTCGGAGATGTCCTCTATAAACGGGCTCACGCCCGGCCATTGCTCAAATGCCTTAGCAGTGAAGATGCAGATTATGTGCTCCGAGAGGTCCATATGGGGGTCTGCAGTAATCATTCAGGAGGTAGAGCCACCGCCCGGAAGGCTCTGTTGGCCGGGTATTATTGGCCAACTTTACAGAAGGATGCCGACCGGTTGGCCGCAACATGCATCTCATGTCAGAAACACCAATGCCTGCCCCACCGGCCAACCGAATAAATGAAGACATCTGCTGTCTCTTGCCCGTTCGACCAATGGGGCATGGATATTGTAGGTCCCTTTCCGATCGCCCCCGCCCAGAAGAAGTTCTTGTTGGTCGCGGTGGATTACTTCTCCAAATGGGTGGAAGCAGAGGCACTGGCTAGGATCACCGAGCAGGCAGTAATTAAGTTCTTATCACAAAACATTCTATGCAGATACGGGATCCCCCACAAGTTGGTTTCTGACAACGGTCGGCAGTTTCAAGGGAAGAAAATCAAAGAATGGTGCGCGGCATACGGCATCCATCAGGCTTTTACATCTGTGGCATATCCACAGAGCAACGGCCAGGCAGAAGTCGCCAACCGGAAATCTTGAGAGGGCTCAAAACAAAGCTGGATCATG
>JAGFNQ010006913.1:0-47904 GCA_024364735.1 Boesenbergia rotunda
AATGTCAAGTCTCACCACAGTGGAAGCAGATCCCTTCCTTAGCCACCCCGTCTTTGGATTTCAGTGTAGTAGACTTGGCATTTCCTTTGGCTCGAGTCTTACCCTTGCCTTTAGACTTCCATTTGCCTTTGCCCTTTTATACCATTAGTATGGTACTAGGTTTAGTCTTCTTGAGATTTGTTTCAGCAATTCTTGGCCCCTTGGACACCTCAAACCGCTCATGCCTAGCTTGCCCTTGATATAGTTGCTTAAGGTGCTCAACCATCATGTGTATCGATGTTCTCATGTTGCTTTTGAAGCTCAAAGTTCAGGGTGGCAAGCGTTAGGCATGCTACATCCAATGCATCATCTTGATGCTTCTTGTAATCATCTTTTTCAACACGGGTAGCGGTAGTGACGGGTGCTTCAAGAAGAGGTTGCTCTAGGACGTACAGTTTTCGTTCTTGTTTAAGGACGATCCTCAAGTTTTTATACCAGTCTAGGAAATTTGCTACATTGAGCTTTTCCTTCTCAAGGATAGATCTCAAATAGAGAGTATTCGACGTAATTGACGATATGGTAATCTACAACATTAAAAATGTATAAATGAGTATCATATCTAATTAATTTAATTAGGCCATTAATTAAATGATGTTCGCACTGAATTATAAAGATTTTGGTAAGGGCTAGTCATGGATATAAGCAAACGTAATTTGCCCAAACTACTAGCTCCAACCCAATAGTGACAACATTCATGTGGGACAAGATCCACATCATACCTTACCTTAAGTTAGCTTTAGCTAATCATCCAAGATTTAGTATGATTAGGTAGGCAATGTTTACCAATTATATCTTATGCAACTCTTGTGAACAAAAGGTCAAGATCCATATTATACATCATCTTGAGTTAGCTTTGGCTAATCGCCCAAGACTTAGTATAATTGTTCTTCAACCTAACTTGCCCAACTTTTGGGATATGCCTCTAAGTTCTCAATCCAATTGAGGTAACTTAGTTAAGTTGAACCCAAAGTTCAATAGTGGGACATCACAATTATCCACTCTCACTCTATCAAGATAAAATGTGCCACTTTGCTTTGGCAAATCCAACAACAAATGATCGAGGTAGTAATGAGTATCAAACTTTTGTAGACATATCGAGTTGACTTAATTAGGATAAATTTATCATCTAAACATGCAACACATACAAGTAATAATATAAGCAATAATCATGACTTAGTTATGACCCATTCACTACGATCCTCTCAAGCCAATGAGAAAATCGAATGGTCAACCTAGGGATAACATCTTCTTATAACTTCATCCTTCTTATAACTTCATCCTCCAATGGACTTTCCACTCTTCATTTTACACATTACAAAATAAAGAAAACTTGAGTTATATTCGAATTTAAATCTATTTTCCAATTAGAAAAATAGAGATAAAGGCACGACACGCAGACCATATTATGAATTACAACATGCATACACACGCAACTACAATCATATTAGGGTTAAGGTCCATAACCATGCACCATGGCAACAAACACACGTAATAGATTTAGGATATCAATTTTTATTATGATTGTAAAAAATGCTCATGAGTCGAAACCATTGGTTATAAAATTTTTGAGTACAATCGGACCATAGCATGCTTTCATATTACGTATGATGATGCTATAGACTTTTAGTTTGATCAACACAAACTTTTGTATCTTGACAAATGCTCATACATTATAGAATCCATAATAAAAATATATCCTATTTCTATATCACATATACAAGTATTTCTAAACTTTGTATGATCATTTGTAAGTGACTCTAATACCACTGTAGGGATATTCATGTGATAATAACATAAAAATGTAGCGGAAAACAAGAACTCTTGAGCAATCCATGAGAAAAATCCATACGAAGTTTGATCTATCTAATAGATATACTTTTGGAGCCTGGCCTTCGCTTATCCCACTAGTTTTTGGTTCGCCAGATCTCTTGCACGTTCAAGTGTCCGTGCCTCTAGAGTATCCACACAAATACGATCTACGTCTCAAAGAAGAACCACCTTAGTTGTACTAGCAACTTGGGATGGTTCACAAACTACAAGAACCTCAACTAGGGAGTTTTGGCCAAGGAGGAAGAAAAAGGAAGAAGAGGGATGATCTTACTAGTCTTTGACAAGGAAGGGTATTTATACTTATCCAATGAATACCAAGGGTCTTTGCTTCTTGAGCTCCTTTCATCTTAATGCTAATAAAACCCAATGAATACTAAGCC
The DNA here is from genome assembly GCA_024364735.1 of Boesenbergia rotunda. Taxonomy (NCBI): domain Eukaryota; kingdom Viridiplantae; phylum Streptophyta; class Magnoliopsida; order Zingiberales; family Zingiberaceae; genus Boesenbergia; species Boesenbergia rotunda. Next base: position 2,250 of record JAGFNQ010006913.1, read on the forward strand.
TCTTGGTATTCCTTGAGACTCTTAATATTCTATTCATAATACCCCTTAGCATTCCTCTTAAATAATATTTCATTAAACCTTTTAATGAATATTATTCATAATTAAGTGGTTGAGTCTAATCTAAATGAGACTAACTCAAATTGAATTCAATCCCATAATCCAATTGTTTTCATTTGAGTCTAACTCAATTAATCAAATGTCGGATCATATTTTAGTCAAACAAAAATCATCTTATCTTTGAGATATCGTATTCTTTATGGGTGACCCAATAGGTTCTCGTAATGTTGACAATGTATCTAAATCATTCTAGATACATAAACAATAAGCGGCATCTAGCAATGCATCTTTGCTACCCAAGTGATGAGAATGTCGAGATCCGACATAACCTTTCTGTGACTATTATAATGTATGACTTTGTCCTTCTATTCTTAATATCTAAATTGATCAATGAGGCATAGACCGTGTCATCCCCTTATTAATCTTTGTGTTTCTTGATCCCCAAGTAGACTTGATAAGTATCTTTTTATTGATCAATTTAGATGCTAAAATCTGTGTTTGACCCATGTTTTACTTGCTTAATGGTGGATTTACCCTAGGTTCTAGGATTTATATTCTTTTTGGACCTAATTGTAAATTTTGATATATTTGAGTTGTTTTGTCACTAAATTTTTGATCTACTTTTGTAGGCTTGGAAGGATCATGGACCTAGGTCATGCTGGGTCAAAGTTGAGTCAAAAGTGGACTGGATCAAGTGATCAAGTGTCAACTAATTTGGGCCGTCCGATGCAAAAACTGTTAGATTTAGGCCATCTGAGAACTTCTTATCAATCCGAGCTGGGATTAAGGTTAATCGAGCGATCAGATCAAGATCTGAAGGTTTCATCCAAATCATAGATCATCTAGCCGTTGGATCAAGCTCGGGAGAATATAGACCGTCCGTTCAAAGATCAAGGGGATCTGAGCTATCCGTTGCAAATTTGGCAGATCCGAGATACCCCGAGACAGATCATGACCCTTGATCAAGATCTGGGGAGTTTGAGTCAAATCGGACGAAGATCAGCTGTTGGATGGAGTTGAAATGATCTGAGCCGCCCACTGTTTTAACTACATAAACCGAACTCCTCTGCTTTGGATCGTCGTCGCGTCTTTGCCAGCTTGTTTGAATTTTCTTCACTTGTTTTTCATTTCTTCGGCAATTTCTCCATCTGAAGGCGTGGCCACCTCGAATTCGACCTTGGAGCAAGATCTGGATCATTGGAAGAGGCTTCAATGGAAATTCTAGCTCGGATTTGCATCGGAACAGGGGCTGATTGAGGGTTTCGTCAGTTCCTGTTATCTGATCAATTTGATCGTGATTTTGTGTTGTTTTCTTCAATCGGAGCTATCTGGAGGGTCTCTGGAGCACTCTGATCATCACCCAATCTTCATCGTAGTCCTTCGTTGCCAGATTAAAGAGATCGGATTGGATTTTCCAGCTGCGTGCAAACCTATGAGCGAATTTGAAATTGGAGCTATTTTTTCCAGTGATTTGTGAGCTGAACGGGTTCTTGGCTTGTCCTTGTGTGATAGCAAGGAGGTTTTGAGCTAAGGGATGGATCGAGATTTAGTTGTTTACTAAATTTCAATTTCTCATGCTGTAATTTCCATTTCTGCAACATTTCTGTTACTGTCTTCGGAATTAGCTGTTGTAGTTTCATTATCTTGAGTGTTCTAGCCTTAATTAGGGTTCATTTTGTAAGGTAATCAGTTAGGGAGTTTGTTTAGTGAACAATAATTGCAATTTCAGTTTAATTCTTGTTTCAATCCTTGCGTATCAGTGCTGTAGCAGCGTGCCAGTTTTTCCTTTCCTCTAGTGTGGTAGTTTTCTTCTGGAGTTCCTGAATTGTGTTCTAAGATAGATTTAGTTTATCTTTTGAAGTGATATTGTAGCTTGTCTCATTTACCCAGAACTCGAATTAAATTTCTGCACTTGATTTCAATTGATGTGTATCAGTTTATTTCTGCGAGAGTTAGCTCAATTTCTGCAAACTAGTTTCCAATTCTGCAATTCTCAGTTAATCCTTTCTAAAATCATATCAAGTGTTATTAGCTTTTACGAATCCTATCTGAACATTAGCTTGGAGAATTTAGTCTCAGCTTGAATTGTTTGTTCTGCATCTAGTTAGTGTAGCATTTCTGAATTCCTGCACTCTTGGTCCGCATTTCAGCATTCGTTTCTGCTTAAGTTTGTTTCTGAATTGAACTGTATTTGAATGCTGAATTTCTTCCTTCATTTCTGAGTATAAATTCACTGATAGCTGGCCTTCTCAAGTTGAAGTGATTTGTTCCATTTCTAAATTGTCAGTTCATTGTTTCAGCAAATTCTGAGTTTTCCTTTTTGTCACTTTAGTTCCATTTCTTGCAAGTTTGTCGCAATTAAGAAATTTCAGAATAATTTGATGTACAACTTGCTTGCCATTCGTTTGTTTTGAGTTTAATTCAGCTGGAGTTAGACGCACTTTTGGAGTATCATTGCATTTGAAATCAGTGAATTTGCATTAAGTTATTTCTGAATTTTAGATTCCTTTTCTGCCTTAGGTTTTCATTTCTTGCAATTAACATCAGATTTCGGCACATCAATCTTCTTCTTTCGCATATCAAGTTTGTATTAAGTTTGAATTCCATTTCACAACCTGTAGTTAATATTTCATATAATGGCAGTTTTTGTTTGCAATTTCTGCGAATCGCATTAGTTGATAAAAGTTGACCTTTGGGTAAGTCCCTTAGTTGCTATTATCTTGTTCAGTTCATTTAATTAAGTTTCCTTCATTTACATTGCATTGTCATTTCTAATTGCAACCAAAATCCCAAATCTTATTTGAAACCCAAAAAATATTAACGATATATAAACTCAAGCTCGAATCATACAATCCTCAACTAGCCCTAGGAAAAATACGACCTGTGGCCCCTTTACTACATTTTATTCTTTGATAGCAAAAAGGGTTTTCAGCTTTTTAAATATCTAAATTTGAGACCCACATTCGTGACAGTTCTTTTGGGTCCATCAAATTTTTGGCGCCGTTGCCGGGGAATCATACTAGTTGAGTTGTTTGATTTTTTTGCTTGTGTGCTCATTTCATATTTTTCTTTTTCTATTTTTACACTTACTGCTATATCTTGTGATCTGATTTTATTTGTTTCATCCTTCTATATACTTGTACTGTGATTTGTTTTTGATTTTATGACCAGGTCTACAGGTGGTGATCTTGAGGACTTTGACCCTGAGATTGAGAGGACTTTCAGAGCTAGGAGGAGCCAGCTTAGTGTTTCAGAGGGATTTGGCATTATTTCTACTCAGTCTATTTCCGCCTATTCAGTTGATCAGATGGCAGACCACCAAAAGACCATGAAAAAACTTGTAGCACCATATGACACTTTTCAGTACTCCAGCATTGCTTATCCAGAGCTGGCTGGTGATTTTGAGCTCAGATTTGGACTCATCCACCTATTGCCCAAATTTCAAGGATTATCTGGAGAAGATCCAAATAGACACCTGTATGAGTTTCATGTTGTATGCTCCACTATGAAGCCTCAGGGTATTTTAGAAGAAGATATCAAGTTGAGGGCTTTTCCCTTCTCTTTGACTGGAGCAGCTAAGGACTGATTTTACTACTTACCTACTGGGCACGTGTCTAGCTGGATTTCCATGAAGAAGACATACTTAGAAAAATATTTCCCAGCCTCCAGAACTGCAATCATCAGAAAAAGTATTTGTGGCATTCAGCAAGTGGTGGGGGAGACACTTTATGATTACTAGGTGAGATTCAACAAGCTTTGCTCCAGTTGCCCCCAGCATCAGATTAGTGAGCAGCTCCTCATCCAGTACTTTTATGAGGGATTATTACAGATGGATAGGATTATGATTGATACTGCAGCTGGAGGGGCATTAGTCAACAAAACACCAAATCAAGCTAGGGAGCTTATTTCGAACATGGCAGAAAATTCTCAGCAGTTTGGAAGCAGAGCATTATCTACTAGAGGGGAATGAAGTTCAGGTGGTATCTAATGATCATAAGGAGATTAAGAATGCATTGGTAGAGCTCACATCAGCGGTTAAGCAAATGGGTCACAATATTGCAAGTCAAAATTCAACTCTTTCAGTACCTCCACAATCAAGCCAAGTGATGAGTGTATGTGGCATTTGCGCTAGCCAAGAACACAATTCAGATTCATGTCCCAACCTCCAACAAGATGAGTCACTAGCAGCATTGGTTAGGGGACAATTTCAAGCTAGAAACAACCCTTACTCCTCTACTTATAATCCTGGTTGGTGGGATCATCTAAATCTGAGGTATGGAAATTCTTTTTACCAACAAGGCCCACACCAACAACAATTTCAGCAACCCCAACAAACTTTCCAGCAAGCACAGCCACTACAACCGCAATCACAGCGGCTAAATCAGCAAATTTAGGCCCCAAATCAGCACTTCCAGCAACCATTTCAGCAGCCATTTCAAGGGATTCAACAAGGTTTTCAAGGGAATCTGAATTATCCACAGCAATATCAACTTTCACAGCAGCAAGTTCAACAATCGCAGCAAAATTTCCAGCCTTGGAATCAAAGTTTTCAGCCCCAAAATCAAGGATTTCAGTCCAATCAATTTCAGCCCTCACCACAACAAGTTCCATTTCAAAATCAGTGTTTTCAAGGTTATAATTCTCAACAAATTTCCCCAACATTCCAGCCAAATTATCAGCCATATCAACAACAATTCCAGCCATCTTATCAGCCCCAACAACCCTATTTTCAAGGATCTCAGCAAGGGCAACAATTTCAACAACCGACTCCTATTTTTCAAGGTCAATCAAAACCATATGCTAATCAAGGGGGCTATGACGGGTCTAGTGGAGGAAATGCACAACAACAAAGAATAGAGGAGATGTTTCAACAACTTCTACAAGAACGAAGGAATGATCCAGCAATACAAAACCTCGAAAGGCAAATCGGACAATTGGCTAGTGGGATGAATCAAGGACAAGCTCAAGGATCAAGCCAACTACCTTCTCAATCTATTCCAAACCCAAAGGGAAATGTTAGCGCTATTACTTTGAGGAGTGGGAAGGTGACTTCAACTAAAAAGGGTCCAAGATCAGAATTTTCTGAACATGGGACAACATCTTCAATTCCAGCTCCAAACAACCATGGAAACTCTTCAAACTCAGTTACTTCCATCCCTAGACCGAGCTCAACCCCTTCACCAAGTGAACCTGTGAATTTGGGAGAGAATGGTGGAAAAACAGTGGCGAGGCCAACATCACAGCAGGTACTTCAGTGGAAAAGTTAGCCCCAAATTCAGCTCTTCAAGTTTCGGCTCAAGAAGATGAAATTCCTATTCCCTTACCTTTCCCTCATCGCAAAACTCAAGCTAGGAAGCAAGTGGAGGAGGAGAAAGCTAAGGAGTATAATGAGCTAGTGAAGATGTTCAGTAAGGTAGAGATCAATGTGCCCTTGTTGACTATGATTAAACAGATTCCTATGTATGCTAAGTTCTTGAAAGATTTGTGTGTTCACAAAAAGAAGCTTAAGGAAAATGAGCTAGTTAGCTTGGGGAAGAATGTTTCAGCACTGATCCACTCCATTCCTCAGAAGTGTGAAGACCCAGGGGTATTTACTGTATATTGTGAGATAGGGAGGACCATGTTTCATGATGCTATGTTGGATTTAGGAGCCTCCATAAATGTGATGCCCAGGTCAGTATTCCAGATGCTTGGTATAGGCCCTTTGCAGCCTACTGGCGTGGTTATACAGCTAGCAGACCGGAGTCAGACCCACCCAGCTGGTATAATTGAAGATGTTTTGGTAAAAGTAAAGGAGCTAATATTTCCTGCAAATTTTTATATTTTGGATATGGAGGGAGATTACCTTGCACACCGTTCTCCACTCATTTTGGGAAGACCATTTCTGAAGACTGCTAGAATGAAGATAGATGTTTTTGCTGGTACGCTTTCGATGGAGATTGGAGATACGGTAGTTCAGTTTAGCATTTTTGATGCTATGAAGCATCCTAGAGAGGATTATTCTATTATGAGTATTGACATTTTGGATGGATTGGTTGCTACAGATATAGAGGCTGAGAGAGTTACACATGATTTTTCTGGAGGAGTTATTTCTGCAGAGGAGGCTGAGGATAATTCAGAGTTTGTTTCGGATTCACATTCAGTTGGTGAGGATATTCTATGTGTAGGGGATTGCACAGAGCCCCAGGGATCACCCATTTTTATTGAGGATTCAGAGGACTTAGAGGACTCAGAGCACAGGTATGGTAGTGTAGGGGATTGCACAGAGCTCCATGGATCACTCATACCTACTGAGCAGGGATAGATTGAGCTTAAGCCACTCCCAGACCATCTGAAGTATGTGTACTTAGGAGAGGAGCAGAATTTTCCAGTTATTATTGCACAGCATTTGGGATCAGAGCAGGAGGAGAAATTATTGCAAGTCCTGAGGTATTACAAGATGGCAATTGGGTGGACTTTATCAGATTTATCAGGTATTAGCCTAGCTATATGTATGCACAGGATATTCTTGGAAGAAAATGTAAAACCCGTGAGGCAGCCACAAAGAAGACTCAACCCACTCATTTTGGATGTTTTAAAGAAAGAGGTGACTCGACTTCTTCAGGCAGGTATTATTTATCCTATTTTTGACAGTCAGTGGGTTAGCCCTATACACGCGGTGCCCAAGAAATCCGGGGTGACAGTGGTGGCAGATGAAAGCAATGAATTAGTACCCACCAGAGTTAAGAATTCATGGAGAGTCTGCATTGACTACAGAAAGCTCAACAAGGTTACCAGGAAATATCACTTCCCTTTACCCTTTATTGATCAGATGCTTGAAAGACTGGCAGGGAAGTCACATTATTGTTTTTTAGATGGTTATTCAGGCTACTTTCAGATTTACATAGATCCAGAGGACCAGGAGAAGACTACCTTCACTTGCCCCTTTGGCACTTTTGCCTACAGACGGATGCCTTTTGGACTCTGCAACGCACCTGGTACTTTTCAGAGATGCATGGTAAGTATATTTGGTGAGTTGATAGAGCAGTGTATGGAGGTATTCATGGATGACTTTTCAGTATTTGGCACATCTTTTGATTCATGCTTAGAAAATTTGTCTAGGGTTTTACATTGTTGCATTGAAACTAACCTTGTTATAAATTTTAAAAAATATCATTTCATGGTAGAGCATGACATTGTACTTGGACATATAGTTTCTAGGAGAGGTATAGAGGTAGATCCTGCAAAAATTAGTGTTATTTCTTTTTTATCTTACCCCGTATGCGTACGGGATGTTCGTGCTTTCCTTGGACATGCAGGTTTCTACCGCAGATTTATTAGAGACTTCAGCTTGATTGCTCGACCCTTGACAAAACTTTTGCAAAAAGATGTTGCATTTTGCTTTGATGATAACTGCAAGGAAGCTTTTCACAAGCTCAGGGAGGCTCTTACCTCTGCTCCTATTATTAAATCACCTGATTGGAATTTGCCATTTGAATTAATGTGTGATGTATCTAATTTTGCAGTGGGAGCTGTACTAGCACAGAGGGTGGATGGAGCACCTCATGTCATATGCTATGCTTCAAAAACCCTAGATGCCGCCCAAGCAAACTACACTACCACTGAGAAGGAGCTTCTTGCTATTGTTTTTGCTTTGGATCGTTTTAGGTTTTACTTATTGTGCTCACATGTTATTGTCTTTTCTGATCATGCAGCTTTGAAATACTTGTTGAAGAAACCTGATGCAAAACCTAGATTGATTAGATGGATGCTCCTGCTTTAAGAATTTGACTTGGAGATCAGAGACAGAAGTGGCAAGGAAAACCTAGTTGCAGATCATTTGAGCAGAATTGAAGGAGAAGGATCTTCTACCACCATTGATGATGATTTTAGAGATGAGCATCTTCTTGCAGTACATGGTGAGACACCTTGGTATGCAGACCTAGTTAATTTCTTAGTAGCACATGTTTTTCCTACACACTTTTCTAAGGCTCAAAAAGATAAATTTAAAAGCATTGCAAAATTTTATGTGTGGGATGATCCTTATCTATAGAAATTTTGTAATGATCAAATAATTAGAAGATGTGTGTACTTACATTTTGTCATTCATCAGCTTGTGGGGGGGGGCATTTTGGACCCCAGAGAACTGCTAGGAAGGTGTTAGAGTGTGGATTATATTGGCCCACTGATGGACCCAAAATGAGCTGTCACGGATGTGGGTCTCAAATTTAAATGTGTATGAAATGCTGGAAACCCTTTTTGCAATAAAAAATATGAAAACGTAGTAAAGGGGGTCACAGGTCGTATTTTTCCTAGGGACTAGTTGACGTTGTGTGATTCGAGCTTGTATTTTTGTGTCGTTTCTATTTTGTTGGGTTTCAAATAAAATGGGGTTTTGGGTTGCAATATGAACTGAAATAGCAATAAAAATAAAGGAAAACTAAACAAGTGAATTAAAAGAGCGAAAGCAAGTGAGAACTCAATCAAAAGGAAATCGAATCAACCAAAGGATCTTAACTGAAATTGAAAGGCAAATCTAAATTCAAATTGCAAAACAAATGTTAAGCTAAGAAATAGGGGTAGTGATGGAAGTTTTCGGAAAGCAAATCAAGCTTTAAAACAATTGCTAACTATGAAATTCGGAAATTAAACAAACAACGATATTAACACCAACTAGCTACAAGTTTTGGAAGCTAACCAATACAAAGAAAATTCAGAAATGCTAAAGGCGATACCAATTGATTTCAAACACTATAATAAACCAAGAGATGAGTGAAAAACTAATGCAAGGTAATACCCAAAACAACTTGGCATGCAAGGGAGATCCTTGTGTGCCAAAAACTAATACTAATCTCAAAAAGTGTCAACTTTCAACTCAGAATTTCAACCTGATCGATTTAATTGGGAAACAAGGCTATTAGGGAAGAACTAAGCAAGACTAAGTGAAGGAATTGAGAGCAGAAATCAGAAACTCTAAAACACAAAATGCAGAAATGGAAGGTGCAAAAACTTTCCCAATTTATGTGCAGAAATGGCTCCAATGCAAAACAAGAGTGCAGAAAATTCAGCACAAGATCAAGGCTTAAACAACAAACTGAGTTCAGAGTCTAAGGCACCAAATGACATGTTCGGCAATGATCATGAGCCCTAATGTTCACTCACAATGCAACTCGAAACCTGTGAATCAGTTCATGCAGAAATGAATTAAACTTTCAGAAATGGATTTGATACGCCTTACAAGCTGAGCTAACACTTCAGAAATGAAACCGAATGGAAAACAAACTCAGATCTCATGCATAAACATACTAAATGCTATCTTCAATTGCAGGGAATAAACTAAACACAAATCTAATTGGAAATAAACTGAAAATTTCGAAACTGAACAGCAAATTGCAGAACAGGGCTGATACGCTAGCTGAGACTTGATACGCAAGCAACAATCAAACACTAAATTGAAATTGAATTCGATTGATCGCTGAATAAAATACCTAGCTAATTTACTTGCAGAAAGTAAGCCTAACTTAAGCAAAAAAACAACTTAAGAAAGTAAATTAACAGCTGATATGAATTTCATCAAGTAAGAGAATTCAGAAATGAAGTTACAACTAAAACACTGAAATTATCTGATTAAACTACTCCTCTTTCCTTCCCTAGCATCAAGAGCTCCTTGTTCGTCACACAAGGGAGAACCTCAGACTCGTAAGCTCAACAAATCAGTGGAAGAACCGTCTCGGCAATCAAATCCATTCAAACTCTGCTCAAGCTGAAAACTGCAACCAAGTTCTTCAATTCAGCTGTGGTGGATTGCGATAAGGACTTGGGGTTGATCCGAGACTTCCAGGGAACCCCTCCAGATGGCTCGAATCGAATGAGGGAGGTGCACAGCTAAAATTGATGAACTCAGTTAACAAAGCTGCTGAAACCTCACGCAGCTCTGTTGTTGGGCAAAATCCGATCTGGAAATTTCACAGAGCACTCTCTCCACTGACCTAGCACTTGCTTTAATGAAGGATCGAGTGGTTGTGCCTCTTTGATGAAGGAATTGCTGAAGAACTCGATGAAGAAAAATGAAGAAGAAGCTGTTGCGGCGAAGACGCGACGAGGAGAAAGCTGGGAAAATTTCCTTAAGTAATTAGGAATGAACGTCCCAGATTGATTTGAGAAAATCCAACGGCTGATCTTGCTCTGATTTAATCCAAACTTTGATGATGATGATCAGGGCTCAGGATCTGCCTCGTGGTAGCTCGGATCCTCCAGATGTGCAACGGATGGTCCAGATCAACCTAATCTTTGAATGGACGATCTAGAACCCTCTGAGCTTTATCCAACGGTTGAATGAGCTCTGATTTGGATGAAACCTTCAGATCTTGATCAGAGTGCTTGATCAACCCTAACCCTAGCATGGATGGCTTTAGATGATCCCGGATGGCTCAGATCTAGCCGCTTTTGAATCGGACGGCCCGGATTAATCCGAAACTTGATAACTCGATCCGGGTCCACTTCCGACTCAAGTTTGACCCAGTATGCCCTAGGTCTAGGAACCTTTCATGCCTACAAAAAATAGATCAAAAATTTAGTGGTCAAATAATCCAAATATGTACAGATTTGCAATTAAGTCCAAAATAAGAGGAAGTCCTAAAATCTAGGGTAAATTCACAATTAAGCAAGTAAAACATGGGTCAAACATGGATTTTAGCAATCAAAATAATCAACAAAATGGTACTTATCAACTCCCCCACACTTAAGCTTGAGCGTCTCGCGAAACTACTAAATAAGTATCCCTTAGATTTTCTTAAGCATAATTAGAAGCAAATGAAAAGAAATTACCTAAGGTTGTCAATTCTCGAAAATCTAAGCTCTATGGATTAGTATCTTGTCCTTAAATCAACAACTTAGCCTTTTCATCCTTCATGAGTCATTGAGATGAATTTAACTCACTAGCCTTTCAAGAAAAATTTTGGTGGCTCTCTCCTTAAGTTCTAAGTTGATGATGGAAGTGGAGCTCACTCAAACACACATGCTTCTTGCACTACCATAGGCTTGCTTATTATCTACTCTCCACCATTATTCATGATTAGGATCAATATCTACAAAAACAAGTGAAAATATGGAAAATGGTAAAAAATGGAGTAAAAGCCAAGAAATTGGAAAAATTGATAAAGTGGGAGACTTGGTTGTTCAAGAATGTTTCCAATGAACTCTACCCTCTTGACAGTCCTCTAGTGAATTCAAAAGTGTGATGGAGTAAAACTTGGATAATGCTTTTCATTTGGGTGAATAAAACTCCATTTGTTCTCAATGTGCCAATTCTTGTCTATGCGTGCCACTTGCATCCTTCTCTTTCCTCCTCATCAATTTTTTTCCTTTTTCTTTCTCTCTAGTAAAGCTCAGAATGTATTGGAGCAAGGCTTAAATCCGGATGAGAAAAACTTCACTTGTTTTCATGGTACCAACATTCCATTTTGTGTGCCAACTTTGTTTCTCTCTTTTCTTTTCCAAACTATTTTCTGTTTTCTTTTCTTTTCTGCATTTGGTCTTAGCTGCTAATTGCTTTCTTTATTCAGTCATGATATGCTCAGTTCCATCTCAGAATCATCTCCAATCCCTTCTAATGCTGTGAGCTTCCAAGGATTTGCCCTTCCTGTTTTTGAATCTGCCTTCATAGTATCACACTGATTTTTTTCTTTCCTAGATGTATTTTCAGCTTACATCCTCAACCTTACTGCTCTCAGAATTCCTGGTAATTTCCAATTGGTTTTGCTTTTAATCCTTGTCAACAGCCATTGCATCATTAAGATTAGTACAGCTGCAAGGAAATTCAGTTTAGTTGCAATCCACCAATTTCTAATCTTCACAGCTGCACTTCAGCAATTCTGATCTTGCACAACTATATTTCAGACTTCCAATAAAGGGTTACTGATCTTAACTTCCCAATTCTTAATCTTAGCTTTGCTAACCAAATTATGTTTCACAGATTTTCCTTTTGGCACAGAATTCTCTGCATTTTCTGCTTTAATCCAGTCTTCAATCATGATGTTCCCTATCTACATTTCTTGTTTGATACAATCTGATACAGATTTTTCATTAGAGAACCTGAAATATCAAACAACAATTGGGGATTCCACTCAACAAGTATGATCAACAAATTGAATTTCAGCCCTTCACTGCATTTGCTTTCCTGTACTGATCGAAAATTCCTAGCATCCACAATTTTTTCTGTTTCTTGCAGATTCCTCACAGCTCTTCACAAACCTTTCAGCACCTTGCAGCTTCCTTGATTACTCAGAGCAATTAGCATCACACTTCAATCCCTGATCAAAACATGCTTCACAAAAATTTTCTTGGTATTCCTTGGCACAGATTTTTCAGATTCTCAGCTTATATTCCACTTCCATTCAGCTTGTCTTTAGATTCCAGCACTCGGCAACAAACCTTGCATTAGTTTCAGTTCAGAACAGTTCTGTTGTATCATTTCAGCAGCTTCCAATCAAAGTATCTCAGATTCCTAACTCTTATTCCATTTAATGTGCTTAATACTCACTGTTTTTGATTTCAATTGCTTCTCATCTCCTTCCAGAATTCGACCATATGTCAGCCATGTTTACAACCTTGCTGCCTTTCAGAATTTCTGATGGTTGGACCTTGCCATTCGATTCCTGTCAAGACAACCCAGCTAAATCCGGCTTCACTTGGAATTTTTTTCTTTTTGGCACAAGTTTTCTTCATTTGCGTGCCATTTCCTTCCTTCATTGCAGATTTTGTCTTTTTTTTTTTCGTGTGGGTCTTCAAAGAATGATGAGAATTCTAAATGTCTCAATTGCTTCCATACTCAACCACTCCTTGGAATTCAAACTCACTCAAATTGTAATTGTTTCCATCCTTCCATTGCAAATTTTTTTTTCTTTTTGGATCAAAATGCCTTCTTGATACAAAACTTTTTTCCAAAATACTAATCACTCCCCCACACTTAAATCTTTGTCTGTCTCGGGCAAAATAGCATTAAGGAACACCCCAAGCAAACAAATCCATAGAAAAATGGGGTTAAGAGTATGTATCAAGTATGATCATTGCTAAGAATAATATGGAAAAGGAAAATAAATTGATTAGCCTCCATAGATGTGATCCAATAATTGAAATATGGTTTTGAAAGAACCTAAGCAAGTTCTAGAGTACAATAACATATGTGTATCACAAATATAAGGCTAATTCTCACTAGGCAAAAATAATTCATCTCAAGTCCTCAATCAAGAATTTAAAGCAAAGTAGTACTCAAGCATCCAAGATTTCATCCATGAGCCTAAACCCTAAGTTTTAACAACCAAATTTAATTTATTTTCAAAAGACTCTAAAATGCTATGGAGATAACCTAAGGGATACATTTATTCCTAGTCATGCAAGAAAAGGTGCTAAAAGAAAAGACATGGTATTTACAATGACTTTTATTCATGTTATGTTACCTAAGAATTTATTATCCACTATTCACTTCAAAAAGAGAAAAATTTATTCCTAGAAACATGAAAATGATATGAACAATGAAATATAGATGTAGAGACAGTGAACTCCTCTTAAGTTGGGTAGATAGCGTCCTTGATGTACACATCATCCACCTCTAGCTCCTTTAGTTCTTCAAAATACTTTTTGAGCCGGTGGCCATTGACTTTCCACACAAATCCATTAGCTTCGTCCCTAATTTCAACAACTCCATAGGGAAAAATGTCAGTTACAATAAATGGACCTTCCCACCTTGACCTCAACTTACCTCTTATCAATTTGAGCCTTGATTTATACAATAAGACCTTATCGCCAATTTGGAATTCTTTTTTCACAATGTGTTTGTCATGGAAATTCTTGGTCTTTTCTTTGTAAATCCTTGAATTTTCAAATGCCTCTAGCCGAATTTCTTCAAGTTCTTGAAGTTGCAATTTTCTTTCTTCTCCCGCCTTTGTAGCATCGAAATTACAAGTTTTCACCGCCCAATATGCCTTGTGCTCTATTTCCACAGGGAGGTGACAAGCCTTACCATAAACCAAGCGGTAGGGTGACATGTCAATCGGTGTCTTGTATGCTGTTCTGTAGGCCCAGAGTGCGTCATCTAACCTCTTGCTCCAGTCCTTTCTAGTGGGCCCAACTGTCTTCTCTAAAATGGATTTAATCTCTCTGTTTGAAATCTCAGCATGTCCATTTGTTTGAGGATGATAGGATGTAGAAATCTTATGTACCACCCCATATTTACTCAGCAGTGCTTTCATGTGTTTGTTGTAGAAATGAGATCCTTGGTCACTAATTATGGCTCTTGGAATTCCAAACCTGCAGAAAATGTGTGACTTAACAAAACTACAAACAACAGAAGAATCATCAGTCTTGGAGGGAATGACCTCCACCCATTTTGAAACATAATCCACAGCAAGTAAAATATACAGATAACCATAAGATGCAGGAAAAGGTCCCATAAAATCTATCCCCCAAACATCAAAAATCTCACAATAAAGTATAGCATGTTGGGGCATCTCATGTCTCGCTCCTATGTTCCCAGTTCGCTGACATCTATCACAATTTTTATAAAAAACATATGAATCATGAAAAAAAAGGGTGGGCCAGTATAATCCACATTCTAACACTTTTCTAGCAGTTCTCTGGGGTCCAAAATGCCCCCCACAAGCTGATGAATGACAAAAAGTAAGGATAGACGAAAACTCATGATCTGGTACGCATCTCCTAATTATTTGGTCATTACAAAATTTTCACAAATAAGGATCATCCCACACATAAAACTTTGCATCACTTTTTAATTTATCTTTTTGAGCCTTAGAAAATTGAGTGGGAAATATATGTGCAACAAGAAAGTTAACTAGGTTTGCATACCACGGTGTCTCACCATGCACTGCAATCAAGTGCTCATCTCTGAAATCATCATCAATGGTAGTAAGAGATCCATTTCCTTCAAGTCTGCTCAAATGATCTGCAACTAAGTTCTCTTTTCCACTTCTATCTCTGATCTCCAGGTCGAATTCTTGGAGTAGGAGCATCCATTTGATCAATCTAGGTTTTGCATCAGGCTTTTTCAACAAATATTTCAAAGCTGCATGATTAGAAAAAATAATCATATGTGAGCACAATAAATAAGATCTGAATCTATCTAAAGCAAAAATAATGGCAAGAAGCTCCTTTTCAGTCGTGGTGTAGTTGGCTTGGGCGGCATCTAGGGTTTTGGAGGCGTAGCAAATGATATGTGGTGCTCCATCAACCCTCTATGCTAGAACAGCTCCCACTGCAAAATTAGAAGCATCACACATTAATTCAAATGGTAGAGTCCAGTCAGGTGATGTAATAATAGGAGCTGAGGTAAGAGCCTCCCTGAGTCTATGAAAAGCTTCCTTGCATTTTTCATCAAAATGAAACTCAATATCTTTCTGCAAAAGTCGTGTCAAGGGTCGAGCAATCAAGCTGAAATCTCTAATAAATCTGCGGTAGAAACCTGCATGTCCAAGAAAAGCACGAATATCTCGTACGCATACGGGGTAAGATAAAGAAGAAATAACACTGATTTTCGTAGGATCTACCTCAATACCTTTCTGAGAGACTATGTGTCCAAGTACAATCTCATGCTCTACCATGAAGTGACATTTCTCAAACTTAAGAACAAAGTTAGTTTCAATGCAACGATGTAAAACCCTAGACAAATTATCTAAGCATGAATCAAAAGACGTGCCATAAACTGAAAAATCATCCATGAATATCTCCATACAGTCCTCTAGCAACTCACCAAATATACTTACCATGCATCTCTGAAATGTACCGGGTGCGTTGTAGAGTCCGAAAGACATACGTCTATAGGCAAAAGTGCCAAAGGGGCAAGTGAAGGTAGTCTTCTCCTGGTCCTCTGGATCTATGCAAATCTGAAAATAGCCTGAAAATCCATCCAAGAAACAATAATGCGACTTCCGTGCCAGTCTCTCAAGCATCTGATCAATGAAGGGTAGAGGGAAGTGATCTTTCCTTGTGACCTTATTGAGCTTCCTGTAATCAATGTAGACTCTCCAGGAATTCTTAACTCTGGTGGGCACTAGCTCATTGCTTTCATCCGCCACCACGGTCACTCCAAATTTCTTGGGCACCACGTGAATAGGACTAACCCACTGACTGTCAGAAATAGGGTAAATGATACCTGCCTGTAGAAGTCGAGTCACCTCTTTCTTTACAGCATCCAAAATAAGTGGATTGAGTCTCCTTTGTGGTTGCCTCACAGGTTTGACATTGTCTTCTAAAAATATCCTGTGCATGCAGATAGCTGGGCTGATACCTGGTATATCTGATAAAGTCCACCCAATTGCCTTCTTGTAGTGCCTCAGGACTTGCAATAATTTTTCTTCTTGTTCTGACTCCAAATGCTGTGCAATAATCACGGGAAAAGTCTGCTCCTCTCCTAGATATGCATACTTCAAATGGCCTAGTAATGACTTCAGTTCACTCTGGTCTTCCTCAGTAGAAATAAGTGATCCTTGGGGCTCTGTGCAATCCCCTACACTTTGAATCTCAAGAAAAATAGGTGATCCTTGGGGCTCTGTGCAATCCCCTACACCTAGAAAAACCTCTCCAGCTGGAAGTGCATCTGAAAAATCCTCAGTCTCAACAGTAAGTACTATTTCAGCCTCCTCTGAATAAATAGCTCCTCCAGAAAAATCATCTAGAAATCCCTCAGCCTCTAACTCTGTCTGCTCCAGCTCCTCAAGAATATCCATGCTCATGATGGAATGATCCTCTCTCGGATGCTTCATAGCATCAAAAAGGCTAAACTGAACCACCGTGTCTCCGATCTCCATGGAAAGTGTACCGGTATATACATCAATTTTTGTTCGAGCAGTCTTCAGAAATGGTCTTCCTAAAATAAGCGGAGAACGGTGTGCCAGATAATCGCCCTCCATATCCAAAATATAAAAATCTGCAGGAAATATTAGCTCCTTTACCTTCACCAAAACATCTTCAATCATACCTGCTGGGTGGGTCTGGCTCCTGTCTGCTAACTGTATCACCACACTAGTGGGCTGTAAAGGGCCTATGCCAAGCATATGAAATACTGACCTGGGCATCACATTTATGGAAGCTCCTAAATCTAACATGGCATCATGGAATGTAGTGCTCCCTATCTCACAAGAAACAGTAAATACCCTTGAGTCTTCACACTTCTGAGGTATGGAGTGGATAAGCGCTGAAATATTCTTCCCAAAGCTGACCAACTCATTTTCCTTAAGTTTCTTTTTGTGAACACAAAGATCCTTCAAAAACTTAGCATACTTTGGAATTTATTTGATCATGGTCAATAAAGGTACATTGATCTCTACTTTACTGAAAAGTTGCACTAGCTCATTGAATTCCTTAGCCTTCTCCTCCTCCACTTGTCTTTTAGCTTGTGTTTTCCGCTGTGGAAAGGGTAAAGGAACCCTCATTTCATCTTCTTTGGCCGGAAGTGGAGGGGCTGAAATTTCAGTGGCTGTCCCTTGCGGTGTGGTGGCTGTAAAATCGGCCTAGGCACTAATTTCTTCTTCGTTTTTCACCAAAATTGGAGGATTACTTGAGGAAGGAGTTGGGAATGGGCTAGGGGTGGAACCAACTGAATTTGAAGTTGTTTCATGGCTGTTTTGAGCTGGAATTGAAGGTGCTGTCAGGTTTTCTGAAATTTCAGCTCTTGGACCATTTGGAGATGAAGTAACCTTCCCACTCCTCAAATAAATAGCACTCACGTTTCCTTTAGGATTAGGAACAGTTTGGGAAGAGAGTTGACTTGATCCTTGAGCTTGACTTTGATTAATCCCACTAGCCAATTGCCCCATTTGCCTCTCAAGGTTTTGATGTTGTTGTTGTAGTTGCTGTAAAATCTCCATCATTTGTTGTTGCTGCGCATTTCCTCCACTTGAGCTCCCATAGCCTCCTTGGTTAGCATAGTTCCTTGACCGACCTTGAAATGATGAGGTAGTAGGCTGAAATTGTTGAACTTGCTGAGATCCTTGAAAATGTGGCTGTTGGGGCTGATAGAAGGGTGGAATTTGCTGTTGATAGGGCTTATTAGAGGGCTGACATGCTTGGAAACCTTGCTGGGAGTTGTAGCCTTGAAAGTTCTGATTTTGAAGTGGAAAATTCGGTGATGAGGACTGAAAATTTTGATTTTGAAACCCTTGATTGTAGGGCTGTGAATTCTGATTATAGGGCTGTGAGGGCTGGAAAAATGGTTGGTTTTGAGGTGAAAATGTTTGAAATGGTTGACAACCTTGCTGCCCTTGCTGATATGGCTGAAATTGAGGTTGGAATGGCTGAAATTGTGGCTGATATTGCTGCTGAGTTTGCTGGAAATTAGGCTGAAATGGAGGCTGAAAATTTTGGTTCGAAGGCTGAAAAGCTTGCTGATTTTGTGGTGATTGCTGGGGCTGCTAAGATGTTTGCTGAAATTGCTATTGCTGAGGGTTCTGTTGGTAGAAAGAGTTCCCATATTTGAGATTTGGATGATCCCTCCAACCGGGGTTATAAGTGGAAGAATAGGGGTTATTCTGAGATTGAAATTGCCCCCTAACGAATGCTGCTACTGTCTCATCTTGTTGGAGGGTGGGACATGAATCTGAGTTGTGCTCTTGACTAGAGCAAATACTGCATACCCTCATCACTTGGTTAATTTGTGGAGTTGCTGAAAGATTGGAACCTTGAATAGTATTATTAACAGACATTTGCCTCATCACTGATGTGAGCTCCACCATTGCATCCTTCATTTCCTTCTGTTCATTTGAAACCATCTGGACTTCATTAACTCTTCTTGTGGTCAATGCTCTGCTCCCAAATTGTTGTGAGTTCTTAGCCATGTTTGAAATGAGCTCCCTAGCTTGATTTGGCGTTTTGTTAACTAGGGCTCCTCCAGCTGCAGCATCTATCATAATTCTGTCCATCTGCAATAAGCCCTCATAAAAATACTGAATCAGAAGCTGCTCGCTGATCTGATGCTGGGGCAACTAGAACATAATTTGTTGAATCTTTCCCAATAATCATAGAGCGTCTCACCCACCACTTGCTGAATGCCACAGATGCTTTTTCTAATTATTGCTATTCTGGAGGCTGGGAAATATTTTTCCAAAAATGCTTTCTTCATAGAGATCCAACTAGACATATGTGCTATGGGTAGATAGTAAAACCAATCTTTTGCTGCTCCTGTCAGTGTAAAGGGGAAAGCTCTCAGCTTGATATCTTCTTCAGAAATGCCCTGAGGCTTCATAGTAGAGCATACAACATGGAATTCGTGCAGGTGTCTATTTGGATCCTCTCCAGATAATCCTTGAAACTTGGGCAGCAAATGGATGAGTCCAGATCTGAGCTCAAAATCTCCAGCCAGCTCTAGATAAGCAATGCTGAAATACTGAAATGAAGCATCTGGTGCTGCGAGTTCCCTCATAGTCTTCTGGTGGTCTGCCATGATACCGCCTGAGTGAGTGGAAATAATCTGAATAGGAGGAATATCTGAAGTCTCTGAAAGAATGCCCTGGCTCCTCCTGGCTCTGAAAGTCCTTTCAATCTCAGGGTCAAATTCTTCAAGATCACCACCTATAGACCTGGTCATAAAACCAAAACAAATCACAGTAAAAGTAGATAAAAAGATGAAACAAGTAAAATCAAATCACCAGATATAGCAATAAACACAAAAATAAATCAAGAAAGATATGAAATAAGTGCACAAGCAAAAATCAAACAAATCAACTAGTAGTTCCCCGGCAACGACGCCAAAAATTTGATGGACCCCAAATGAGCTGTCACGGATGTGGGTCTCAAATTTAAATGTGTATGAAATGCTGAAAACCCTTTTTGCAATAAAAAATATGAAAACGTAGTAAAGGGGCCACAGGTCGTATTTTTCCTAGGGACTAGTTGACGTTGTGTGATTCGAGCTTGTATTTATGTGTCGTTTCTATTTTGTTGGGTTTTAAATAAAATGGGGTTTTGGGTTGCAATATGAACTGAAATAGCAATAAAAATAAAGGAAAACTAAACAAGTGAATTAAAAGAGCGAAAGCAAGTGAGAACTCAATCAAAGGGAAATCGAATCAACCAAAGGATCTTAACTGAAATTGAAAGGCAAATCTAAATTCAAATTGCAAAACAAATGTTAAGCTAAGAAATAGGGGCAGTGATGGAAGTTTTCGGAAAGCAAATCAAGCTTTAAAACAATTGCTAACTATGAAATTCAGAAATTAAACAAGCAACGATATTAACACCAACTAGCTACAAGTTTTGGAAGCTAACCAATACAAAGAAAATTCAGAAATGCTAAAGGTGATACCAATTGATTTCAAACACTATAATAAACCAAGAGATGAGTGAAAAACTGATGCAAGGTAATACCCAAAACAACTTGGCACGCAAGGGAGATCCTTGTGTGCCAAAAACTAATACTAATCTCAAAAAGTGTCAACTTTCAACTCAGAATTTCAACCTGATCGATTTAATTGGGAAACAAGGCTATTAGGGAAGAACTAAGCAAGACTAAGTGAAGGAATTGAGAGCTGAAATCAGAAACTCTAAAACACAAAATGCAGAAATGGAAGGTGCAAAAACTTTCCCAATTTATGTGCAGAAATGGCTCCAATGCAAAACAAGAGTGCAGAAAATTCAGCACAAGATCAAGGCTTAAACAACAAACTGAGTTCAGAGTCTAAGGCACCAAATGACATGTTCGACAATGATCATGAGCCCTAATGTTCACTCACAATGCAACTCGAAACCTGTGAATCAGTTCATGCAGAAATGAATTAAACTTTCAGAAATGGATTTGATACGCCTTACAAGCTGAGCTAACACTTCAGAAACGAAACCGAATGGAAAACAAACTCAGATCTCATGCATAAACATACTAAATGCTATCTTCAATTGCAGGGAATAAACTAAACACAAATCTAATTGGAAATAAATTGAAAATTTCGAAACTGAACAGCAAATTGCAGAACAGGGCTGATACGCTAGCTGAGACTTGATACGCAAGCAACAATCAAACACTAAACTGAAATTGAATTCGATTGATCGCTGAATAAAATACCTAGCTAATTTACTTGCAGAAAGTAAGCCTAACTTAAGCAAAAAAACAACTTAAGAAAGTAAATTAACAGCTGATACGAATTTCAGCAAGTAACAGAATTCAAAAATGAAGTTACAACTAAAACACTGAAATTAACTAATTAAACTACTCGTCTTTCCTTCCCTAGCATCAAGAGCTCCTTGTTCGTCACACAAGGGAGAACCTCGGACTCGTAAGCTCAACAAATCAGTGGAAGAACCATCTCGGCAATCAAATCCATTCAAACTCTGCTCAAGCTGAAAACTGCAACCAAGTTCTTCAATTCAGCTGTGGTGGATTGCGATAAGGACTTGGGGTTGATCCGAGACTTCCAGGGAACCCCTCCAGATGGCTCGAATCGAATGAGGGAGGTGCACAGCTGAAATTGATGAACTCAGTTAACAGAGCTGCTGAAACCTCACGCAGCTCTGCTGTTGGGCAAAATCCGATCTGGAAACTTCACAGAGCACTCTCTCCACTGACCTAGCACTTGCTCTAATGAAGGATCGAGTGGTCGCGCCTCTTTGATGAAGGAATTGCTGAAGAACTCGATGAAGAAAAATGAAGAAGAAGTTGTTGCGGCGAAGACGCGACGAGGAGAAAGCTGGGGAAAATTTCCTTAAGTAATTAGGAATGAACGTCCCAGATTGATTTGAGAAAATCCAACGGCTGATCTTGCTCTAATTTAATCCAAACTTTGATGATGATGATCAGGGGTCAGGATCTGCCTCGTGGTAGCTCGGATCCTCCAGATGTGCAACGGATGGTCCAGATCAACCTAATCTTTGAATGGACGATCTAGAACCCTCTGAGCTTGATCCAACGGTTGAATGAGCTCTGATTTGGATGAAACCTTCAGATCATGATCAGAGTGCTTGATCAGCCCTAACCCTAGCTTAGATGGCGTCAGATGGTCCCGGATGGCTCAGATCTAGCCGATTTTGAATCAGACGACCCGGATTAATTCGAAACTTGATAACTCGATCCGGGCCCACTTCCGACTCAAGTTTGACCTAGTATGCCCTAGGTCCAGAAACCTTTCATGCCTACAAAAAATAGATCAAAAATTTAGTGGCTAAATAATCCAAATATGTATAGATTTACAATTAAGTCCAAAATAAGAGGAAGTCCTAAAACCTAGGGTAAATTCACAATTAAGCAAGTAAAACATGGGTCAAACATGGATTTTAGCAATCAAAATAATCAACAAAATTATACTTATCATCCACCCTATTTCATGATTCATATGTTTTTTATAAAAATTGTGATAGGTGTCAGCGAACTGGTAACATAGGAGCAAGAAATAAGATGCCCCAAAACACTATGCTTTTCTGTGGGATTTTTGATGTTTGGGGAATATATTTTATGGGACCTTTTCCTGCATCTTATGGTTATTTGTACATTTTACTCGCTGTGGATTATGTTTCAAAATGGGTGGAGGTCATTCCCTCCAAGACTGACGATTCTTCTGTTGTTGTTAGTTTTGTTAGGTCATACATTTTCTGCAGGTTTGGAATTCCAAGGGCAATAATAAGTGACCAAGGATCTCATTTTTGCAATAAACTCATGAAAGACTTGCTGAATAAATATGGGGTTGTACACAAAGTTTCTACATCCTATCACCCCAAAACAAATGGACAGGCTGAGATTTCAAACAGAGAGATCAAGTCCGTTTTGGAGAAGACTATTGGACCTACTAGGAAAAATTGGAGCAAGAGATTAGATGACGCATTTTGGGCATACAGAACTGCGTATAAGACCCCCATTGGCATGTCACCTTACCGTTTGGTCTATGGAAATGCTTGTCATCTTCCCGTGGAAATAGAGCACAAAGCATATTGGGCAGTAAAGGCATGTAATTTCGATGCTACAAAAGGGGGAGAAGAGAGAAAATTGCAACTTCAAGAGCTTGAGGAGATTAGGCTAGAAGCATTCGAAAACTCAAGGATCTACAAGGAAAAGACCAAAAACTTCCATGACAAGCACATCTTGAAGAAGGACATCCATATTGGTGACAAGGTATTATTGTACAAATCAAGACTCAAATTGATAAAAGGTAAGTTAAGGTCAAGGTGGGAAGGTTCATTTATTGTAACTAACATTTTTCCCTATGGTGTTGTGGAAATTCAAGATGTATCTAATGGTTTTATTTGGAAAGTCAATGGCCATCGGCTCAAAAGGTACTTTGAAGAACTAAAGGAGCTAGAGGTGGATGGTTTGGACATGAATGAGGCTATCTACCCAACTTAAGGGGAGTTCACTTTTCATACATCTACATGTCATTGTATATATCATTTTCATGTTCTAGAAGTAATTTTCTTTGTGGAATGAGTTTCTAATAAATTCTTAGGCAAGTAGGATGAATAAATAGACATTGTAAATACCATATTATTTCTTTTAGCACTTTTGTTCTTAGTGAATAAATGTATCCCTCTAGGTTATCTGGATAACATTTTAGAGTCTTTTGAAAACAAATTAAATTTGGTTGTTCAAACTTAGGGGTTTGAGCTCATGGATGAAATTTTGGATGCTTGAGTACTACTTGGCTTTAGATTCTTAATTGATGACTTGAGATGAATCATTTGTACCTAGTGAGGATTAGCCTTATTTTTGTGATACATACATGTGATTGCACTCTAGAACTTGCTTAGGTTCTTTCAAAATCATATTTCAATGATTAGATCATACCTATAGAGGCTAATCAATTTGCTTTCCTTTCCATATCAATTTTTTGCAATAATCATGTCATTCTATTTTTCATTCCTTATTTCCTACTCCTAACCATACTTTTCTATGGATTTGTTTGTTTGGGATGTTTCTTAATGTTACTTTGCCTGAGACAGACAAAAGATTAAGTGTGGGGGAAATGTCTAGTGTGTTGGAAACATTTTGTATCAAAAAGATTCTTTTCATTTCAAGTTGAAGCCAAAAGGTGCCAAGTTGAGTGAGTTTGGTATCAAGGATAAACAAGAATTAAGTGTTAAGGAAGAGAAACCATTGGAGCATCTAGATTTCTATTGTTAATTTGGAGATTCAAGCCATTCTTTGCCAAGTTCCATTCGGACAGAAAAAAAACAGAAAAAATGGCACACAAATGAAAGAAAAAAAAAACTGTGCCAAGGAAAAGAAAAAAAAAATTCTAAGAGACTAACTTGGATTAGAGATGATATGGATTAAGAATTGGGAAGTTGGAATCATGGAAGTTAAAATTAGCAACACTTTGTTAAAAGTCTGAATTGAAGCAGAAAAAATGCTGAAAAATTGAAACAAATGCAAAAATATTTGTGCCAAAATAGAAAAAAAATAGTTGTGCAGATCTGAACTGAGCTAACTGATCTGAATTGAACCCAATGCAAAGGTACTGACAAGGTTTAAAAACAACAGCTAGCAGTAATTCTGGAGATTAGAAATTTGGAGAGCAGCAAAGTTAAAACTCAAGCTGGAAATGCAGCTAGGAAAAATCAGTGTGAATGATACAAGTTAAAACTGGGAAGTGAGCTGAATTGTGCTGAATCTGAGAGCTATGGAATGATACAAGCTGAACCTGGAAGTAAGCTGTAAAGTGCTGAATTTATTGAAAAGCTGAGACAAATTCAGTTATGAAAAAAAAATAGTTTGGAAGATGCAGCTATGGAAAAGAAGAAAAGCTGGAGATTAAAGGGGAAACCCATTGACTTTCAGAAGCAATCCGACTGAGGAACAAAATGATATCAATCAGCTTGTTTGAAGTTCATTTGGTATCAAATTCTGGAGCTGTTAAACTGTGAAGAGCTGAGGGAACTGATTGAATGCAGAAATAAATTAAATACAGAGTAAAATTAGCAAGTAGCAATCCATTTGAAGCTCACGGCATTGTAGGATTGGAAATGATTTGGATAAGAATTTGGGGAGCTGAGCACATCAGGACTGAACAAAATGGAGAACCAAAATGGGAAGTAGCAGCTGAAAAAAAAAGAACAGTTTGAAAAAAAAACAAGGAAGCAAAAGAAACAAAGTGGCAAGAGTGAAATTGTGGCACCATGAAGCAAGTGAAGTTTCTTTCATCCAAATCAAATTCTTGCTCCACTACACGTCTGACCTTGCTAGAGGATTTTGAAAAAAAAAGAAAGAAAGAAAGAAGAAAAAAAAGAAGAAAACAAGTGGCACACAAAAATCAAATTGGCACATTGAGACAAAAAGGGTTCTTTACATCCGAATCAAAAGTATTATCTAAGACTTACTCCACCACACTTTTGACTTCATTATGTGGACTGAAAGGAGGGCAAAGTGCATCAAGAATATCCTTGAGCATCCAAGTCTTCCACTTTATCAAATTTGATATTTTCTTAGTTTTTACCTCATTTTTACCATTTCATATATTTTTCTCTTATTTGATGAATTTCTATAGATGTTGATTCTAATCATGAATAATGGTAGAGAGTAGATAACAAGCAAGCTTATGGTAGTGCAAAAAGCATGTGTGTATGAGTGAGCTCCATTTTCATCATGCATTTAGAACTCAAGAAGAGAGCCACCAACATTTCCCTTGAGAGGTTTAGTGGGTGAAATTCATCTCAATGAATCATGAAGGTTGAAATTGCTAAGTTGTTGATTTAAGGACAAGATACTAATCCATAGAGCTTAGATTTTTGAGAATTGACAACCCTAGGTAATTTCTTTTCAATTGCTTCTACTTATGTTTGAGAAAAGCTAGGGGATACATATTTAGTACTTTTCGCGAGACGCTCAAGCTTAAGTGTGGGGGAGTTGATAAGTATCATTTTATTGATCAATTTAGATGTTAAAATCTGTGTTTGACCCATGTTTTACTTGCTTAATGGTGGATTTACCCTAGGTTCTAGGATTTATATTCATTTTGGACCTAATTGCAAATTTTGATATATTTGAGTTGTTTTGTCACTAAATTATTGATCTACTTTGTAGGCTTGGAAGGATCATGGACCTAGGTCATGCTGGGTCGAAGTTGTGTCAAAAGTGGACTGGATCAAGTGATCAAGTGTCAACTAATTTGGGCCGTCCGATGCAAAAATTGTTAGATTTAGGCCATCTGAGAACTTCTTATCAATCCGAGCTGGGATTAAGATTAATCGAGCGATCCGATCAAGATCTAAAGGTTTCGTCCAAATCAGAGATCATCTAGCCGTTGGATCAAGCTCGGGAGAATATAGACCGCCCGTTCAAAGATCATGGGGATCTGAGCTATCCGTTGCAAATCTGGCAGATCCGAGATACCCCGAGGTAGATCATGACCCTTGATCAAGATCTAGGGAGTTTGAGTCAAATCAGATGAAGATCAGCCGTTGGATGGAGTTGAAATGATCTGAGCCGTCCACTATTTTAACTACATAAACCAAACTCCTCTGCTTTGGATCGTCGTCGCGTCTTCGCCAGCTTGTTTGAATTTTCTTCACTTGTTCTTCATTTCTTCGACGATTTCTCCATCTGAAGGCGTGGCCACCTCGAATTCGACCTTGGAGCAAGATCTGGATCATTGGAAGAGGCTTCAATGGAAATTCTAGATCGGATTTGCATCGGAACAGGGCCTGATTGAGGGTTTCGTCAGTTCCTGTTATCTGATCAATTTGATCGCGATTTTGTGCTGTTTTCTTCAATCGGAGCTATCTGGAGGGTCTCTGGAGCACTCTGATCATCACCCAATCTTCATCGCAGTCCTTCGTTGCCAGATCAAAGAGATCGGATTGGATTTTCCAGCTCCATGCAAACCTGTGAGCAGATTTGAAATTGGAGCTATTTTTTCCAGTGATTTGCGAGCTGAAGGGGTTCTTGGCTTGTCCTTGTGTGACGGCAAAGAGGTTTTGAGCTAAGGGATGGATCGAGATTTAGTTATTTACTGAATTTCAATTTCTCAAGCTGTAATTTCCATTTCAGCAACATTTCTGTTACTGTCTTCGGAATTAGTTGCTGTAGTTTCATTATCTTGCGTGTTCTAGCCTTAATTAGGGTTCATTTTGCAAGGTAATCAGTTAGGGAATTTATTTAGTGAACAATAGTTGCAATTTCAGTTTAATTCTTGTTTCAATCCTTGCGTATCAGTGCTGTAGCAGCGTGCCAGTTTTTCCTTTCCTCTAGTGTGGCAGTTTTCTTCTGGAGTTCCTGAATTGTGTTCTAAGATAGATTTAGTTTATCTTTTGAAGTGATATTGTAGCTTGTCTCATTTACCCAGAACTCAAATTAAATTTCTGCACTTGATTTCAATTGATGTGTATCAGTTTATTTCTGCGAGAGTTAGCTCAATTTCTGCAAACTAGTCTCCAATTCTGCAATTCTCAGTTAATCCTTTCTGAAATTCATATCAAGTGTTATTAGCTTTTACGAATCCTATCTGAACATTAGCTTGGAGAATTTAGTCTCAGCTTGAATTGTTTGTTCTGCATCTGGTTAGTGTAGCATTTCTGAATTCCTGCACTCTTGGTCCGCATTTCAGCATTCGTTTCTGCTTAAGTTTGTTTCTGAATTGAACTGTATTTGAATGCTGAATTTCTTCCTTCACTTCTGAGTATAAATTCACTGATAGCTGGCCTTCTCAAGTTGAAGTGATTTGTTCCATTTCTAAATTGTCAGTTCATTGTTTCAGCAAATTCTGAGTTTCCTTTTTGGCACTTTAGTTCCATTTCTTGCAAGTTTGTAGCAATTAAGAAATTTCAGAATAATTTGATGTACAACTTGCTTGCCATTCGTTTGTTTTGAGTTTAATTCAGCTGGAATTAGACGCACTTTTGGAGTATCATTGCATTTGAAATCAGTGAATTTGCATTAAGTTGTTTCTGAATTTTAGATTCCTTTTCTGCCTTAGGTTTTCATTTCTTGCAATTAGCATCAGATTTCGGCACATCAATCTTCTTCTTTCGCATATCAAGTTTGTATCAAGTTTGAATTCCATTTCACAACCTGTAGTTAATATTTCATATAATGGCAGTTTTTGTTTGCAATTTCTGCGAATCGCATTAGTTGATAAAAGTTGACCTTTGGGTAAGTCCCTTAGTTGCTATTATCTTGTTCAGTTCATTTAGTTAAGTTTCCTTCATTTACATTGCATTGTCATTTCTAATTGCAACCAAAATCCCAATCTTATTTGAAACCCAAAAATATTAACGACATATAAACTCAAGCTCGAATCATACAATCCTCAACTAGCCCTAGGAAAAATACGACCTGTGGTCCCTTTACTACATTTTATTCTTTGATAGCAAAAAAGGTTTTCAGCTTTACAAATATCTAAATTTGAGACCCACATTCGTGACAGTTCTTTTGGGTCCATCAAGACTCACTCAAGCAAATGAGTTCAATATCTCATATTGACTCATTTGAGCATGACCATGCATTTTAGTTGTCCTACTCGTTCAAGGGGCCCACAGATATCACTCCCGTCATATGGGAGGGATAGATCCCATCTACTTCACTCACATTCCTCCGCATAATTTGTTACATACCTAGTTATCGCTTTTATAGTCTACCCTATTATGGGTGACGCTTGACGATACCAAAGTACATAACTCCTTATATAGAGATTCATAGTGACTTCAGGTCTAAGGATTATTCATACTAATACTCACATAAGAAAATTTATGACACTTATATAACGATCCATAAAACTCTCTCATGGTGAGTCAATTCAATACACATTTTCTAATCTATGCTTATGTGTAAACTTGATATTTCATATCCATGACTTATGAGATCAAGTCATCAATTGACATATATGCTAGTCTTAACGTATTAATATTATCCTTGAATATTAATACTTGACTAGGAATAGTTAAGAGTAGTGTTCTCTACATCATCTCACTATCAATTCAACTAATTAATATAATGTAGATCAAAACCTACTACCTAAGGATATTATTATACTTATTCATCAGATACAATCATGAAATAAATATAATAATCAAATATTACCTTTACTAAATAGAATATGATACAAAATGTCCCGTAGACAATAATCTTATAATTGGCTCTAGGGCTAACACTAACAAATGTGATTGTGGTGAGTTTTAAATTTCGAGCATTATATTCCTTGCTCACACGCTCTAGCAATGTGTTTATACAGGAACATTGACCTGTACAACTATTGTGAATATTATTTCTTATTTGAAACTTGAAAAAGTACATATATGGATCATATTATCCATGTAGAAGTAAACAATATAGGACAATAGGTGAAAACGAATCTATTGTTTTACCACCTAGTAGCCTTGTGCAACCTGGAAGAAGGAAGAAGGCAAGGATCCCGTCAAAGCACATAACAAAGGTTAAAAGCAAGTGTAGTAGGTGCAAACAATTAGGTCATAATAAAAGATCATGTAGAATATCTTCAACAAGTTGATACATGTATTGGTATTCTTTTGTGATAGTACTCAACTTTTGTATGTATTTGGGACACAAGCTTATCATTTGTGATAGTGCTCAACTATTGTATGTATTTATCCATATTTGACTATCCTGAGCCAAGTGAACCCATAGAACTTGAAAGGGGACCAATCAGGATACACTAGGTCCATTAATGGGTTTTGACCAAAACCCATGATTGACCTAGGGGACTTGAATTTATAAAATTTTGATATGGGATAGAAGGGGTGAATGTCTAGAATGTATATATGACCTCCAACTCTAGTTATGAGACTCTCACAAGAATCAATGGTCGCGTGCCAAGTGGCACGCCCCTTGATGCTGGTATTGAAAACTAGCACCAAGTTGGTGCTTGTGCTGTTTCTACAAGATCAACACCACTATTGACATAATGATTTGAATTATTTGGAACTACTCTATGTTGAATACCAAAACAATATTTGAGGTCATATTTTGATTGCCCTGAGCCAAGTGAACCCACAGAACTTGAAATGGGGTTGATCGAGATCCACTAGATCTATCAATGAGTTTTGACTGAGACCCATTAATTGATCTAGGGGGCTTGGATTTTTGAAATTTTGGCATGAGATGGAAGGGTGAGTGTCTAGAATATATATATGGCCTCCAACTCTAGTTATGTCAAAACAAGCATTTAGAACATAACAAAAACAACACTATCCACTAAATAATCCAACTTTATAATAGAACAATACAATCCAACTGAATAATTGAATACAAGAAAAACATAACTCAATATAGCAATTTAGAACAACACAAAACTATAATTTTATAGAATCTACTTAACAATCCATTACAAGACAAGATTTTAGAACGTAACAAGAACTACACAATCCGTTAAACAATTCGACTCAATAATAAAACAATACAATCCACTTAACAATCTAACTCAATAATTAAATATAAGAAAAACATAATTCACCATAACAATTTAGAACAATACGACACTACAATTTTATACAATCCACTTACCAATCCATTACAAGACAAGATCTTTCAAGTATTAATTTACACAAGAAATACAAATACAGATAAACTACAATAATTCAACAAGAACCATAGTATCAGTTTAATTTGAATTTACAAAAATTGTCTCTAATAATTTTTATCACAACATTAACTCTAAATTCATGGATGTCTTTTTGGGTGAAATCCATATTCATATTGTACAAAAAAATCTTTGATATATCATATCACAAAAAATCCATAGTCATTCTTGTTGGTGCAATCAACCTAGGTTTGATCAGATAGATCATGAGTTTTGATGTGTGTGTGTCAATAAGTTTAAGTTAGGATTTTATATTTGTTTGATGTGTGTTTTAGTAATGTAGGAGTTGGTGGAACACACATGCGAGATCTCATCCTGAGTGCTCGAGTCCTTGAGTCGGTGAAGGATGGTGCATCCGAGGGATCGCCGGACAAGGAGCAACGGAGTAGAGCCAAGGGAAGCGGACTTTATGACATACGTGAAGGATGACATGGAGATGAGCCATGGGCTAGTATGCATCCGAGGGATGAGAGCTAAAGGAAGAGGGCTTCAAAGGGCGACTCCGGAGAGGATGAGAGTGAGTGTGTAAAAGGAGCAGTCGACTGGTATGGACACTAGTCAACTGATCTTTTTATGAGCTTAGAATAGCGATATCAGTCGACTGGTGTGGATGCAATCGACTGATCTTTTTGTTGGGTCGAACAGAATGTAGTAGTCGACTGGTCTGAGCGCTAGTCAACTGGTCTGTTTAAAAAATAGTCATTAGCTAAGCACCAGTCAATTGGGGTTGGAGTCAGTCGACTGGTGTCAGGGCTGAGCTGTTTTGTTAGCAGCTCTCTCCTCTATTTAAAGAGGAGCTTGAGACTTGAGATGGATTAGTTGTGTTCATTGTAAAAAACCTTTCTTGCTCAAGTGCTCAAGCACCCAAAAGCTCATCTCTTCCTCCTAATCCTAACTCTCTGTTGGTGTAAGTTGCTTCAGTGATGTCCTTCTCTAAATGTTTCAATGTTTGACAATATACTTAAGTCAGTGATACATTGAACAAAGGTAGGGTTAGTCAAGAAAGGTGTAACAAGGTGAACCAAAGTCCTAGTTAACCTAGGCACTAAGACCTGGTGAGTGAAACTGAGCACTAAGACCTGGTGAGTGAAACTGGGCACTAAGACCTAGTGAGTGAAGCTGGGCACTAAGACCTAGCGAGTGAAGTTGGGCACTAAGACCTAGTGAGTGAAGTTGGGTACTAAGACCTGGTTCGAGGAATTGGGCACTAAGTCCTGACCAAGGGTTGGGCACCGAAGACCTGGTTCGGGGAATTGGGCACGAAGTCCTGGACCTAGGATTTGGGCACGAAGTCTTGGTCTGAGGGATTGAGCAACTTAGCTGAGCGATGACTAAAGACAGAAGTAGAGACGGGTCGAGGGTCGGACGTCTTGAGATCCGAGAGTATCGAAGGCTAAGCAAAAGTC
Organism: Boesenbergia rotunda; assembly: GCA_024364735.1. Taxonomy (NCBI): domain Eukaryota; kingdom Viridiplantae; phylum Streptophyta; class Magnoliopsida; order Zingiberales; family Zingiberaceae; genus Boesenbergia; species Boesenbergia rotunda. Next base: position 34,207 of record JAGFNQ010006913.1, read on the forward strand.
CACCCGAATGGACTGGGTGGCAACCGTCTCCTGAAAGGAGTAGGTTGAAGGCACGTTCCCGGGGGTGGGAACTTGCGTCGGTTCGACCTAGGGTTTCGCAGAAATCCGAAGTCAAAACCAAGTCCTTAAGGTTAAGATTATCAACTTGCTTGCCTTGTATTTATGTATCTTGCAGGTACCTAGAATGGAAGACAAAGCAGGCAAACAACACACCATGCGGCTGGAAGACAGTTTGCTAGGCACCCCCATCATGTAGGGCGCCTCAATGAAAGGAGGCAAAGGCAAACAACACACCACGCGGCTGGAAGCCAGTTTGCTAGGTGCCCCCATCATGTAGGGTGCCTCAATGAAAGGAGGCAAATCAGGCTTTCATTCAAGCGCCCTATATGATACAGGTGCCTTGGTTGAAAGCTGTATCTACCGCTGCGAGTTTGAAGCATAGATAAGCTTTGACCTAGTTCAATGAGGCTCCTGGGAGGTCCAGGGTGCCCTGGTCAAGAGGTTTATCTGCTGCGACGAGTTCGGCGATGAGATAAGCTTTGACCAAACCCTTTGAGACGCTCTAGTGATCACAGGCACCCTAATGAAGCCTATAAAAGGGGCTTCGACCCCAAGGCTCAGAACAGAACTTCCAAAACCATTCTAAGCTATTCGAGTGACGACAAAGCGCTAACGACGAAGCTCTACGACCAGGAGGCTCCAGGAGGAAGTGCGCAGCACTTCGGAGGTCCAGATTGGCCGAGTTTCAATCTGTTTGTTCAGTTTGAGTTTACATTCTGCAGTTAAATTTATTTATCCTTTTGTTTGTAACTCTTGCACTGTAAAACGGGTTTCTCCGCCTCCGAAAAGTCCGAAAAGGAGACCATTAGTGGACGGGTGTTCCCGTGCTTAGGTCTTGGATGTACTGACCCTGGGGGGTTGGGAACCAAGTAAAATCCCGTGTGCAATTTGTGTCGTCCTTTATTTTTCTGCTTTATTTCCCGCTGTGCTACTAACTTTGATTAGAACGAATACCGAAAAGTTTACGAAGTTTCCGCGAAGATTTTACGGTCGATATTCACCCCCCCTCTATCGACGACACCGGTCCTACAAGTGGCATCAGAGCCAAACCGCTCTTCACCGGACTAACTGATAATTACCATCTTGATAATCAATTTAGTCTCTTAAACCATGTTTTGATCCCTTTCATATGCTTACTCTTGCATCTACATTAGGTTCCATGAGTTATTTCTATTTTAACTTTGGATGCAAATCTTTTTATATTTGAGATGTTTTGGCATTAAAATTTGAATATAATGTTGTAGGCTTCGAATGATCACAGACCTAGATCAGATTGGATTGAATTTGAGTTCAGACTTGGCTTTAATCAAGAGGATCAAGCGATGGAGAAATATGGGTCGTCCAATCGAGACATGGGGAGATCTAAGCCATCTATCATCTTCTGATTGATCCGAGCTCCATGCAGAGTAAATCAAGACCATAGACCAAGATATGAAGTTTTGGTCCAAATCAGAAGTCATCTAGCCGTTAGATCAAGCTCGAGAGGAGTCTAAGCCATCCATTCAAAAGGAAGGGCAATCCAAGCCATCCGTTGCAGATCTGATCGATCCAAGCTAAGGAGGAGGAGATCCTGACCGTTGATGGAGATCTGGAAAGTTTGGTTTTAATCCGAGATGATCTGACCGTTGGATTGAGCGAGGATGATCACAGCTGTTCATTTCTAACTGAAATTAGTTAAAACAGAAACTCCTGATCTGCTTTCGGCGTCGCGATTTCTTCACTATTCTTGGCGAATACTCGGCGTTCTTCTCCGATCTCGCATGACCAACCTCAGACGGAAGCTTTGTCTTAAGATCTCGAATCATAGAGATAGATTTCCGGTGAAGTTTGCTAACCAATCTCGTCACTGAAAGGCTCAGGTGAGGATTTCGCCGAGGAGATATGTTCTACCGATCGTTTCCTTTGTGATCACCGCTCTTCATCATCTGGAGCTGTCGAAGCATTCGAGGGGGGTTCTTCGGAAGCTTCTGAGGGTTTCTGAGCCAAAACTGCCATTTAGCTCATCAAGAACGAAGAGATCGGTGGAGGATTTCAGCTAGCACATCAAGCCAATGCTGAATTGATCACGGGAATTGATTCTTGCTGATTTTCGAGCTAGAGGGTTTCTAGCTTGGCTCTTGTGTGACGGCAAGAAGGAGATCTTGGTGAAGGGACTGATATGAAGTTAAATTTTTGCGAATTTCGGTTCTGAACACTTATTTCATTAGTTGTTTCAGTTTGTATCAATTTACATCTCAGTCATGCTTCTTTAGTATTCTTTGTTCTAGTTTTCACAATTCTGCAGTTTAGATACAGATTTCCTGAATTCAATATGAGTCTAGTCTTTCAATCTCATAGTTTCGAATTGTATTGCTCAGTTTTCAAATAGGTATAAGTGTATCTAAGTCATCACTTGTTTAAGATGCTGGATTTCTATAGGGGTAAATTCTGTATCATACTTCACTGTTTCTGCAATTTAAATACTGTTAGCTGCATTTTTGTAATTTAGGTCCTGAATTTAGAGTTTCTGCACTAGTGTTTCTGAATTTTTAGTTAGTTTCCTTGAAAGAATCAGATTCATAGAATGTTTAGGCTTGAATGACAGGTAAAGCATTTGAGTTTCCGAAATTTCGAGTTAGTTTTCTGATTTAGCTGAGTTCATTCTGTTTCCAACTGTAATTTCATTCATTATCGCAGAAATACCCATCTCACTTGAAAACCCAAAACAGAAAATGATGAATTCTAGTTTGAGTTAAGCATTCTTAGCTAGTTCTTGGAAAAATACGACTTGAGGCCCCTATACTACACTTAGTTTTGTGAGCTAAGGGTTTTCAATTTATAAATTCAATTTGAGGCTCATTGTGACGCTGGTTGTGGGCTTATCACTAACCACCGATGGAGCAAAGACGTCAGGAGTTGAGGGAGAGCCCAAGGGTGAATCAGGTATATTTTATTTTAAATGTCAATTTTTAAATTTCACATAATATGTTTCAAGTGAAGGGAGAGAGGGCACTATAAAAATCAGTGCCCTACTCGTAAGGCTCGAACTTCACCACCGGAAGCAAAGGAGGCACAAGCGCCCGGAGTCCGGAGGGATAAAAGTCACATACGATGCTTCAAATGTGAAAAGTATGGACACTATAAGAATAAGTATTCGGCAAAGGTACGCAAAATTTATATTCTGAAAGATTTTCAAATTCCTGCACTGTCATATGATAAGTTAGGAAATTTTTCTAAAAAATTAAATTCACTACATGTCAGATTAATGTTTTGCATACCCAATTAGAAGATGTAGATATTGCTAAAATGTCATAAATTAATTGTTTAATCCTGAATGTAAATTCAATGATTTTAAAAATTAATTCTGATAATATCAAAATTAATTCTGATAATATTGAAATTAATTCTGTAATTAATCTTAATATTAACCGTAAAATTAAATTTGAAAATCTTACTGATAACTCTGAATTTAAATTTAAAAATCTTACTGATAACACTAAATTTAAATTTGAAAATCTTACTGATAACTCTAAATTTAAATTTGAAAATCTTACTGATAACACTGAATTCAAATTTGAAAATCTTACTGATAAATCTGAATTTAAATTTGAAAATCTTACTGATGACTCTGAAAATTGTGAAATTAATCCTGAAAATATTGAAAATATTTCTGAGGATAAAGATGATATTTCAGAAAATCGTAAGGATAAAATTGAAAATATTTCTGATAAATCTGAGGATAATAGAGATAAAATTCGTTTAGATGATAATTTAATTATAGATAATGTTGAATATTATTACAAAATATTAACTAGTGACCCAAATTACTCCACCTACTTTGAGGATATTGAACGATGTAATTTTGAGGATGAGGAGGAAAATGAATTATCTGAGATCAAGGCTATAGTTAATAAAGTTCACAAAGACTCAAATAAAAGAGAATTATTAGAAAAATTTGAAAAGATAAATAAAAAGGAAATAGTAAAGGAATCAGAAATATTTGAAATAATAAAAATGATGAAGCTAAACCCACAATTATTATCTAACCCAAAGATGTTGAAATTCAAATCTAATTAAATCTTAACAATTTTTACCTTATTTATTTCAATCTTAAATAATCCTTAATTAACTTAATTTTAATTATCCTTAATTAACTTAATCTTAATTCTTATTTAATTTAACTTTAATTAATCTTTAATTAAATCAAAATCAATTAATCTTTAATTAATGCAAAATCAATTAATCTTTAATTAATTCAAATTCAATCAATCTTTAATTAATTCAAATTCATTAATCTTTAATTAATTCAACTTTAATTAACCTTTAATTAATTCAACTTAAATTAATCTTCAATTAATTCAAATTCATTTAACCCTTAATTTAATAACTTCGATTAATTCAACTTCAATTGACTTTAAGTAATTATTAATTAATTCAACTTTAATTAATTCTGAATTCAGATCCACGTAATTCTTAAGTAACTTAAACTTGAATTAAATAAAATCTTACCCAAATCGTAACAATTAATTTAATAAAATTAAATATGTCAAAGTGGGTTGGCATATTCGCGGGTTCACACGACATGTATCAAATCAGGAATTTGATACATCATTAGAAACTTAAGTAAAATAATTTAACTTGTTTGACTCATGCATAACTGTCATGTCATGCATATGCAATTTTCTTAAAATATATGTCATGTCATTCACGTTTAATTTTATGCATGACTTAGAACGGTTATAGGAAAAAGAGTAGTTGAAACTTGAACAACCTAATATTAGGTGGAGGTGAGATGATAGTATGTTAGGGAAGCCCTAATAAGGTCAAGTACGGTAAGGCGTACCCTACTTGGTCTGTTTAGTCTGGTGGAATTAGCCGAAGCTACCGATCCAAAACCTAAGCTAGTTAGACCAAAATTTTTCAAGAAGTAATTTGAAGATGAATTTTCGATAAAAGGCTTTGTCAAGGAAAGGGTTGTTGCTCCAATAAGGCTACGGCCAAAGAAGGTCTCTGTGCCTCGCCAAGACCTGGAAGCCGATTACCGAAAATCAAATTCACTTTACTATTTGATAAATTTAAATCTAACACAAGTTTCGATTAAATCTTAGATTTAACAATCAATTAAGAAAAATTATTCAAGCATCTCACAATGCACCCATAAGGCAACCATGCTTACTGTATTGAGACATCTAGAATAGGTGAGATGTTAAGGATTAATAAATTAAAAATTATTTTATCAAAATTATTTTCTAAACTCTTAGAATATTTTTCTAAAAATCTATTTTCAAAATAGTGCTTTAACATAATAATGTTTTTATGAATTTCATGATTGTCTGATTGCTTATACATATTATAGATTTTCAAAAAAAATTATATTCTTTTGAAAAATTGTTTGACCTGCACAATTAGACACAAGCCTCTTAGGTCAACATTAAAGTCCCCTAAGGCACTTAGATAGAGTCAAACGGTACAGGGGGAGTGTTTTATTCTTTTAAATTTTTTTTATCTTTCAAAAAATTGTGCCTTAAAAATCACTATCTTTTAAAAATGTCTTTCGAAGACTGTGCCTTAATTACTATCACTTATGTTTTCAAAAAAGCTCATGCTTTAAAAGTTATTCATATTCTAAATTGAATTTTCTAAAAACTTATCTTCTTAAAAATTACCATATTGTCATTCAAAGTCGTTCTTTTGATTTTGATAAACCCAAAAGACACAGAGGAGGTCTACCTCATGATCTACAAGGACTCCTAGGATGTGTCAAAGTTAGGGGGAGTCTAAGTCAAAAAAAGATTTTTTGAAAAGTATTTTTCAAAACTATTTTTTAAATTAGATAATTCTTTTGGGCTAAAACCAAACCCTAAAGACTCAGAGGAAGAGTACATGTGGTCAACAAACTTCCTTGGACTGGGTCAAGTTTAGGGGGAGGTCAAACTGAAGAAATTATTAAATATTTCAAAATAGTATGCTTTCGTGTACTGTAGTGTTTAAATCCTTCTAAAAACATAAGGGAGTTTTGTTTAAATACTGTCATCTTTTATGAAAATATAATACTATCACTTTCAAATTTTTTTATAAAATTCTTTTGGAAAATAATATTTACTTGAGTTTGAAGAATTTCCAGGACACATAGAGAAATGTCCTTGTAGTTAACAAGGTTTCCTAGGATTGTGTCAGACTGGAAAAGAAACCAAGTCAAGTAAAACATTATGTTTTCAAATATCCTTCAAAAATACATGATGTTTTTCTAAAAGTACTTGAATTTTTCAAGAACTCAATATATTTTTTTCTTAAGTATTTGCATTTTTCAAAAGCTCAATATATTTTTAAAGTACTTGAATTTCTCAAAAGCTCAATATATTTTTCAACAATACTTGCATTTTTCAAAATATTCAAAATATGTTTTGAAAATCTTTCTCAATTGAAATTTTTTTTAAGACAAAATTTTCTAAGTCTTCTGAAAGTACAAAATTAACTTTTGCACAATACTTTTCAAAGTGTAATGTTTTTGTGTAATTATTTAGCCCTTTGCTATGCTTTCAACGATTTATACTAAGTACGTTCAAATGAAAAAAATGTTTTCATTGTTGGTGCAAGTGTTTTGGTGATTTTTGATGTATGACAAAGGGGGAGAGTGAACTTAAATTAGAAAATTTTCATTTTTTTTCCAAGGATCAATGAAAATCAAAATGTTTTTCTTCAAAAAAGGGGAGAGTGAGCTTATGATAGAAATACTTTTCTCCCAAAGATCGAAATGTATTTTCAAAACTCAGATCAATTTTTTTATTTTTTTTCTTTTGATCTCAAGGATAGTAATTTAGCCCTTTCATCCAATCTAACTTAAGATATTGCCAAACATCAAAAAGGGAGAGATTGTTAGTGCAAGTTGCATCAGTGATGTCCTTCTCTAAATGTTTCAATGTTTGACAATATACTTAAGTTAGTGATACATTGAACAAAGGTTGGGTTAGTCAAGAAAAGTGTAACAAGGTGAACCAAAGTCCTAGTTAACCTAGGCACTAAGACCTGGTGAGTGAAACTGGGCACTAAAACTTGGTGAGTGAAGTTGGGCACTAAGACCTGGTTCGAGGAATTGGGCACTAAGTCCTGGCCAAGGGTTGGGCACCGAAGACCTGGTTCGGGTAATTGGGCACGAAGTCCTTGCCGAGGGTTGGGCACCTACGTCCTGGACTTAGGGTTTGGGCACGAAGTCTTGGTCCGAGGGATTGAGCAACTTAGCTGAGCGATGACTAAAGACAGAAGTAGAGACAGGTCGAGGGTCGGACGTCTTGAGATCCGAGAGTATCGAAGGCTAAGCAAAAGTCCACCTGAATGGACTGGGTGGCAACCATCTCCTGAAAGGAGTAGGTTGAAGGCGCATTCCCGGGGGTGGAAACTTGCGTCAGTTCGACCTAGGGTTTCACAGAAATTCGAAGTCAAAACCAAGTCCTTAAGGTTAAGATTATCTACTTGCTTGCCTTGTATTTATGTATCTTGCAGGTACCTAGAATGGAAGACAAAGCAGGAAAACAACACACCACGCGGATGGAAGACAGTTTGCTAGGCACCCCCATCATGTAGGGTGCCTCAATGAAAGGAGGCAAAGGCAAACAACACACCAGGAGGCTGGAAGCCAGTTTGCTAGGTGCCCCCATCATGTAGGGTGCCTCAATGAAAGGAGGCAAATCAGGCTTTCATTCAGGCGCCCTATATGATACAGGTGCCCTGGTTGAAAGCTGTATCTGATGCTGCGAGTTCGAAGCAGAGATAAGCTTTGACCTAGTTCAATGAGGCGCCTGGGAGGTCCAGGGTGCCCTGGTCAAGAGGTTTATCTGCTGCGACGAGTTCGGCGATGAGATAAGCTTTGACCAAGCCCTTTGAGGCACCCTAGTGTGTTGGGACCAGGTGCATGTTGACATGGATGCAGGTTCGTAATTTTAAAATTAATTACATGCAGTGGAAGGTTTAGCATAAATAATTTCTCTAAATCATTTAATCACACATCTAAGCATGCAATTTTATCTTGTGTAGACATGATCATATATTTAAAATTTTTGCAGAAACGTAAACTAATTTACATATTACCTCGCGTAACTCGAAGGAAGTGATGAGATCCAACCGTAAGCGTCCCTTGGAAGCTCCGCCTCTATTCGCGTCCACGCCGAGTATCTTCGGGATGACTTCGCAAAGCCACGAGTTTCGTGTTCTCGAGAACTACTAGATTCTCCGAGAATGCGACGAGAAAAACCAAGAGAGAAGTCGGAAGACTAACCACAAAAGGATGGCCGGTTGGTGCTCCTTCTTGGGGCTGGTTGGCGCACGGCAAGAAGGGGAGAAGAGAAGGAGAGAAAGAGAGGGAGAGAGCCTATGCCTTCATCTCTATAATTATCACACACCCAAGCCTTGCCTTGGGTCCTTTATATAGTGGCCTCTCAACCATCAAGCCTCTCAAATATGAAATAACTTATTCCATCATGCCAAGTTTGATTTTATATCATGGTTAAAATCATATTTTAATTCATGATAAAAATCTTCTCTCCTATGGAATAAATTTCCTTATCATGGTAAATCAATCCATGATTGATTTTATAAAATAAACCAATCCATAGTTCATTTTAATTTCCATGAAAAATAAACCAAACCTTGGTTTATTATATAAAAATTTATATCATCCATAATTTTATAAAACAAACCACACTTGGTTTATTTTATAAATTGAACCAAAAACTTGGTTCTCTCCCTTTGTTGTGGCCGACCAAGCAATAAGGATGGAGGCCCTCTTTGGTTGACCCATCCAAGCCAAGCCCCAATGAATTAAACTTATTTAATTCATCTATTAAGTCTTCAAAAGACTTAGCCATTTTACGCTTCCGATGCGTCTCTGAAAAATTCGGATTCGACTTATCGTTTGGCTCAACCAAACTTAATCTCTCTTGATTGGAAAATCCAATTTTCAACTCGTTTTAAATTCCTCGGATTACTCGTAGTGCGTGTGACTAAATAGGCTTTCGATTTATGTTGGTCGTCTATAATTAATCAATTAATTATAGAACGATCATGAGTGGCACCTAGTAGTACATCATGATCCCCAATTAATCGAAAGATCAACGGTTGACCTCAGAAACAATTCTGAAACCCTTCAGTAACTATAATGAATCGTGCCCCATTCCCTTCACCATCGTATACCCACTTGGTTCAGGACATGGTCTATGTGTGTCAGTCCCCACTAGGCTGACTACGTCACACCTAGCCCAAGTAACGTTTTCTCGTCCTACGGATTCTAACTACTCTCATGTATTTAAGAGATTCATACTCTGAACATGTCATGCTCTGGCCAGAGGCTTCGAGTAACAATCCAACGATAGGCCTCGGGTATACATCTCCTGGCAAGGAGTGGTGAATCCTTTGTAGGTTGTTCAAACATCTTCGGGCACTTCGGCTTATACCCAATCATCCTGGGTCCACACCTTCTTGGAGATGCTTGCTTAAGATGTCATAGTATAAGTCTCCATGACCAAGATGACTTGAACACCGCAAGTCAAAGGAACATCACACTTAAGCTACAGTAAGAACTTCACTGGCATATCTATATGTAGACTACCATATGAAGTTTTACAGCCAGTCACTCCAATGAACTAGTTCCCTTAACTAGCATTCATGTTTATCTCTGGACATCTCAATGTCACCAGCCAGTGAGAATCAGCTGATTAGAGAATAACCCATGCTAGTCTCAACAGAATTGATAGTGTCCATATTTATCAATTCATCAACTAGGAACAATTTTAATACTTCACAATTGCACATGTAGAGATAATCACTAGTTGTGAATTCATCACAAATTCTCTCATGCTGTGAATTGTATTGCAGACATTCAGTAAATGAGTTTAAGATTTCAATCAAATACACAAACATGTATACTCAAATAGTGAATATTCATTTATTAAAATAAATGATTACAATCATAAGGCGATTGCCTTAGGACACTTCTCTCATATCACTAACAAACTCCCACTTGGCCTAATGCCAATCGCTACGGTACCCAATACCACAGGCTCTAACATGACCCTCAAACTTGCTTTGAGCCAAGGCCTTAGTTAAAGGATCCGCTAAATTCCTTTCAGTGGGAATTTTCTCAATTTGTATATCATTCCTACTTATAATCTCTCTGATCAGATGATAGCGGCGAAGCACATGTTTGGATCGCTGATGAGACCTTGGTTCCTTTGTTTGTCCAATAGCTCCATTGTTGTCGCAGTAAACCGGTATTGCTTCATAAATGGTTGGAACCACAACAAGTTCTGAGACAAACTTCTTGATCCAGACTGCTTACTTTGCTGCTTCCGAAGCTGCAATATATTCCGCTTCTGTGGTAGAATCCGCTACGGTGTCTTGCTTGGAACTCTTCCAACTTATTGCGCCTTCATTCAAAATAAATATGTATCCGGACTGAGATTTGGAGTCATCCTTATCTGTCTGGAAACTGGCATCTGTATACCCATGTATTACCATATCACCTTCTCCATATATTAGGAACACATCCTTAGTGTTTCTTAAGTACTTGAGGATTGTCTTGACAGCCGTCCAATGATCCATTCCTGGATCAGACTGGTATCTGCTTGTGACGCTCAGAGCATACGATACATCGGGCCTAGTACATAACATAGCATACATGATAGATCCTATCGCGAATGCATAAGGAATCTTACTCATGCAAATCCTCTCGTCTTCTGTGCGCGGACACATAGACTTCGAAAGGTTGATCCCATGCCTGATGGGAAGGTAACCTTTCTTGGATTCCGACATGCTAAACCTTTCTAGCACTCGGTCTATATATGTAAACTGCGAAAGACCAAGCAACCGTTTTGATCTATCTCTATAGATTCTAATCCCAAGGATATAGGTTGCTTCTCCAAGGTCTTTCATGGAGAAAGTTTTGGACAACCAAATTTTAACTGACTGTAAGACTGATATATCGTTTCCTATAAGTAATATGTCATCGACATATAACACTAGGAATACGACTGCACTCCCACTAACCTTCTTGTACACACAAAGTTCATCAGGATTTTGTTAGAAATCAAACTCTTTGATTTTCTCATCAAAATGGATGTTCCAGCTCTTGGATGTTTGCTTTAGTCCATATATGGATCGTCGAAGCTTGCATACTTTGGTTTTATTAACTGATGTGAAACCTTCAGGTTGTATCATGTATACATCCTCAAGCAGGTTTCCATTAAGGAAAGCTGTTTTCACATCCATTTGCCATATCTCATAATCATAATGAGCTGCTATGGTCAGGAGCACCCGAATGGATTTAACCATAGCTACTGGCGAATAGGTTTCGTCATAATCAATTCCTTATTTCTGACGATATCCTTTTGCCACTAATCTAGCCTTAAAGGTAACAACATTACCTTCCATGTCGGTTTTTTTTCTTGAAAACCCACTTCACCCTATGGGCTTAATCCCTTCAGGTGGGTTAACCATGTCCCATACTTGATTTCTGTACATGGAATCCATTTCCGACTTCATGGCTTCAAGCCATTTATCCCTTTCTGAATTTTTCAGAACATCTTCATAACTGATAGGTTCGTTATCGTTTATGAGTAACACGTCATTTGATTCACTTATGAGAAATCTGTATCTCTCTGGAATATTATGTGTTCTATCAGACCTACGAAGAAGTGGTGTTGTTTTAGGTTCAACTGATAGCTCATCATTATGAGTTATTGGTTGTGGGTCTAGACTAGGTGTCTCTGTAATGTCTATTGGAGTTTCTTGAACTTCTTCAAGTTCAATGCTACTCCCACTGTTTTTTTGAAAAAGAAATTCTTTTTCTAGAAATACAGCATGCCTTGAAACAAACACCTTTGTTTCAATGGATGATAGAATTGGTAACCTTTCGTTTCCTTAGGGTATCCAATAAATAGACATTTATCAAACTTAGCATCCAATTTGTCTGATACAGTCCGCTTTACATAAGTAGAACAACCCCATATCTTTAGGTGAGATAAATGAGGTTTCTTACTATTCCACATCTCATATGGAGTAGTAGAGACTACCTTGGTCTGGACTCTGTTTAGTAAGTAAACAACTGTCTTAAGCGCATAGCCCCAAAAGGATTTTGGAAGAGTTGCATGATTCATCATAGATCTAACCATGTCCATCAAGGTTCGGTTACGCCTCTCAGATACACCATTATGCTGTGGTGTATATGGCGGAGTCCATTGAGACAATATCCCATTGTCCGTAAGATAATCTTGAAACTCTTGACTTAAGTATTCACCACCCCGATCGGATCGAAGTATCTTAATACTTTTGCTAAGCTGTTTCTCTACTTCACTTCTGAACTCTTTGAATTTCTCAAAACATCAGATTTGTGTTTCATTAAGAACACATACCCGAACGTGAGTGATCATCTATAAAGTAATGAAGTAGCTATAGTCTCCTTGTACAAGAGTTGACATTGGTCCACATACATCAGTATGTATTAGTCCAAGCAATTCTTCCATTGGTTTACCTTTTTAGGAAAAGGGTAATTTGGTCATCTTGCCTTTTAAGCATGATTCACATGTATCAAATGAACCGGGTTCAAATGATTCCAGAATTCCACATCGGTGTAATTTGGTCATGCGTTTCTTACTTACATGGCCAAGACGACAATGCCACATATAGGAGTCTATTTGATTATCTATTCGAGCACGTTTGTTGCTAACTTCGATATTGAAAACGTCACCGGATAAATCTAACGTGTAGATACCATTGCATAAAGTTCCGGTCCCATAAAGAACACCATTTAAAGTTATGTAACAGCAATTGTTACTAAAAGTTAAATGATAACCCTTTTCATTCAAGCATGAAATAGATACAATGTTCTTTATTAACGAAGGAACAAAATAACAATTATCCAATTCTAAGACAAGTCCAGTAGGGAGCTTTAGCAAATATGTTCCGATGGCAACAGCAGCAATCTTTGCTCCATTTCCAACTCGCAAATTCGCTTCTCCCTTGACGAGTCTTCTTCTATTCCTTAGCCCCTGTATGTCATTACATATATGTGAGCTACACCCAGTATCAAGTACCCAGGTGTCCGAGGAAATAGAGTGACATTCAATAACGAAGATACCTGAAGAGGATGGGGCATCGGATGCCTTCTTCTTCAAGGACTCAAGATAAACCTTGCAGTTTCTTCGCCAGTGGCCCTCCTTGCCGCAGTGATGGCAAGTGCCTTTTGGTGCCTTTTCAATCTTTTTGGCCTTTTTCTTCCTTCCCTTATTTTGTTCTTTGGGCTTCCTCTTAGAGCCTTTCTTTGAGGAACCAACTAACAGTACCGTCTTCTGATCCTGCTTTACAGAAGGCTCTACAGTCTTCAGCAGGTTAAGCAACTCAGGAATGGTAGTCTCCAGTTTGTTCATCCGATAGTTCATCACAAACTGTGAGTAACTCTTGGGCAAACAATGCAGAATTAAGTCAATACTTAGTTCGTGATCCATTGCAAATCCGAGTGTGCCTAGTCGCTCAATGTACCCCAACATCTTCAACACAAACTGTGAAACAGAAGTGCCTTCCTGCATCTTAGAGGTGAAGAGGAGTCTGGAGACCTCAAACCTTTCGGATCTCGCCTGCTCGTCAAACAGCTCATGAAGATGGAAGACGATG
>JAGFNQ010006913.1:74162-93012 GCA_024364735.1 Boesenbergia rotunda
TAGCATACATGATAGATCCTATCGCGAATGCATAAGGAATCTTACTCATGCAAATCCTCTCGTCTTCTGTGCGCGGACACATAGACTTCGAAAGGTTGATCCCATGCCTGATGGGAAGGTAACCTTTCTTGGATTTCGACATGCTAAACCTTTCTAGCACTCGGTCTATATATGTAGACTGCGAAAGACCAAGCAACCGTTTTGATCTATCTCTATAGATTCTAATCCCAAGGATATAGGTTGCTTCTCCCAGGTCTTTCATGGAGAAAGTTTTGGACAACCAAATTTTAACTGACTGTAAGACTGATATATCGTTTCCTATAAGTAATATGTCATCGACATATAACACTAGGAATACGACTGCACTCCCACTAACCTTCTTGTACACACAAGGTTCGTCAGGATTTTGTGAGAAATCAAACTCTTTGATTGTCTCATCAAAACGGATGTTCCAGCTCCTGGATGTTTGCTTTAGTCCATATATGGATCGTCGAAGCTTGCATACTTTGGTTTTATTAACCGATGTGAAACCTTCAGGTTGTATCATGTATACATCCTCAAGCAGGTTTCCATTAAGGAAAGCTGTTTTCACATCCATTTGCCATATCTCATAATCATAATGAGCTGCTATGGCCAGGAGCATCCGAATGGATTTAAGCATAGCTACTGGCGAATAGGTTTCGTCATAATCAATTCCTTTTTCTGACGATATCCTTTTGCCACTAATCTAGCCTTAAAGGTAACAACATTACCTTCCATGTCGGTTTTTTTCTTGAAAACCCACTTCACCCTATGGGCTTAATCCCTTCAGGTGGGTTAACCAGTCCCATACTTGATTTTGTACATGGAATCCATTTCCGACTTCATGGCTTCAAGCCATTTATCCCTTTCTGAATTTTTCAGAACATCTTCATAACTGATAGGTTCGTATCGTTTATGAGTAACACGTCATTTGATTCACTTATGAGAAATCTGTATCTCTCTGGAATATTATGTGTTCTATCAGACCTACGAAGAAGTGGTGTTGTTTTAGGTTCAACTGATAGCTCATCATTATGAGTTATTGGTTGTGGGTCTAGACTAGGTGTCTCTGTAATGTCTATTGGAGTTTCTTGAACTTCTTCAAGTTCAATGCTACTCCCACTGTTTTTTTGAAAAGAAATTCTTTTTCTAGAAATACAGCATGCCTTGAAACAAACACCTTTGTTTCAATGGGATGATAGAATTGGTAACCTTTCGTTTCCTTAGGGTATCCAATAAATAGACATTTATCAAACTTAGCATCCAATTTGTCTGATACAGTCCGCTTTACATAAGTAGAACAACCCCATATCTTTAGGTGAGATAATGAGGTTTCTTACTATTCCACATCTCATATGGAGTAGTAGAGACTACCTTGGTCTGGACTCTGTTTAGTAAGTAAACAACTGTCTTAAGCGCATAGCCCCAAAAGGATTTTGGAAGAGTTGCATGATTCATCATAGATCTAACCATGTCCATCAAGGTTCGGTTACGCCTCTCAGATACACCATTATGCTGTGGTGTATATGGCGGAGTCCATTGAGACAATATCCCATTGTCCGTAAGATAATCTTGAAACTCTTGACTTAAGTATTCACCACCCCGATCGGATCGAAGTATCTTAATACTTTTGCTAAGCTGTTTCTCTACTTCACTTCTGAACTCTTTGAATTTCTCAAAAACATCAGATTTGTGTTTCATTAAGAACACATACCCGAATCGTGAGTGATCATCTATAAAGGTAATGAAGTAGCTATAGTCTCCTTGTGCAAGAGTTGACATTGGTCCACATACATCAGTATGTATTAGTCCAAGCAATTCTCCCACTGGTTTACCTTTTTCGAAAAAGGGTAATTTGGTCATCTTGCCTTTTAAGCATGATTCGCATGTATCAAATGAACCGGGTTCAAATGATTCCAGAATTCCATATCGGTGTAATTTGGTCATGCATTTCTTACTTACATGGCCAAGACGACAATGCCACATATAGGAGTCTATTTGATTATCTATTCGAGCACGTTTGTTGCTAACTTCGATATTGAAAACGTCACCGGATAAATCTAACGTGTAGATACCATTGCATAAAGTTCCGATCCCATAAAGAACACTATTTAAAGTTATGTAACAACAATTTTACTAAAATTTAAATGATAACCCTTTTCATTCAAGCATGAAATAGATACAATGTTCTTTATTAACGAAGGAACAAAATAACAATTATCCAATTCTAAGACAAGTCCAGTAAGGAGCTTTAGCAAATATGTTCCGATGGCAACAGCAGCAATCTTTGCTCCATTTCCAACTCGCAAATTCGCTTCTCCCTTGACGAGTCTTCTTCTATTCCTTAGCCCCTGTATGTCATTACGTATATGTGAGCTACACCTAGTATCAAGTACCCCAGGTGTCCGAGGAAATAGAGTGACATTCAATAACGAAGATACCTGAAGAGGATGGGGCATCGGATGCCTTCTTCTTTAAGGACTCAAGATAAACCTTGCAGTTTCTTCGCCAGTGGCCCTCCTTGCCGCAGTGATGGCAAGTGCCTTTTGGTTCCTTTTCAATCTTTTTGGCCTTTTTCTTCCTTCCCTTATTTTGTTCTTTGGGCTTCCTCTTAGAGCCTTTCTTTGAGGAACCAACTAACAATACCGTCTTCTGATCCTGCTTTACAGAAGACTCTACAGTCTTCAGTAGGTTAAGCAACTCAGGAATGGTAGTCTCCAGTTTGTTCATCCGATAGTTCATCACAAACTGTGAGTAACTCTTGGGCAAACAATGCAGAATTAAGTCAATACTTAGTTCGTGATCCATTGCAAATCCGAGTGTGCCTAGTCGCTCAATGTACCCCAACATCTTCAACACAAACAGTGAAACAGAAGTGCCTTCCTGCATCTTAGAGGTGAAGAGGAGTCTGGAGACCTCAAACCTTTCGGATCTCGCCTGCTCGTCAAACAGCTCATGAAGATGGAAGACGATGGTATAAGCATCCATATGCTCATGCTGCTTTTGTAGCTCAGGTACCATAGCGGCCAGTATGATGCAACTCGCAAGTTCAGAATCGGCCATATGTTTCTGATAGGCCACTAACTGGTCTGGAGTTGCACCTTCAGAGGGATGGTTGGGAAGTTGTTCTTCAAGGACATAAGCAAGCTTTTCTGCCTTGAGGACTATCCTCAGGTTTCGAAGCCAGTCCATGAAGTTTGGCCCAGTTAGCTTATTGGTGTCCAAAATGGAACGCAAATTCAGAGAAGACATGATCAGGTGATTATCCTAGAAATACAAATTGAGGTTATGTGATGAGAATGATAAAGAATGCATCAATTTACATTAATTAAATCCTATTTATTTTTCAAATTGAATAACCCTTTTTATCAATTCGGGAGATCGTAGGAACATCTCCAAATAGGTTGATATCCAACCATAGATAAGAACAACCATGGCTAGAGTCCATCAAGTTATTCTTAGCTATGAAGGTAGGTAATTATACCGATTACATATTATACATATGTAACTATCACATTATGCTATCAACTAATTGAATGTTTGCATAAATCATTGGGTTGTTAACTCATTAACAAGTATGCAACAATATACATAGCACCCAACTGCACCTCTCTTTACATCGACCTTGGCTGTGGCACAATAAATTGATGCTCCAAGCTTAAGGCTGACCCATTAATCAAGAAATGGTTTTAATATGGTTGGAGCTCATTCAACCGTTTAGTCAGGTTTGGATGTGCCCAACAACCAAAACTAAGGATTGACCTCTGACTCCAACTATATTAATCATAAACTAATTTCATGGTTTGAACATGTTGAGGTTCAAGCCGGGCATGAATGTGTCCATCAACTCAAATGAGAAACAAAACTCCGATTCTAACCATATTAATGGAAAGTGTTGGCCTTAATATTTGTAAGGGGTTTTGGGTCTCATCATTTTCTTTTATGCACATTCATGACATATAATTATGTCAAGTTCTAACGATTTCCTTAATAAAGTATGTATGTGACTTAATTTATCAAGTTTCATTAATTGAATTAGGAACTGGATTTCCTAATTATAATTTCATATTTTATTCAAGGAATTGTTTTGGGAAACAATTTCCTGAATTATTATAATCAATTTCGGAAATATTATGTTTAAGACTTTGATTTCTCTAAATCAAATCTTATTAAATTAAGAGACAGATTCCCTTAATTCAACCACATATTATTTTTATGAAAATCTAATTTAAGGAAATATACTCTATAGGAAATAATTTTCCTAATTAATTTTGGATACAATAATATGTAAGAGCATCACCTCTTAAATCAAATAAGGAAATTATCGTTTGAGAATCACCTCAAAAATTTCCAAGATTTGATCATTATTTTATTTATGAAAAATTAATATCAATAACTTAATTTGGATGGCTCTCCGAGGCTCAATCCAAATTAAACATTTGACAATTTAAATTCAATTTAGGAAATTTAATTATAATTAACAACTAACTTTAAATTGGACGGCTCCTCGAGGCTCAATCCAAAATAAAGAATTTTGTAAATAATTTAATTTCCAATTATAAATTTAAATGTCAATTAATATTCCCATAATTTGTCTAGACTTTCTTGAAAGAAAGTGCCCAAAATTGTGAGCTTTCCATAAATAGAAAGTTTGCAAAAAAAAAAGGGTTTCAAAATAATTGTAAGTTTCTGGTACAAAGAAAACTTACGTTTTTCCAAAATTGGAAAATTTCCGAAATAGGAAATTTCTAAAATTGGAAAGTTTCCAAAAATGAAAAGTTTTCGCAATTATCATAAAATTTCAGAAATAGAGATATTTCAAAAGTTTGCGAAATTTCATGAGGATTTCCAAACTTTGAAATTTCTAAATCGAAACTTTACCATAATTGGAAAGTTTCCATAATTGAAAATTTTCCAAAATTGAGATCATGATAAAGCTTTCCGTAAAACAATTATATGATTATGTCGAACACAAACCTCGGCTCTGATACCACTGTTGGGACCGGGTGCATGTTGACATGGATGCGGGTTCATAATTTTAAAATTAATTACGTGCAGTGGAAGATTTAGCATAAATAATTTCTCTAAATCATTTAACCACACATCTAAGCATACAATTGTATCTTGTGTAGACATGATTATATATTTAAAATTTTTGCAGAAACGTAAACTAATTTACATATTACCTCGCGTAACTCGAAGGAAGGGACGAGATCCAACCGTAAGCGTCCCTTGGAAGCTCCGCCTCTATTCGCGTCCACGCCGAGTATCTTCGGGATGACTTCGCAAAGCCACGAGTTTCGTGTTCTTGAGAACTACTAGATTCTCCGACAATGCGACGAGAAAAACCAAGAGAGAAGTCGGAAGACTAACCACAAAAGGATGGTCGGCTGGTGCTCCTTCTTGGGGCTGGTTGGCGCACGGCAAGAAGGGGAGAAGAGAAGGAGAGAAAGAGAGGGAGAGAGCCTATGCCTTCATCTCTATAATTATCACACACCCAAGCCTTGCCTTGGGTCTTTTATATAGTGACCTCTGAACCATCAAGCCTTTCAAATATGGAATAACTTATTCCATCATGCCAAGTTTGATTTTATATCATGGTTAAAATCATATTTTAATTCATGATAAAAATCTTCTCTCCTATGGAATAAATTTCCTTATCATGGTAAATCAATCCATGATTGATTTTATAAAATAAACCAATCCATGGTTCATTTTGATTTCCATGAAAAATAAACCAAACCTTGGTTTATTATATAAAAATTTATATCATCCATAATTTTATAAAACAAACCACACTTGGTTTATTTTATAAATTGAACCAAAAACTTGGTTCTCTCCCTTTGTTGTGGCCGGCCAAGCAAAGAGGATGGAGGTCCTCTTTGGCCGGCCCATCCAAGCCAAGCCCCAATGAATTAAACTTATTTAATTCATCTATTAAGTCTTCAAAAGACTTAGCCATTTTACGCTTTCGATGCGTCTCTGAAAAATTCAGATTCGACTTATCATTTGGCTTAACCAAACTTAATCTCTCTTGATGGAAAATCCAATTTTTAACTCGTTTTGAATCCCTCGGATTACTCGTAGTGCGTGTGACTAAATAGGCTTTCGATTTATGTTGGTCGTCTATAATTAATCAATTAATTATAGAATGATCATGAGTGGCACCTAGTAGTACATCATGATCCCCAATTAATCGAAAGATCAATGGTTGACCTCAGAAACAATTCTGAAACCCTTCAGGAGCTATAATGAATCATGCCCCATTCCCTTCACCATCTTATACCCACTTGGTTCAGGACATGGTCTATGTGTGTCAGTCCCCACTAAGCTGACTACGTCACACCTAGCCCAAGTAACGTTTTCTCTTTCTACGGATTCTAACTACTCTCATATATTTAAGAGATTCATACTCTGAACATGTCATGCTCTGGCCAGAGGCTTCGAGTAACAATCCAACGATAGGCCTCGGGTATACATCTCCTCGCAAGGTGTGGTGAATCCTTTGTAGGCTGTTCAAACATCTTCGGGCATTTCGGCTTATACCCAATCATCCTGGGTCCACACCTCCTTGGAGATGCTTGCTATGATGTCAAAGTATAAGTCTCCATGACCAAGATGACTTGAACACCGCAAGTCAAAGGAACATCGCACTTAAGCTGCAGTAAGAACTTCACTGACATATCTATATGTAGACTACCATATGAAGTTTTATAGCCAGTCACTCCAATGAACTAGTTCCCTTAACTAGCATTCATGTTTATCTCCGGACATCACAATGTCACCAGCCAGTGAGAATCAGCTGATTAGAGAATAACCCATGCTAGTCTCAACAGAATTGATAGTGTCCATATTTATCAATTCATCGACTAAAGATAATTTCAATACTTCACAATTGCACATGTAGAGATAATCACTAGTTGTGAATTCATCACAAATTCTCTCATGCTGTGAATTGTATTGCAGACATTCAGTAAATGAGTTTAAGATTTCAATCAAATACACAAACATGTATACTCAAATAGTAAATATTCATTTATTAAAATAAATGATTACAATCATAAGGTGATTGCCTTAGGACACTTCTCTTAAATCACTAACACAGTGATCATAGGCGCCCTAATGAAGCCTATAAAAGGGGCTTCGACCCCAAGGCTCAGAACATAACTTCCAAAACCATTCTAAGCTGTCCGAGTGATGACAAAGTGCTATCAACGAAGCTCTACGACCAGGAGGCTCCAGGTGGAAGTGCACGACACTTCGGAGGTCCAGATTGGCCGAGTTTCAATCTGTTTGTTCGGTTTGAGTTTACATTCTGCAGTTAAATTTATTTATCCTTTTGTTTGTAACTCTTGCACTGTAAGACGGGTTTCTCCGACTCTGGAATGTCCGAAAAGGAGACCATTAGTGGCTGGCGTTCCCGTGCTTAGGCCTTGGATGTACTGACCCTGGGGGGTCGGGAACCAAGTAAAATCCCATGTGCAATTTGTGTCATCCTTTATTTTTCTGCTTTATTTTTCGTTGTGCTACTAACTTTTATTAGAACGAATACCGAAAAGTTTACGAAGTTTCCGTGAAGATTTTACGGTTGATATTCACCCCCCCCCCTCTATCGACGGCACCGGTCCTACACTCTCAACTTGTAAAGAGGAAGAGAACATTTTGAGCGGTTGTTCTCCACCGAGAAGGAGAAAGTTCTGGCCGGAGATTGTTAGAAATTGATCCATCGAAGGATCAAGGGTTCGCCCACCTCAATGATATGCCGTGGAGTAGGAGCAAACAATCTCTAAACCTCGTAAATATTTAGTGTTAGCATTGATTTCATTATTTCTTTCATTTCCGCTACGCATACTAACTTTGTAGGAAGAAATATGAATTGAGGGAATCGAGCTATTCACCCGTCTAGTCGGCATCCGATCCTCTACAATTCTTGCAATATGACAAATTTAAAATATTAACACAAATATAGTATTAATGTACAAAGAAAGTTACAAATAATGTAATAATTTAAACTTACGATAATATTTGTTGCAGACAATCTACATTAGTAAAGACCATTCATTTAAAGGATGAAAATCTTTTAAACCATCATATATATGTTGGTGTCGGAAGCACCATATCGAACCTAGTTTTGATAATGATAAAGGGTTCAAAGTTAAGTATGTTTTTGTAGGGGTGCCAATTCGGGTGGCTTGGGTCGGGTTGAATTTTTTTTTAACTCCCAACCTGAACCCGACCCGAACCCGATTTCAACCCGAAACGCCCAAACCTGAACCTGAACCCGACCAACCCAAACCCAACCTGAATAACCCGAAAAACCGATTCAAAATGTCTTTTTTTCGCTATTTTCCCTATAATTCTTCGTTTTTATCTCAATACTCTATCATGATCATACTAATATTGATATTAATATACATAAAAATATCTTAATTTTCAAAATAAAATTTGATTTAACCCAAAAAAATCCACCCAACATTAAAATCGGGTCAACCCGAACCCGACCCGAACACAACCCGAACCCGACCTGAAACTTTTCAACCCGAAACCCTCCAACCCGAACCCGACCCGGACCCAAAAAATTTCAACCCGAACCCGATTTTTTTCGGGTCGATTTGGGTTGGGTCGTCGGGTCGTGTTGATTTTTGACACCCCTATGTTTTTGGATCTAACATGTTTCACTAAGTCTGCAGGAAAGATCTATTTTACCTAG
This sequence comes from Boesenbergia rotunda, assembly GCA_024364735.1. NCBI lineage: Eukaryota > Viridiplantae > Streptophyta > Magnoliopsida > Zingiberales > Zingiberaceae > Boesenbergia > Boesenbergia rotunda. The sequence continues at coordinate 82,894 of JAGFNQ010006913.1, forward strand.
GTACGAAGTCTTAATATGCAGGGTTGAGCACATACTCCTGGTTGAGGACTGGGCACGAAATCCTACTTGAGGACTAGGCATGAAGTCCTGGATGAGAGCTGGGCACTGAAGACCTAACCGAGGGTTGGGCATGAAGACATGGTTCAGAAGATTGAGCATGAAAACCTAACCGAGGGTCGAGCACCGAAGACCTGATCCAGAATATCGGGCAAGAGTCTTAGCTAAGTGAGGACAATGGATAGAAGTTGAGACGGTTTGAGGTACAGACGTCTCGAGATCCAGAAGATTCGGAGGCCGAGCAAAAGTCTAACCAGAGGTGCCGGTTAGCAACAGGTAACTTCTCCAGAGTAGAGTAGGTGAGGATGCGTTCCCCGGAAGAGAGAATAGTAGGCATCATTTTGACTTAGGATTTCATTTGAAATTCAAAGTTAGGATCAGACAGTTCTAGCTGTCGTACATGCATTTCATATATATTATTGGTTTGGACTAACCTGTGTTGCAGCTTAGAGATTTGGAGACCAACAGCCTTGAGGGCGCCCGAGAAGTCATGGGCGCCCGAGTACATAGGCGCCCGAGAGGTCTTGGGCACCCCTGTGATAATGACTCATCCCGGGCCAGGCTAAGTTGGCGCACGCTAGTTGGATGTGTCATGTCGGCAACACAGGTGTCCAAGAAGGATAGAATTTGCCCAGTCTACGGATGAGGACGCTGCTGGATCGCGCTAAGTTGGGGGCGCCCCTATAGGCACTCGGATGCCCAAGTGCTTATATAAAAGGGGATTTCGACCACAACTTTCAACATCAATTTTTAACATCATTTGTGCTCAAGTGTGCAGCTCTGAAGTGATCGAGAATCACCGAAATGCTACTCCGACAATGACGCACTCTCTTTCCATTTCAGCTACAAGTTGTTGGTATACTTTACTATTTCTTTTGTACTCAGAATTGCATATTTGTAACATTCTTTTGCGAACTTATAGAATTTGTTGGTGCAAGCTGCATCAATGATATTCCTCTTTAAGTGTTTTAATGTTTGACAATACACTTAAGTCAGTGATACATTGAACAGACAAAGGGGAGCAAAAGAGAAGTAACCTTAGCTGAAGAAAAGTCCTAGTTAATCTAGGCATCGAAACCCTAAGTCCCAGCGAAGGGATGCTGGGCACCTAGCGAAGGGTTGCTAGGTATCAAAACCCTAAGACCTAACGAAGGGCTGTTAGGCACCTAGCGAAGGGCTGCTCGGTATCGTAACCCTAAGACCTAGCGAAGGGCTGCTAGGCACCTAGTGAAGGACTACTAGGCATAGAAGACCTAGCGAAGGGCTGCTAGGCACCTAGCGAAGGGCTGCTAGGTATCGTAACCCTAAGACCTAGCGAAGGGCTGCTAGGCATAGAAGACCTAGCGAAGGATTGCTAGGCACCAGGCGAAGGACCGCTTGGTAACAAAGACCTAGTGAACGGCTGCTAGGCACCTGGCGAAGGACTGCTAGGAAATGAAGACTTGGTCCAAGGGACTAAGCAACTTAGCTGAGTGATGACTAAGGACAGGAGTAGAGACGGGTCAGGGTTTGGGCGTCTCGAGGTCCAGAGGTATCGGAAGCTAAGTAAAAGTCCACCCGAAGGGCCGGGTGGCAACCGTCTCCTGAAAGGAGTAGGTGAAGGGCGAGTTCTCGGGGATAGGAACTCGTGCCGATTCAACCTAGGGTTTCGTGCAAATCCGAAGTCCGAACCAAGTCCTTAAGCTTAATATTTCATGTATATGTGCTTTGTGTTTGTGTATCTTGCAGGTACCAAGAACCGGAGACAAAGCAAGTAAACAAGTGAGGCTGGAAGGCAACATCCAGGGCGCCCTCATGCACCAGGGCGCCCCCATGCACTGGGTCAACCCTGTTTCGCTGCTGCGAGTTCGAAGCACAGGATAATGTGCTCAAGAGGGCGCCCGGGATGTTCGGGGCGCCCTGGTCAAAGCAGTTATCACCTGCGGCGAGGTAGGCGCATGGATAAAATTTGACCGAGTCTTCCGGGGCGCCCCCAGGAGGCCTTTATAAGGGGTCTCGACCCCTCAGCTTCAGACACGAATTCCAAGAACCATTCCAAGCTTTCTGACCAACTGCAACGCGCTAGAAACGAGGCTCTACTACCGGGAGGCTCCAGGAGGAGGTGCGCGGCACTTCGGAGGTCCAGATCGGCCGAGCTTCAAACTTTGTCTCGTTGGTTTGCTTTTTAATTACTGTATTTTAAATTTCTATATTATTGCTTGTAATACTGCACTGTAAGTCGGGTTTCTCCGCCTCCGGAAAGTCCGGAAAGGAGACCAATAGTGGACGGGCGTTCCCGTGCATAGGCCTTGGATGTACTGACCCTGGGGGGTCGGGAACCAAGTAAAAATCCGCTGTGTACCTGTGTTCTTTTCGTTTTTATTTTCCGCTGCGCTACTAATATCCTAAGTCTAGAACGAAAGCTTTACGAAGATTCTGCGAAAAGCTTCCACGATCGATATTCACCCCCCTCTATCGACGGCACCGGTCCTTCAATTGGTATCAGAGCCGAGCCGCTCTTCACCGGACTAACCGCCGACGGAGCAACGACGCCAGAAGTTGAGGGGGAGCCCAGGGGTGAATCAGGTACATTTTTTAATGTCTAATTTTAAATTGCATATTATTTGTTTCACATGCAGGGAGAGAGGGCACTATAAAAATCAGTGCCCTACTCATAAAAATCGTTCATCACCGGCGGCAAAGGGGGCACCAGCACCAGGAGTCCGGAAAGATAAAAGCCATATCAGATGCTTCAAGTGTGAAATATTCGGACACTACAAAAACAAATGTCCGGCAAAGGTATGAAAAATTTATGTTCCAAAAATTTTACAAGTTCCTGCACTGCCATGTGATAAAGTAGTTAATTCTTCTGATAAAGTAGATTTACTGCATAATAAAATTAACCTTTTGCATGTTAAATTACAAAACGTGAATATGACCAAAATATCAGAAATTAATTGTTTAGTTCAGAATATCAATTCAGAAATTAATAAAATTAACTCTGATAATTTTTTTGATAAAATTAATTTTGATAATTTATTTGATAAAATTAATTCTGATAATTTATCTGACAAAATTAATCCTAAGGATAATTTGGAATTCAAATTTGAAAATCCTAAAGATAATTCCGAATTCAAATTTGAAAATCCTAAGGATAAATCCGAATTCAAATTTGAATATCTTAAGGATAATTCAGAAATTAATTCTGCAAATCTCAAGATTAATTCAGAAATTAATTCTGAAAATCTTAAAGATAATCTAGAAATTAATGTTGAAAATATATCTGAGGATAATTTTCTCCTAGATAATAATTTAATTATAGATAATATTGAAGATTATTACAAAACCTTAATTAGTGGCCCAATTTACTCCACCTACTGTAAGGATATTGAAAGACGTAATCCTAAGGAGGATATGGAACTATCTAAGATAAAGGCCATAATCAATAAAAATTACAAAAATTCAAATAAATCAAAATTATTAGAAAAACTTGAAAAGAAAGATAAAGATGAAGAAGAAATTTTCGAAATAATAAAAATGATGACTTTAAACCCACAATTATTAATTAATCATGATAATCTTAAATTCAAATTAAATCATAATTAAATTCAAATAAAATTTTAATTAAATATTAATTAAACCCAAATTAAATTCGAATTAAATCTTAATTAAATTCAAATTAATTTCAAATTAAACCTTAATTAAATATTAATTCAATTCAAATTAAATTCAAATTAAATTCAAATTAAATCTTAATTAAATATTAATTAATTTAAAATTAAATCTTAATTAAATATTAATTAAATCTTAATTAAATTCAAATTAACTTCAAATTAATTTCAAATTAAATCTTAATTAAATATTAATTAATTTCAAATTAAATCTTAATTAAATATTAATTAATTTCAAATTAAATCTTAATTAAATATTATTTAAATTCAAATTAAATTCAAATTAAAACTTAATTAAATATTAATTAATTTCAAATTAAATCTTAATTAAATATGAATTAAATCTTAATTAAATTTAAATTAACTTCAAATTAAATTCAAATTAAATCTTAATTAAATATTAATTAAATCCAAATTAAATTCGAATTAAATCTTAATAAAATTCAAATTAAATTCAAATTAATTTCGAATTAAATCTTAATTAAATTCAAATTAACTTCAAATTAATTTCAAATTAAATCTTAATTAAATATTAATTAATTTCAAATTAAATCTTAATTAAATATTAATTAAATTCAAATTAAATCTTAATTAAATACTAATTAAATCCGAATTAAATATTGAATTAAATATTAAATTAAATTCAAATTAAATTAAATTAAATTAATTAAATTAAATTCAAATTAAATTAAATTAAATTAAATAAATTAATTAAATTCAAAAATTAAATTTAATTAAATTCAAAAAAAAATTAATTAAATTCAAAATTAAATTAAATTAAATTAAATTAAAATTCAAATTAAATTAAATTAAATTAAATTAAAATTAAATTAAATTAAATTAAATTAATTAAATTCAAATTAAAATTAAATTAATTAAATTCATATTAAATTAAATTAAATTAAATTAAATTCAAATTAAATTAAATTAAATTAAATTCAATTAAATTAAATTCAAATTAAATTAAATTAAATCAATCAATTAAATTAAATCAATTAAATCAATTTGATTCAAATAAAGCTAATCAATTCAATTACTTCAAATAAATTCAACTTTCTTGATTCAATTCAATTCAATCTTAGTTAATTAATTTTCAAGTTAATTCAAACTTCAATTAACTCAATTCAAATCTTAAAATAACTTAAACTCAAACTAAAATAAAATTTTACGCAAACTGTAACAATTAAAATTAATAACATCAAATATGTCAAAGTGGGTTGGCATATTCGCGGGTTCACACGACATGTATCAAATCGGAAATTTGATACATTTTTAGAAACTTAAATAAAATGGTTTGAATTGATTGACTCATGCATAATTGTCATGTCATGCATTTGCTACTTACTTTTAAAATATATGACATGTCATTCATATTTAAATTTTATGCATATATTAGAACGGCTATAGGAAAAAGAATAATTGAAACTTGATCAACCTAGTATTGGGTGGCGGTGAGATGATAGTACGTTAGGGAAGCCAATTCTAATAAGATCAAGTATACATGGTCTCTTTAGACTGGTGAAACTAGCCGAAGCTACCGATCCAAGACCTAAACTAGTTAGACCAGAATTTTTCAAAAAGTAATTTTGAAAATGAAATTTCATTGAAAGGCTTTGTCAAGGAAAGGGTTAATGATCCAATAAGGCTACGGCCAAAGAAGGCCTAGTGCCTCGCCAAGACCTGGAAGCCAATTTTTGAAATTCAAATTCAAGTTACTTCTTGTCAAATTCAAATCTAACACAAGCTTCAATTAAATCTTAGAATTAAAAATAAATTAAAGAAAAATGATTCAAGCATCTCATAATACACTTATAAGGCAATCATGCTTATTGTATTGATACATCTAAAATGGGTGAGATGTTAAGGACTAATAAATTGAAAAATGTTTTTCAAAATTATTTTTCAAAATCATTAGAATATTTTTCTAAAAATATATTTTCAAAATAGTGTCTCAACATAATAATATTTTTATGGAATTCATGCTTGTCTGATTGAATATACATATTATAGGTTTTTCAAAAATTATATCTTTTCAAAAATTGTTTGACTCACGCAATTAGACACAAGCCTCTTAGGACAACACTAAAGTTCCTTAAGGCACTTAGATAGAGTCAAACGGTATCGGATACAAGGGGAGTGATTTTTTATTTTTTTTATTTCGAAAACTATACTGTAAAAATTACTATTATTTGAAAATACTTTTCGAAAACTGAGCTTTAAATCATTATCACTTGTGTTTTTCAAAAAAGGTTTATGTTGTAAAATTTATCTGTCTTGTTTGATTTTGATAAACCCTAAAGACACAGAGGAAGGTCCACTTCATGATCTAAAAGGACTCCTAGGACGTGTCAGTTTTAGGGGGAGTCTGAGTCAATATTCTGACAAGTATTAAATTATTTATTTTAAAAAATTATTAGATTATTCTTTTGATTTGAATCAAACCTTAAGACTCAGAGGAAGAGTACTTGTGGTCATCAAGCTTCCCAGGACTGAGTCAAGTTTAGGGGGAGGTCAAATTAAAAGAATTATTAAATATTACAAATGTTTTCATCCGCAGTATTTTCAAATCCTGTTGAAAACATAAGTATTATTTTAAAATGCTATCAATTTTTTTTTAAAAAAATTGTTTTTCAAAAATTCATCTGATTTTGATCAATTTGAAATAATATCTTGGGTTTGAAAAATCCACCAGGACACTTAGGAAAATATCCTTGTAGTCAACAAGGTTTCCTATGATTGTGTCAGACTGGAAGATAAACCTAATCAAGTATTATAACTTTAAAATTTTTATATGTTTCAAAATTAACTTACATTCTGTAACTTATGAAATTTTGTAATAATATTTACTTGGGTTGGAAAAATTTCCAGGACACTTAGGAAAATGTCCTTGTAGTCAACAAGGGTTCCCAGGATAGTGTCAGACTGGAAAATTAACCAAGTGAAGTCAAATAGTATGTTTTCAAAAGTACTTATGTCTTTCAAAGCCAAATATTCTTTCAAAAGTACTATCATTTTTTTAAAATTCTATTAATATTTACTTGACCTTGAAAAATTTCCAGGACACTTAGGAAAATGTCCTTGTAGTCAACAAGGTTTCCCAGGATTGTGTCAGACTGGAAAACAAACTTAGTCAAGTAAAATATTAGGTTTCAAAAAATTACTTATATTTCTCAAAGTCTCATCTCTTTCAAAAACAGCTAGTACTTGCAAAATAGGCATAATACTTATACTTTCCAAACTAACATTTTTTCAAAGTTATGCATTTTCCAAAAAGTACTTTATATTTTTAAAAAATTACAAATTCTATCAAAAACCAAAATTTCTCATTGTTGGTACAAGTATTTTCCTGTGTTTTTTTTATGTATGACAAAGGGGGAGAGGTATGACTTAAGTTAGAAGTTAGAAATTTTTGCTTATTATTTCTAGAATTTTTTTCTAGAGGATCAAAAATATGTTCAAAACTAAAGTCAATTTTTCCCAAGGATAGTAAGTTAGCCCCTTAAACCAATCTAACTTAAGTTATTGTCAAACATCAAAAAGGGGGAGATTGTTGGTGCAAGTTGCATCAATGATATTCCTCTTTAAGTGTTTTAATGTTTGACAATACACTTAAGTCAGTAATACATTGAACAGACAAAGGGGAGCAAAAGAGAAGTAACCTTAGCTGAAGAAAAATCCTAGTTAATCTAGGCATCGAAACCCTAAGTCCCAGCGAAGGGATGCTGGCCACCTAGCGAAGGGTTGCTAGGTATCGAAACCCTAAGACCTAACGAAGGGCTGTTAGGCACCTAGCGAAGGGCTGCTAGGTATCATAACCCTAAGACCTAGCGAAGGGCTGCTAGGCACCTAGTGAAGGACTACTAGGCATAGAAGACCTAGCGAAGGGCTGCTAGGCACCTAGCGAAGGTCTGCTAGGTATCGTAACCCTAAGACCTAGCGAAGGGCTGCTAGGCATAGAAGACCTAGTGAAGGATTGCTAGGCACCAGGCGAAGGACCGCTTGGTAACAAAGACCTAGCGAAGGGCTACTAGGCACCTGGCGAAGGACTGCTAGGAAATGAAGACTTGGTCCAAGGGACTAAGCAACATAGCTGAGCGATGACTAAGGACAGGAGTAGAGACGGGTCAGGGTTTGGGCGTCTCGAGGTCCAGAGGTGTGACGACCCACCTTTCGTTACTTACATAAGCTTTAAGTTACTGCTACTTGACTTCCCTTAACTCGCTCTAAATTTTTTTTTTCTTTTTTTTTCTTCCTTCTCTTTTTTTTCCAAAAAAAATAAAACACCTTTCATTTTATTTGCTTTGGAAGGATTTGACCCCTAGACCTCTTAAGTTGTAACACTAAAGCACTAACCAGCTGCTCTACACAACTTATTTTTAATGGTACCAGTCGACTGCTATATAGCCAGTCGACTGGTATCGGCCACAGCAAGTTTCTGGGCGCGGCACCAGTCAACTGGCCTCTTGGCAGTCAACTGGTGCATCGAACAGAAGCTACTGTTCGATAGGGCAGTCGACTGGTTCTGAACCAGTCGACTGGCACAACTGAAAACCTGCATTTCAGACCTGAAAACTTGTTTCAAAGGTCCACAATTCACATACTTTCAAGTCATACAAAGATATAACCCCATTTCTATACTCTATACTAGTTTTCTAAACATTTTAGCCAATCAAAACAACTTCATAAACTTGAAATTAGGACTTTTGCGGAAGTAAATAAGCTATCAAAATCTATGTGAACTTTAGACTAGAGTTTGTACCAAATTTTGCATCTATGCAAGGTTTAAACAAAGTCATTCATTCTACCACTTCGAAACACCAAAACACATGTTCTACAAGACTTAGCCCAATGATCTCTTCCACGGTTCCGCCGCCACTGAACATCAATGCAAGTCCCTTCGCCTCCTTAACTTATGCTTTTTCTTTACCTTTGTCTGCAATAGAAGGAAATGCAACTAATAAGCAAAATGCTTAGTAAGTAAATCCTAACTCACAAATCCAACGATAAGGGATAAACATGCTCTTTTCAAATAATGTTTGCTTCAAAACACATGCACTTTGAAATACTTACACATGGAAACTTTCATATACTTATCATGCCCAATCATACTTGAAAACATTTACTAGCACTAAAACATTGGCAAATCTAACATGCTCATAATTTCTTTTGAAACTTACTAATGATACATTTCCATACTTTAAAACACAACTTCTTTGCTCTTTCCCTTTAACATGCTTATAACATAACCATGTTATCATACATAACAAAACATACACTTAAGGAAAATGAAACACTTACATATACTCATATACTTCAAAATAATAATCAACTTTCTCAGGCCTTGACAATGTACCTGGTATCAGTGTACCAATGCGCGCATCCCTAATAGGTTTCGATGTAGCTAGCCACCGCACCCTATTAGAGCTTCTTTCTAACTTTCTGTGGGCCTCTCTTTTGCCCGGTACATGTCCTTTTACAAAAGTAAAATACTTTCTTACTCATAATGCTTGTATTTATCAAGCTAACTTTCTTTTTTTCATAAACTTTGCACTATAAACCTTTACCTTTTCTTACATGGACTTCCATCGAGCACCTTGCATGCCCTTAACCCAAAACTCAATTTTTGGACTTTTCAAGAACTTGGTCTCCCATACTTAGATCACATATATAAAAATCAACTACAATTCAAGTTCTATGATTAAAAACATGTATTCTTGAGAAACTTAATCACACAATAAACAATATCCTCCAAGCATGCATATAAATCACAAAATCAAGGTTCTACAACGAGAAAACTACATGCGAAGCTACTCCTATTGCAGGTGAGTGATTTACTTATCCTTTTTTGAAGAAAACTCACTAAGTATCTCGAAATTTCTAGTGTAAGGCTCTTTTCCTCTTCCTTTGCAAGAAAACTTCACCCTTGGCCCTAGGGAAGAAGCCCTAGGTCTTCTACTTCAAGAGGAAGAAGAAGGAGGAAGAAAACTCCCCCCTTTCTCCGTATTTTTGCAGCCTCCTCCCTTTGCTCGCGCGGCCTCCCCAAACCCTAAAAGGGGTCTTAACACAACTTAAGTGGAAGTTTAAATACCTCTTCATGAAACGGCCTAAATTAACTATAACATTATTTCGTTTCATTCTTTTCTGTGCTTGATACCCTAGCCCAGCTGGTTACTTGGTTGCCCTTAAGGCTTTGCTTCTCCCTGTGGTCGCGGGATCAATCCCCACCCGACCCCTTATTTTTTTCCTTTTTATTTTTAATCTGAAAAATGCAATAAAATTCCAAAAAATGCTAGAAAAATTCATAAAAATCCCTAATAATACCAGAAATTTATTGGGTGTTACAATCCTCCCTACCTTATAAAAAGTTCGTCCTCGAACTTAGAACAGCTCTGGATACCTTTGCCTCATGCTA